>CM041292.1:39295638-39883138 GCA_023052935.1 Piezodorus guildinii | reverse complement strand
TATTTTCATTAACATATGAAATCTATGTTCCTTTCTTTGGGTACGTAAAACACAAGAAAAATATGCCGTATTCGATATTAATTTCATTGAATCATTAAATCATTCATGAAATCTACGCTTCTTTCTTGGGAAGGAACATTAGAGAACAGTGAAAAAAAAAAAAGGTATTACTTTTGTTCAAAATCAATGAGAGTATATTATTGTATGTTAGAAGAAAGTTTTTGGCTTCGAATTCGTCATTTCATGCATCGAAATTTGTCTCTTGTTTGCAAATGACAACTGATATTGGTCAAAGTACTTAAAATATTAAATATATGAACTCTACGATTTATTTGTTTTAATCAGTATTTTTTATATATTAAAAGTTTCAAACATCAAGGTATAATTGACTACATTATTTAGACAATGGTTTTTGTTAAGAAAGTTTTAAAGCATTCGCTAAAATCTCTTATGAATTTATTTTAAACCGCTTTATTTTATTTTATTGAAATCTAGATTTTTTTGTTTTAATTATGTTATTGATGATTTATTTACGTCATGGGAGTAGTGTTTCTAATATACTTTGGAATTTTACAAGCTTTTTTTTAAAATACTTAAGCTGTAAAAGTTGTCAACAGAAAGAAAGAAAGAAACTTTATTTATTTACATAATATTTACAATGTACAATCAATACAAATATGTTTGGTTTCATGATTTCAGTCAACTTTTTCATTATAACAGAGTTTCAATCATCCCTTGAATTTAATAATGATCAATATTTTGTTTAAGACAGTAGGAAAAGTAACACGAAAAAAAAAAAAAAAAAAAAAAAAACCTACACAATATAAATTACAGTATTAGTTTAAAAGTACATGTTTGGTTCTTTTGTGATGTTTTGTTTTAATAACCAATTTCTAGTTTTAATGAGTTTTCAGAAGCTGTGGTTTTATCAAAATAGTTTTTTGTTACTGTGTAGATATACTGTTTTAATGTTGGCGGATTTAGTTCAAAGAGCATTTTTGAAATTTTAGTATATCGTGGGTAGTTGTTGATGATTCGCATACATGTATTTTGTATTGTTTCTATTTTTTTATAATTGGAATTGCAAGTCGAGTCCAGACGGGCGATGCATAACAGATCTGGGCACGTATGACTGTTTTATTAAGGTGTCAACAGATAAATTGAATTTATATGAAGGTATATTAATACCGTTGTTAATGGTATTTAGTGCCTTTTGAAAACGAGTTTCTTATTAAGAACTTTACTAATACCACGAAAAGGTATTAGTGGTTCATTTAATAACACCTAAGCTAGCAAAGCAACGTTAACTGAAGTCCCGTTCACTTATGATGTCATAGCTAAAGAAGACACATTGGATGAAACGTTAAATTGGAGAAATGAGTAGTGGTGGAGTGATGAGGTTAATATTAAAGTATCGGAATGTTTCCTAGCTTATAATTATTTTATAACACTCATAGCAATATTTGATAAATTGTAAGGATTTTTTTATTAATTTTTTACCTGATCAGGAAATAATGTAACAGCTCAATTATATTATGAAACGACGCAGAAATCTTGCAAATTGGGTTAATTAGTGGGTTCTTCCCTTGTAAATTGCTTTCCTAAACACTGCATAAACGCTAATTACCACTGACTAAACCAGTCAATTGGCACCAGCACGATAGAAAGTCTTCGATCGGATGACAGTATACCGCCGCGTACCTAATAATTTAAAAATAAACAATGTGTTATATCATATATTTATTTTAAAATTATTTAAGTTTAGAGTCAATTCAAAATCCTGACCTATAAAATTATAAATGGATTGTAGGGATTCTGATATCCGTCAGCTGGAGTCGAATGGTACAAGTAAATGTTTTTATAACAAATTGTTTACGTTTACTTATCCATTTGCATGAATAGCAAAACTTATTAATCCTCTTCCAAAAGATAATGTTTTTTTACCTATGTATGATTTTTTAATGATTACTACAGTCTTTACAAATATGTCACACGCGATATCCGTTCAGTTATGTTTTACGTGTTTAAACTTTTTTAAAACTGAGACGAGGCTCAGATTTCTGGAAACATCAATCATGTTTGGTGTAATAACAATATTAATAAGTGCAACGTTCAACGTTGGATCAAAATATTTCAGAGGGAGGGTTCAGCCTTAAAGCTTCTCTCTTGACGACGTTCTTTAGTAGAAAAAAAAAAAACAACAACAAGAAAACTGATCAAGAACTTGCAACTTAGCAAATCGAAAGCCCGTGACCACAGGGCTCCATATATATTAAATGACCCAAAAAAAGAAAACAAAGTTATTAAGTTTGTGCTACACATCTTTGCAGAAACTAAAACGACCCTTCTCAGTCAATTACTGTTACTGTGTGTAAAGTTGATACTTCACGATAACAGTAGACATTTTGTAAGTTTATTGGATCGACAAAGAAGAAGGAAAAAATTTGCAAAGCCCAAACCCATCATAAAAATGTGTTGGTTACTATTTTTAGTTGGCTTTATTTGGTTTGATATCCTACAGTTTTTTAAATCCTAGAAAAAACATTAAAAAAATTAATTCAATTCATTAGAAATCGACAATAATAAAGCCATCTTTGGTAAATCAGAAATGGCTCATTTTGTATCATGACAAAGCCCGACATGTGAAATCACGAAAAGTATTGGAGCATGAACATGCAACTCTGCAACATCTGTCCTACTCCCAGAAACTCTGGATTACGGGTCATAATATTTTAGGCAACTCAACCACTACATACGTGACAACAAAGAGTATTATAAAACGCGTTTTTGGAGCTTGTCAATTCTTAGATTGGGGAACTTCATCCGAGAGCAAAAAAAAAAACACGCTGGCAGCAATGTTTTGATAGTAGTGAAGATTTTTTTGATTTCATAAAACATTTGTAAATCTTTGTGTTCTCTTTTTAAACCTAAGCCCTACATTATTTTCTAGAAAACCCAATATTTAGAGTGCCCGGAGGCGTAAGTATTTAGATAAGCATGATGGGAGCCAGTTACTCAATACTCTTTTCCCAGGATACCATCAAGAAGAAGTTGATGGTAAGATGAAATGACATGAACACGAAGTTCCAAGTCCCTATTATCCTTCGAAGGTACTTACCCTCACGTAAGGGTCTACCATTAAGTTACATAAGAACGATCTTCCACGTGGGTGAAAGGCAAAAGACTCTTGCTGCTCTTCCAAACAAGGGACCCAAGAAAATTAGGTAATGCATTGTAAGCTCTTAGTGATGAAGTGTCCACCAAGATGAAACACATTTGTTTCAAAATATTTAATTATATATGGACATTTATAAAAACGTATATACTATTACCTGATTTATAAATTAATTTATGTATTTAAATATAATAATGAAAAAAACATCTTTGTAATACCCCTACATTAAATGCATATTTTTTTTATTTTAACTTTCACTTACCTATATATTGAATATATATAGACAGAAAGTATTGCGATCATTAACATTTTTGAATTCGAGTTTTCAACTTTTCACACAATAACATGTTTTACGGTCTGTGTGTTGCGTTGAAATTACCAGGTCCCGCCAAAAGGTCTGTGTGTATGTCCTGGTGTGGTGGCAGGTCTAGCACCAAAACAAAAACTCGTAAAAACTGAAATTTCATATTTTGGACATTTATACGACCGAGACGTTACAGAAACATTTTAAAAAAAATTCACTAACAGAAAGTGCTACTTCATATAACGCATTTTGATATTTTTTTACGATTTCCTCTAAAATGACTCCAATTTTTTTTTATTAAACTCACTACTATGGATGTAATCTTTGATGTGTTTAAAAATCATGTTGTTTTATTTCTGATTAAAGTAGTCTGACAGCGCTTAAATGCCGAGCTCTTAGATTTTGTTCCTCTGAAGTACCTTTAATTTCCTAGATTCGAATAAATTAACCATATCATCTTATTAGCATTGATCAAAAACGAGAAAATATAGAAGTTGGGCATTTTTATTATCTAAGGATCTATTTACTTGAAGGACAAAAGTGCAAAAATATTTATTATGTAATTTTTATTTTTAGAACATAATAAAAGTAATATAGATGTAAAACATACCGTTGGAAAGATAAAGATGTTAGAAAAGATATCTTTTACACAAAATCGTAAAAGAATAATTGATAGTAATAAAAAGCCGATTAAATTAACTGATTGTAATAGAAATAACATAATAAATTTTTTAATGATACACATTTTTCTAGCGAAAGTGAATTTAGTTAATTCTTTAACCTATTTATGCTCTACGTGTATTTAGAAATTCTTAATTAGGTTTTGAAAACGGAGGTAATAAAAGTCGTGTGTTGCGCGCACCAAATTTTTTAATTAGATTTTAAATTTTTATCTATTTTGTATCGATATGTTTAATAATCCCTTAAACCCGTGTCCTTTTTGTTGTGTCCGTTTTCGAGCTCTCGAAGATTTCATTTTGTGTCGGTTTAAATTTATATTTATTCACTTATTGGAAGGGTAAATGTAATACGTAAAACTACGCTGTCAATTTATTACTTATTTAGTCAAGTTACAAGTTATTTTGTTAACTGTTTTTATGTAGAATACAGCAAATAAAAGTTTTTATTAGGGCCACCTTGTAATATTTTGTTTTAACAGTTCCACACCAGTGGAGTTACATATACCTATTATTACGTTAAATCATTAATATCTAGATAGTCATTTTATATTGTTTATTGTTGTTTATTTGTTTAACGTCACTTTATGCTATTATGGCTAATCGGACGATGGTACAGTGGGAGTCCTAAACTTTGCCCAACCAGGTTTTATTAGACGGGACCACCTTTTAACATCCCCTCTGAAGAACGGCATAACTAAGGCTTTTTTACTCCCATTAAAAAATCCTAGGACCACCTGCGGTTTTGAACCCGTGACCTTTAGCATAGGAGGCTGTTATGCTAGCCACCCATCTACAAGTGATCCCTAGTCAACACGAAATGATCTTTAGAAGTGTTTCCCTAGAAATCTACACACAGAAAATGAATGGAAAGTCTAGTTAATGTATTTATTATATACATTACTTGGTTATATTTAGATGATTTTTTAATTTTTAGGACATCTCACTGCTTGATTATAGAATGATTGACAACTAATGTTCGATAAGTATAGACATAGTTTTTAAAATATTCGAAAACTAATTTTTGTGGAGTTATATAAACTATTTATTTATTTTTTTGTTGACTTCTTAATCGACGGATTTTTCCGAACCTTGTTGAAGTAATTATTGATTAGTCATTATTGAAATAAGAAAAAAAAAAAAAAAAAAAAAAGAGTAGGGGCTGAAGTGTACATCTGAAATGAAATAGCCAAGAAGAGGCTCATGTGGTACGGCCATGTCATGAGAATGGACGAGACGCGGTGGCCATATAAAATGAAGAAGTACTCGCCGCAGAAGAGGCGAAGACGAGGAAGACCCGCAAAACGTGGATAGAGAGTGTGAGGGAGGACATGGTGGCCAGAGGCTTGACGGAGGAGGACTGCAGGGATAGGGAGCACTGGCGTTCAGAAATACTAAGTTTCGGAATGTGACGCAGTTGCAGAACCCGAGAAAAAAAAAACGAAAAAACAAACATAGTTACGTATATTTTATAACTCGTTTTCAAAATAAAACTAATTTAATCTCATTCGTGGTTGAAATTTTCCTCCAATGATAAGTCGTTGTTTTAGGCTTAAGAAATAATTTATCTGATGTTCCATAGCATTGGCTGTTATTTAGTGGCTTAAATTCATTTAAAAATAAATTAGACATTGAGGGTTTATATGCATTGTCATTTTTGAGGAATTGCAATGACAGTATAACTATGGTTTTTTTTTTTTTTTCCTTGTCCCCTTAATTTAAAATTCTTAATTTTTCGTTTTCGTTACTGAATTATTCCTTTTACTGTAACTTGAATACACTTTAAGGAATTGCGGAGTTTAAAAGTTTTAAAATTATTTTCAAAATGAAGTATATCTGCGACGGGGCTCGCTTCTGGCTGTTTGGTGTCCTTAAAATTACCTCTTAAGCGTATAACTTAATCAGATACAACAGCATTTTGCCACCGTTTTGGGGCTGGTGGAGGTATTACGCTAGAAACTAGCGGATTCGCAATTCGTTTTGTAGTTTCCAAAAACTTGACCTGACGTCGCTTCATAAACTCTTGTACAGTTAAAAATTTTATGGACATTGAGAGTTTTTTCCCTCCAGAGTGAAGTGCTTCTACATATTTTTTTAGACCAACCCATTTTGAAATCGCTGCAATTTCTATGCTGTGTGCGATAACAATATGGTAATTTGATTTTATATAATATATATATATATATATATATATATATTGAATAACGTCATCAACATTATTTTTCTCTTAGTTGAATATGCAACACAACATTTATAAGCCAATAGAAGATCGATAAAAATTGATAACATCTTTCTGTATTTTTATGTAAAACGTTTTATGAAGAAACGACATATCTATTTATCGATTCAAGGAAACTTTCTAAAGCACTCGATGATAAAAAAAAAAATTCTATAAACCCATTCTTCACAAGTACAATCCATTCGAACGTTTCTTACTGCATTTCATTAGATAAGATGACAGTCGTTGTTACATAACACTCACTTTTATGTTCTTTTTTTTCCCTAATTTTATGGAAAGAAAAAAAAATCTTGCCCAACTTTATGATAAAGAAGGTAAAAGGGGTGACTTCAAATGGAAAAATACACTGAAAAAACGTGAAGCAAATAATAGATGTTATTGATCAAAATAAATCATAGTGGACAGTAAAGAGAAAATATTGTGCATGGAAAGCATACAATATTAGGATACATTTAATGTGAATTTAGACAAATCTTTACGTTCACAGACCATATCAATAGAAAAAAAAGCCAAAAAATTAATATTTAAAATGTTTCCATACTTCAACAGAAAATCCCATTTGAGCTCTCATAACAAATTAATAATATACAAATCAGTTATTCGCCCGTTAATTACATACGCCTCGCCAGTCTAGAGCTCAACCTGCTTGACTAACTACCAAAAACTTGAAAGAATTCAAAATCTATCAATGCGGATAATTAACAATTACCCCTGCTGCACTAAAATATCATCTATGCTCCAGGACTTTCAGCTTCCACCAATTAAACATTTTGTCCATACTCAAACAGCTTGTTACTTCAGTAAAACACCAGTCTCCAAAAATCCATTAACTATAATAAACCCATCTCTAAAACGCTACACTCATAAAAGAACTAAACATGTGTTACTAACTTAAGCTAGTTTAATTTTAATTTCTAATTTTATATTATCAACTGTGTTATCTGTTTTTATTAGTAGGTTTTTGTATAATTTTTCCTACAACATTATATAGTCACAATTTAATTTTACCACTAATTACAGATTAGATAATTAGATTATTACTACCAAATGAACCAAACATTTGATGATTGTAAGGATGTCTCATCCGTAATCATTTATAAATATTTTGTCAATATGTAAAAATGTAAATAAAGTTTATTTTCTTTCTTCTTCTTTCTTTAATGTGAATTAGTTACACTAGTCCAAATTTTCGCCCTAATCCTAACCACAAACACTAACGCTAATAACATTTTTCCATAACGATTACTGTTTTTATTAGTAGGAAAAACTTTTTTTTTTTTTATTTTGTTAACAAAATACCTAATATAATTTAAAAAAAAGTTAAATAGCGTAAATAGTATAGATGCTGACTAAGTGAAAAAGTTAAAATTGTAATCATGTATGTACCTACAGAGTAATCATGAGTAAACTAAGTAATCTAGTAATCTAGCTAACTTACATTTAATCATATTCAAGTATCTAATTTAACATGTTAAAATAAACATATATATTAAATGTTGCTTGATATAAATTAGTTTTTATTATGTTAAAATTGTAAAAATAAAATAGATAAGTGAAATACCTATGACAATACATAAATGGATCCTAGATTCAGTTAATAGTGAGATTATGTATTGTTTCTCAGACAACATTTAAAAAAGAAGGGGATTCGAACTAGATCATGCTCAACCACCAGGCTTTTCCCTGAATATTGGAGTATTTTCCTTATAAAGACTGAGTGAGCCCTAGAGGGTTTACAGGTCAGTAGTAGTTAAATAATATTCATCATGTGATTTTGTTTATAATGATATTTTTCCTTCTTTATTTTTCTTGTTGAAGACAAAAAGATAGAAGAAAAAGCTTAACAAATATATTGTTTCTTCCAGATTTTAATACAGAAAAAGGTGACATCTAATGATTTATGTTGTACTATGAATTAAAGTGTTTATAAACTACGGTACTAAACGATTTTAGAACAACTATACTCTACTCATCAATTAACAAAGGTAAGTTTCAAAACCTATCACTGAAAAGAAGAATTTTCTTTAGGCTTTTTAATTTCTAGAGTAGGTAGCAGGCAACCGCAAGAAGGCTACGTGTCCGAACAATCCCATCAATTATTAATTTTTAAGGATGCTACAGAAAAAAAATATACTAATTGTACTCCTGGCAGCTTAATACCAATTATCTTTTTACTCACCAAAAAAAAATATATATACATATATATATATATATATATATATATATATATATATATATATATATGTGTGTAAATTATAATCATAATTTAGTTGTAGATAGTGTCGCCATTTATCATTGCGACAAAGCAGATCACATGTGTTTTTAAACATTGGGTAGGTTTCATGTAGATCTACTTTGTCACATGAAACCTACCCAGTCTCCCGGTCTACTTTAAAATAATGTGTTTATACCTTAGATTTTTTTTTTATTTTATTGAAAATAATTCAATGAAAGTTGAAAGCATAGTTTCTCCTTAAAGTAGAATTAATGGAAATAAAAATGTAAAGTTTGTAACCCAACGTCCTAATATATATTTTTTATTTTGATATTTTTTTTTTGACATTCTTTAAGCGACCTAAATTACTCTAAAATAAAGAAGAAATTTAGGACTATAAATACATTGAATTATTGATATTTGATTGGTTCCCTACAATGATGGCTTAAAGGTTATAAACATTAAAATCAATTTTTGAAGCGTTTTCTTCACTGTCTTTCAAAGAATGGAAAATATTGTCTCTAATGAGTATTGTATTTTTTAAATGATAATTTTATGTGATACAAATCGTTTATGCTACAGTTGACAAAAACTAATATTTTTTTTTTTTAACAGTTATTTATTTTCAAATTGAAAGTTATTTTTACAAAATATTAATTAATATTTAATAGATGCGGAGTTATTTAACAATAAAATGCTTAATAACTCAGAGCTTGAAGTATATCTGCTAATTAAATAAATGAGGACATACCAACGTTTAATAAGCATAATGTTTACAAATGTTTACAAATGATTTTCATTCTGAAATAAATTATTATTTTTAATTATAGTGAAAACAAGCACATACACCCTTCAGCCGACACTAACACCCATACATCACACACACACTCACACACACACTTACACACACATACACACACACACACACACACACACACACACCTATATATATATATATATATATATATATATATAATATATATATATATATATATATATAAATAGATGTATTTTTTATGTTTATATTAAAATTTATAAAAATTAGGATGCCAACTTACAGTCCTCATGTTGCCAGAACACTAGAATGCAGAGCGGTCTGAATGAGCTGTTATATAGTGGACTGCTCGGGGAGGGGTGTACTTGCGTCACATCCCTCTCACGCCCCATCACCTCTCTAGCCCTCTGGAATAAAAAATAAGTTAAAAAAATCAAAATAAATAATAAAAACAAATATTAAATTAATTATCTTAAAAAAACATGCACCCGAGGCGAAAAATAATGCCATTAATTTTTTTTCAAAGCAATTAACTGACAAGTAGCGTGTAATAGACTAAACCGTCATAAGCATACAAGATTTCAATGCACGTCTAACTAAATTAACGGTAATAAAAAATAATAGGACATATTGCGTTTATGTTCTGTTTATTATCATTCCAATACCTTATCGAGACTTTAGGTTTGAAAACCGATTTACATAAATTAATTCAAAGTGAAGTATTTGTGAAATACTATCATATCATATCACACTATAATCTTCTGATCACATGGATGACACAAAATAAGGAATATATTTGGAAAATCATATTGCATGTTTACAACGATACACTGTTTTTTGGTCTCTCTATTAATCTTAACCTGAAACGATATCAAACTCAATGTAAAAACAGCTTTATACAGTAGAAACCTAATTTTCGGTATAATTGATTGCGAATAGTAATTCTATTCCTAAGGATTGCTCAAGGTTCTGCGCTTGCGCTAGTTCATTAACATACGTCGTTATATCGTCTCTTCTTTATGAACAGTTTTTAGTGTGTAATAATTGTTTTTATTACATATAAACAATTAGTGATTGTGCAACAACATTCGTTGTCAACAATGGACTAATCCTACTGACTGTAAGTAGTAATATTTACGATTACTTAGTTGTCGTATGAAGTAGAGCTGAGAAGCCTTATCTTTTTCGCCATATTGCGATCCCCACTCAGCTTCCTCAGCTTGCCAGTCTTCCACTGACCCCTGGAGGGGCCACGTCGCGCTCCGGACAACAAGGTCAAGGTCGCGCGGACGTATTTTTTTTTGTTTTATTTTTTATTTATTTTTTTTTATTTTTATGTATCAATGAGATACTACCACCAAGTCATGGCGGGAAAGGCAAGCATTAAACGCTCCAGGTCAGCTGGCTCTTCTGCTTCCCCGGTCAAGCAAAGGCAAAGACGTAATAACAAACGCCCTACGCCCCCCTCATCAGCTGCTTCTAACGAACAGGAACCACAACCCGGGACTTCATCGCAAGGGATGACTGAGGAATCTCCCTTTTTTACTCCTAACCCCTACCAAGTACTCCATATCGAGAAAGAGGTCATGGAATCAGAATCTACACCGAGAGATCCCCGCCCTCCTCCCATATTTGTTAAAAATATAAGAAATTTTCAACTACTATGCACCCAATTAAATAAAATCATTGATAACAAAAGCTACACATGTCTAACGCGTATCAATGACACAAAAATATCACCCGATTCAGCTGATGTGTACCGCAAAATAGTAAAATATCTTAGTGAAACAAAAGCTGATTTTCACACGTATCAGCTAAGAGAGGAGAGGGCATTAAGGGTGGTAATAAGAAATTTACACCCCTCTACACCAGCTGAGGAAATAAAGCAAGAACTGACGTCTCTTGGGTTCAAAGTGCGTCAGATAACTAATGTCATGAAAGATATTATAGAAGAATCAGGTGACAGGAGTAAAATTCCTTTACCTCTATTTTTTGTGGACTTAGAACCGTCTCCAGGAGTAGAAAAAATTTATGAAGTGGAAAAACTCTATTACACGAGAGTAAAGATTGAAAAGCCCTATGTAAAAAGAGACATTATACAATGCCACAATTGTCAAGCATACGGCCACACGAAAACGTATTGCCACCACATACCGCGCTGTGTTAAATGTGGTGAGCAGCACAAGTCTGAGCAGTGCAATAAATCTCGGATAATCCCAGCAGTTTGCGCTCTGTGCCACAAGGGACATCCGGCGAATTACAAAGGCTGCGAGATTTACAAAAATCTCAAGTCAAGATTTCTGAAGCCCCAGCGCCAAGAGGAGACTAGACCGAGGAGAAACCCATCAAAATTCGTCGACCCGACAGTTTCGTTCGCCCAACAACTTGGTGGTGGTGACCAGTCTACTCAGTGTGAGGCCACGCCGGTTCAACATACACTCAAGCATCCCGAACCTGAATCTCAAACACCTCAAAATTTTAATTCTCAAAAACTTCCCCAGCATCAAATTTCTCCTATCCCTCCTCCATCAAATGTCACAGACCTCACCACTTTAATGACATCATTCATCTCAGAAATAAAATCAATAGTTATGCCTCTGATATCAGTCCTAACAAACCTAGTATCAAATTTAATTCCTGCCTTGAAAAAGCCCTAAATGATTCCATCCAACTCCATTTCCATTCTCCTCTGGAATGCGAATGGTGTTCGAAATCATATTAATGAACTAACTTTATTACTACACGACAAACGTATTGACGTAGCTCTTATCACTGAAACACGACTAACTAACAAACGATCATTCAACATCCCAGACTACCAAATATACCGAACTGACCATCCCGATGGAACAGCTCATGCCGGCACTGCTGTCATCATCCATCGCTCCCTCTCCCATAATTTATTACCCTTACCAGTCCATAACTTCCTCCAAACCACTGCTGTAATTATACAAACCCGTCATTTTCCTATAACAGTAGTTGCAGCATACTCTCCTCCAAAAATACCTATTTCCGAAATACAATTTAATTTATTCCTTAATTCCTTAGGGCATCATTTCCTCATAGGTGCGGACTTAAATGCCAAACACCAGCAATGGGGAGCCAGAACTACAAATTCTCGCGGGCGAACATTGCTGTCTGCACTCTATTCCACTCACTGTAATATCCTCTCCCCCGATTCCCCTACCTATTGGCCTACTGATCTTCACCGTAACCCCGACCTCCTTGATTATTTTATCCACAAAGGGCTAGGACCTTTAAATCATTCCGTTTCCCGGCTCGATGACCTTTCCTCCGATCATAGCCCTCTTACCCTGACTCTCTCATTATCTCCTATTCCGAAACTCCCTCCACCATCATTCCTAAGAGGCCCAGTTAATTGGAACCTCTTCCGCGAAATAATAACGGATGGAATAGACCTCAGAGTATCCCTCAAATCTCCACAAGATCTTGACGATGCAGTTGATTCCTTTACTACCCTTATCCAACAAGCAGCCTGGAATGCATCTTCACCTTCTCCTTCCCCAAAATACTACCAGAAGAATCCTATACCCCAAAACCTCCTAGATCTAATCCATACCAAACGACGCTCTAGAACCCTCTGGCAAAGAACCAGGCACCCAGACGATCGTAAATCCTACAATTATTACACCAAATTAGCTAAAAAGAAATTAGATACCTTCCGATCCCAATCCTACAATTCCTATCTTTCTTCACTATCTATCTGCGACAATTCCCTCTGGAAAGTAACCAAAAAAGTTCTTAAATACCAATTCATCTCCCATCCCATCCGACGTGAAGATGGATCCTGGGCTTCGTCGGATGAGACTAAAGCGGAAGAATTTGCCAAATACCTTTCTAAAGTTTTTATCCCACACCCCGAGCTCAATCCTGCCCATACAGCTAACGTAAAGGAATTCCTCTCCTCTCCAATTCCTCTCTCTCCACCCCCTAAAGCTATTAACCCCTCTGAGGTCAAATTCCTTATAAAGAAACTAAAACCTCGAAAAGCTCCTGGCTATGACCTCCTCAATTCTAAGATCCTTCGTCAACTGCCCCAAAAAGCAATTATATTCCTTACCTACCTCTATAATAGTATCCTCCGTACAACCCACTTTCCTTTGGTGTGGAAACACTCCATCATTCTCCTTTTTCCCAAACCTGGTAAACCTCCCAACAACACCTCATCCTATAGGCCTATTAGTCTCCTTCCGATCCTTTCAAAAATCTTTGAAAAAATCCTTCTCAAGCGTATCCTACAGTTAATTGAAATTCCTTTCCACCAGTTCGGATTCCGCTCACAGCACTCCACTGTACAACAAGGCCTACGAGTGGTTGACCATATATCCTTTGCACTTGAAAACAAGCAATATTGCACTGGTGCCTTTCTGGACGTTGCTCAGGCATTCGACCGGGTCTGGCACGATGGCTTGCTTTTCAAACTAAAAACCCATTTACCCCAATCCTTATATCTAATCCTACAATCCTACCTTTCAAACCGTTCCTTCAGAGTCCGCTCTGGTTCAGAATTTTCCAATAGTTACCTGATCGAAGCTGGTGTACCTCAAGGCAGTGTCCTAGGTCCTGTCCTCTATCTCCTATTTACAGCTGACATACCTACGGATCCTGATACCTTCTTAGCAACCTTTGCCGACGATACTGCCATTTTATCAACCCAATCAGATCCCGAAATTGCATCTTCCTATCTACAAAGACATCTATCCTTGATTGAATTTTGGTGCGCTAATTGGCGTATCAAAATTAATGAATCCAAATGTAAGCACATCACCTTTACCCTTCGCCGCAGATCCTGTCCACAAGTCAATTTTAACTCCATACCCCTTCCCTGCTCTGACACAGTCCGGTATCTGGGATTCTTACTAGACAAAAGACTAACGTGGAACCCACACACTCGACTTAAACGACAAGAACTCAACAGACGATACGGCCAACTATATAGACTACTAAATAGAACATCAAAACTTTCTGTTGCTAATAAACTATTAATTTACAAGACGATTCTAAAACCGATATGGACCTACGGACTCGAACTGTGGGGGACAACTAAATTTTCGAACATCAGGCGTATCCAATCCTTTCAGTCCAAAGTCCTTAGAACAATAGTCAATGCTCCCTATTATGTTACAAACAAGACCTTACACAATGATCTGAATATCCCATTTGTCCTCGATTTAATCCCATCTAAATTCCTAAACTTCCACCAGAGGCTAACTCACCTTCCTAATCCTTTATCCCAATCCCTATCTAGCTCCAGCCATCCCTATAACCCTCCTCGTAGGTTGAAACGGCAGTGGCCTAGAGATCTCTTATAACTAAGCAATGCTGAGTGTTGGCAATGGCCAGCTTCTCCACTCACGCCTGAGAGTCTGTGGCTCTAGCGCCCTCTCTCAGTCTCCACTGGCTTATTAGACCGGTGACGCGACTGACTGAGAGGCGCTGGGATCTCCTAGCCTTGGGCCCCAACACCCACTTGTGGGCGTCGGGGTTTAATTCGGAGTTCCCAGGGGCAGTATGTAAATATTGTATATATAAGTATGAATGTGACCAAGATTATTATTATTTATTTCTTTTATTTTCTTTTTATCTTTATTTACGGTTATTTATTCTTCTTTATATTTTATTTATTTTGTATTCATTTATTTTTATTTCTTTATTTTGTGTACATAAGGAATGAATGAACTCTAATATCACTAATACTTATTGCCCAAGATTGTGGCAGATTGTATTATTTCTAAATAAATAAAAGTTATAAAAAAAAAAGGATTGCTCATATGTATATAAATACGAACGTATTTTTGTTTTAAAAAGTATTATGATTAAAAGTATTACTTCTTATAAACATAAATTTTCCTATATAGCACCACCTAATATCAACTGATTGTGCTTACTTTTTTACTATACTACAATCTGACATCTGTAACGTGTACCTCTCCAACCCATGATCGGTCTCGGGTTCAGTATATATATATATATATATATATATATATATATATATATATATAGATTCGTACTGTTTTACCGCTAACAACCGTGCAAGGAGGTTATTAGGCCTACATCACGCTCGGCCACCAGGTTTTCCTGAATTTTGGATACCCACTTTAAAGATGCTGGGTGTGCCCCAGGATCTCTCTATACAACTCATGCCCCAAGGTCACTCCATGGCTGAAATAACAGAATAAATAATTCTGTCTCAGCCGGGTTTCGAACCTGGGACTTGAAAAACAGTAGCCTAATGTTCTATCCAATAGTCCACGCAGCCCCCAACATTTTATACGACCATGAAGAATTTTCAATCAATAATGAACCTTACTTTTCAAATTAGAAATCTTTTATATTTTAAAATAGGTTGTCTGTTCGGGCGCCTATAAATATTAAAATCGTGTACTTTTGGTATTTTTTATAACTGCTTAACATAAAGCATCTATGTATAAAAATCAACTTAATGCAGTTGAAATAGCTGAGGAAGTTGTAAAACACAATCTTTGGCCGACCATTAGTATAAAAAAAAAGGAGTTAATTTTAATTATTTAAAAAAAAATTAGATTATAGAATTATTACTGAAGAATTCAAAGAATGGTGTGACCTTTTATCTGTCATGATCAGCACTCTTCTATGAAAATACATTGTATAAAATCAATCAATTTCCATTAATTCATTCAGATATTCGTTAAAATTATCATGAAAGCTTAATTGTCTGTTATGTTATTCGGCGAATAAGCATAATATTTGCAATTTCAACATTCGATTTTTTTAAAATATGTTTTATTGATATTTACAACAGTATATAAAATAACACAAGTAAATGAGCAACACTAGAGTTATGGAGATGGAAAACTCTCGTGAAGGAACTACCCAAGAGTGGAACTTTGACAATTGAAAAATGATTTTAAATTTGATTCTAAACTTCAGTTGTAAATTTTGTAACTAAAAGCGATTTGTTTTATTTTAACACAGTTGTAATATTTATTTTTGTATCAAGAGATATTACAAGTTTGCTACACCCTAGACCAATTTGTACTAATGGTGTTTATTCCATTCATACTATGTATGTGGTACACAAAATAATTAATAAATAAGATCTGTAAAAATAATTATTTAAAATTATATAATAATAATAATAGGCTTAGCGAACCCGAAGGTTCGATGCCGATACCACCAAATTCCGCCTACACAGACTCGTCCAATGTTCACCGTTCAAGCCCAAGCCCATGAGATCAGCCTTAACGCAATCCTCCCATCGACGCTTCGACCTGCCTTTCGGACGCCTACCAGTCGGTTCAGCGAATACCAACTTTCTCGGAATCCGCTCTTCATCGAGCCCAACAACTTTACTCGCCCATTTGAGTCTCCGAGATGCTATCAAATCAATTATATTCACAGGATGCAAGTCCCGCAATTCCGCATTGTGCAACCTTCTAAACTTCCCAGTGGCCTCATCTCTCTTCGGACCAAATATTTTACGTTTACCTTATTTTCGAACACCTTAAGCCGTTGTTCATCCTTCAAAGTAAGCGGCCACGTTTCACATCCGTAAAGAACCGTCGGAAGAATAATAGTTTTATAAATTCTAACCTTTAAGTTTTTATATAGAAGCCGCGAACTAAGTAAATTAGCAACTGAATAATAACACGCATTTCCCACCTTTAACCGGGACTTAATTTCTTCCTGGATTTCATTTTTTTTTGTTATCATTGAACGTAAATACTTGAATTTCTCAACGTGTTCAAAAGTATGCCCTGATACTTTTGATATATATTTTTAAAATTATATATTTTAAAAATAAAAATAAGGAAACAAGTAAGATAAACAAAAATAACCTTTTTATTTTCTCTAGAATTTCATCGTTCTGTGCTACATTTTCTAACTGTTCTTTAACAAGAAAAATAATAAGAAGAATAACAAATTTCGTTATTCAAAAATCTTATATAAAAAAAAACAAAACTTGTTGAAGTGTATACCTGACGAATTAAGAAATGCTTACTTCTTTAGCTACGCTAAGATGTCAGTAATACTGTAATTAAAATTTACTAGGAAAAAGTAAACAATCTTCAAACATTAGTAACGTTATAACTGCATATCAAGAGAACAGAATTATCTTAATTTTTTTATATTTATACCTGTCATAAATTAATATTCAGTGAATTTAAATAAAAGACTGTTGTTGTCTACGATATATTTACTACTTTATTTGATACAATTATAGGGTAATTATAATAATAAATATGAACAGAAGTGATAGAGACTAATTATAACACTGCCTCCTTTCTTTTCATATTCTGGCATAATAATAAGGAATCCGGGAAGTGTGAATTGGATTATTATTCAATGAGAACACGCATGTGTGTTAGCGTGGCTTAGTTGGTACTATGCTAGAATGTGAAGTAAATATAATATAATATAATAAAATGTTATATGTATATGTATATATTTGACATAAGGCTTTCTGAAACTATATCATTTAAGAAAACAACCTATATACCTCATTATTGTCCACCTTCGGAAGAAATTATAGATAAAAATTTTCTTTTAATATCCTTCCTGACCTCAAAAGTAATTTATTATCTATTAAGTTCTATTTAAGATATTTGTGACAGGAATCACCTATGGTATAGTGGCTAACAGCCATAACAGCCTTTTATGGCCAAGATCACAGGTTCGAATCCGGCAGATGAATCCTAGAATTTTCTTAAAGTGAGTATAACATCATTGGTTATGTCATCCGTCGTCACAATTATCCGTTCACAATTATCTTAAGAGGTTAGTCGTTGGCCATTCTTTATTAATCCTTCCTCTCCATCAATTATTCTTAAAGACAGCCTCAAAATTAGGTAAAAACTTCCCTCTCAATTATTAATATTAGCTGGTTCTCAAACTTCTAAACTGTACTACTATAATAAGGGTTTTATAGATTGTTGCTTTTGTTTGCTTTCAGATCCAAACTTGCAATGATCGGCAGCCTATATTTTCTTAGCTGCGGTTTCATTGTAATTTACGATAGAACTCAAATATAGAAATTATGAGACTTGTCTCATATTTTCCTAAATAAAACTTTCGTGAATAATGATCAAGAAGCCTTATCGGAAATTATTTACTTGGTCTTAGCCTAGTTTACAACAAGTCCTTTGCACTTTGCTGCAGCTTCTATAGCAAAGAATGTTTCAACCAAGGCTTGCCTAGACCAAATAAATATATTTATATTATTCCTTACTTCAACATTTTTACCGATCTATTCCATACCGATTATTATTATTGATTTTTCAAGTGCCATATTAAAGAGCAGGCGTACCAAAGCATCCCCTTACATCACTCTTTTTGTTGATATTACGACGATCTCCGATAGTTTGCTAGATTTATTCAATATACCATCAAGCGGCCATTTTATTTTTCAAAGAACATACACTAAAAAGAGAAGCTTAAGTCGAATACAGCAGAAGCGACTGCGCACTCAAGAATTTCATTTAAATCATTATTTATAACTTAAAATCAATGGAAAAACAGAAGAGAACCACGCTCTAGAATATAACGAGAAATTAATGAGAGGGAGAAGAAATGAATTGAGAGATCATATAAACGTGAGAAAACCTAACAACACCTAAATTAAATTTCAATTTAATCCTTTCTTTATTAAAGAGAAAATATGTTTGTTTGTTTGTTTATTTATTTAACGTCACTTTGTGCTACTATGGCTAATCGGAAGATTCTACAGTGGGAGTCCTAAATTTTGCCTATCCAGGTTTTATTAGGATAGGGACCTTTAACGAATACCTTACATCGCACAGGCTCGGGACCACCTTTTAACGTCCCCTCCGAAGGACGGCGTAACTAAGGATTTTTTACTCCCATTAAAAAATCCTAGGACCATCTGCGGGTTTGAACCCGTGACCTTTAGGATGGGAGGCTGTTATAGCCACCCAGCTACAAGTGGAGGTACGGAGTACCCCTGAGTCATGATTGTCATACAATCGAAAGAGAAATGACTAAACAACAACCCAATCAGAAAATATGTTTGATCGAAGTTTAATTCAATTTTTAATTTTTTTTTTTTTTATATGGGGTTGTCCGAAAAATTCGTAGAGATTTTTTAAATAAAATTTCCTTTTATTGTGTTTTACTAAAAATGAATCACAAAGGTAAATGTATTTGTATGCCTTTAAACTTCATGGAATGAACCATATTTAAACACTGGATTCGTCATTATTAAGGCTCAGTAGTCTTGCAAACCAACATGAGTGACGACTCAGTCCTTTTTCGGCATATTATGCTGTTCTTTCTTAAAAAAAAAGAAAAAACGCAACTCAAACTGCAAGAAGGATTCATGCCGTGTATGACAGCGATTTAGTTGCTGATAGTACAGTTCAGAAGTGGTTATCGTGGTTTAGAGCAGGAGATTTCCATTTGGAAGACCAACCCCGGGCTGGCCTGAGTTCAACTCTTGACATCGATAGTAGTATGACGGCTATGGTAAACAATCCACGAATTACTGTCCGTGAGATAGCTGTAAGTGTCAGCAAGTCGACCGTTTTTGGAACCTTGAGAGTTGGCAAATCGGAAAGGAGTTCTCTTCCACCAAGACAACGCTAGGCCTCATGTGTCTTTAAGGATTCGGCAGAAGCTTTAGATAGAAGGTTTTACCTCACCCAGCGTACTCTCCTGACATGGCTCCTTCGAATTTCCATCTTTTCCATTCTCTCGAAAATGTTCTACAAGGGAAATCCTATTCTTCAGAAGATGACGTCAAAACGGACCTTTTATTGTTCTTAGGAGTAAGGGCAGTGATTTTTAAAAGGAGAGATAATGGATCTTCCAAGTCGTTGGGAAAAGGTAATCGCTAACGGTGGTAACTATTTTGTAGATTAAATAAATAAATTTTTAGCTGTTCATCAATATGAATTTTGTCCAAATTTCTCTATGCACTTTACGGACCCGATATATTCCGTTTACCTTGTTATCCTCACGTAATCTACAGTTTAGCTATCACTTTCACTAACTAGAACTTTCACCTCTACCTCGCCCTTTTGAAGACTATACATGGTTTTTTCGAGCCAGGGAATGAGAGCGGAGGATAAATGGCCAAATAAAAGGCCCCGGCACCGAGACGCGAACTCTTAATTATTTGGTTTTAAGTCTAAATGAAAGATCATACACTGATATTGCACTCGGACCATACAATAAGTTGTATGTAAATAAATTGTTTTCCAAATATAGTTAGGAATTGTTCATCTCCTTTTGTTCTACCTATGATGTAACTATGAAGGATTGTTTACCTTATGAAGTAATCTAAATTAATCGTTATGAAGGAAGAGATAATTCTAGTGGCAATAAAAAAAATGTCGTTTACTATTTCCTTATATTTCTTTTTTTTATCGCAAACTGAACCATCTTTTTTTTCACATTAATTTAACCATTAATTATTAAGCTTTCCCGACTGAATAAGTCACTCGGACTTTGACCAGGCATCGTAGACAATGAGAGAGCAGATAGCCTTGCAAGGAGGGGTTCTGCTCAGTTATCCTGTACACCTGAACCTGTGTGTGGCAATAGCCTCAGCTATGCTAAAGGTTTGATCAAGGTGGCTGCTGGCAATTGATCTAGGCAATACTGGAGGGATACTGGAAAGCAGCATCACTCTAAGAAGGACCGTGCAAAGAGAGAAGTTGTGCACTACTCTCAATGGAGAGGATAACTCTGAGGAGAGGGACAGGACTGTTTACAGGACACAGCCAGCTTAACAGGCATCTCCATAATATGGGGTTGGTGGCCTCACTACTTGCAGATTCTGCTAGAAAGAAGATGAAACTGCATATCATGTGGTATGCAGTTGTCCAGAGATTGCTAGGATACGGTTTTACCATTTTGGCAGCGACCGTATTTTAGATCCGAAGTTGTGTGAACTGATTAACCCCTATAGCTTGGTCAGATCCACCAAAGCACTAGGCCTGTAATAACGGAAATGGACGGCGCACAATAAGTCTAATAAGGCTGCAGTGCATAACATAAGTCGGGATAAAAAAGAAAAAAAATACCATTAATTATTCAATATCAACAATAATATGGGGCGTTAATTAGAAATGTATAATGAATTTCAAGCTTTAAGACATACTGGACATTGTTGAAAATAGCGAAGGAATCAAGTAAGATACCCTTTTCAGTCTTTAATGTTTTCCTTCATTATAGTTTTGCATATTCAATAAATATATTATTTATTGAATATGCAATTTAGATTAATAACTGTAAAAAAAAAAAAAAAAAAAAATACCATTCAATTTAAAGGCTGAATACCTCTCCAGCACTTTGATTTCGTTCTTCAAATTGGCGAATGTGTTATAAATTGACCGAAAAATGAGCATGTTGAAAGTAGTGTTAAAATTGTAAGCAATCGTATCTATTAGAATTCATTGACTTTAAAT
The DNA here is from genome assembly GCA_023052935.1 of Piezodorus guildinii. NCBI lineage: Eukaryota > Metazoa > Arthropoda > Insecta > Hemiptera > Pentatomidae > Piezodorus > Piezodorus guildinii. The sequence continues at coordinate 39,861,325 of CM041292.1, read as the reverse complement.
ATATGCCTCATGAATATAAGCCAAATGTCAAGATGTGGTGCAAATATCAACTACACGTTTACTAAATTAATTTATTTTATATTAAAATAATAAGTTCTCCTCCTCCAAAGTATTGATAGTAACATCTGATACGTACAGATAATTACATCTTAATTTAGTAATTAAGAAACTGTAATCATCCTTTCAAAAATTAATTATTTGAAAAATCTACCATAATAATATAATGCAATATAGTTAAAATAATTTACGAACAATATTAAATGATAATTAATATAAGCAAAAAACAATAGAATTAGCTAATATGCACCCATAAAAATAGGTCTTTTATTAGAACGCAGTTTAAATTGAACAACTCGATATATTTATTTTTTTCTGAAATATAGAAGTCATTTGTTAAAGATTATTAAACTATTAAGATGTTTTTTATTGAAAAAAAAAATAAAACTATGATAAAATACATATTTTGTGTTCATATGGGACTCGGATATAAGTTATGTGTATATCTGGAATAGCCAAACATTAGAATTATATTTCAATTCCTCTTTTTATTCCAACACCATAACTTTATAATCTCTGTTGCAGATGGGACGATAGGGGATAAGAATGAAAAAATGCATTTAGAGCTATGGTAAGGTAAGAGAGATGACTTTCTAGCATCCCGATGATAATTCGATTTGAGGTGCAGATTTCAGTACAGGAGACACATTAAACACAATCAATAAAAGTAGTTTCTTATTTTCTAAGGAATTCCTCTCGTTCTTGGTACCAACTTAATCCTCCGAGGTAATAAATATGGTTCTTTTTCTACCGTCAGAGTAGAGCACTCTGATGAATATGTAAGGACAGGCCTCATAGATCAGAAAGTGTTTTAGCGGTCTTAGTGGGTTTGCTTTTTATATGCCTTAGCATCAAATTCTCTCCAAATTCAATCCCTACAATCCAAAATCCTTCGAAAAATCCTCAATGCTCCTTACTTTGTCACCAACAAACTCATCCATAAAGACTTTAATGTCCCATATATTGCTGATTTGGCCCGTACGAGGTATCATTCCTTCCATGGCAAACTCCACTCCCACATGAACCCACTATTTTCCATCCTTGCTTCCTCTACCATTTCTGACAATCCTCCGAGGTGTATAAAAAGAAGTTGGCCTCGAGACCTTCTAGTGTAGATTACCTAGTGGAGTGTTGCCAATGGGCATATTCTCTTCATGTCTTTTCATGTATATTACTATATTATGAGCCAATTTACTTGATGTATTTACTAATACAGTTGTAAATTTCCATAAATTAATAAATAAAAAAAATGCCTTAGAAGGCCATATTATCCATTGACTGCTATCCACGACAGAATATCAGGTTTATATGAGTCGAGTTCACCAACGTTTCTAGAATAAATATTCGAGATATTCGAAGTCTTAAAAAGTAGTGTAAAGTATTATAATAGAGCAAACGGTTAGTTAACGACTCGTTCAATTACTGTAAAGTATCCTGGCAGTACCAGAATTGAATTTCTAGTTGAAACTAAAAACTACAAGGTTCAGTTGGTCATTAATAAGATATAACATATAAAATATTCTATATAAACAAAAATAATAAAATAAAAATTCTATAAATCTGGTACCATAACAAAACTTTTAATCTTCAAAGATTTTGTAAATAAAAATAAGTCATTTAATTTCTTTCCACATATTTCATGTCCTTCAAAGCAAGCAATATTGCACTGGTGCCTTTCTGGTCTTATCATAAACATTTAGCCGAGTATGGAAAGATGGCTTACATTTTAAACCAAAAACCATTTAACCCCAATCCCTATATCTAATCCTTTGATCTTACCTCTCCAACCACTCGTTCAGAATTCAGAACTCGTTGTGTATCTGAATTCTCAAGTTGCTATCCGACAGACGCCGGTGTTCCACAAGGTAGTGTCCTAGTTCCTATACTCTACATCTTATTCACTGCTGACATTTCTACCTTTCCCGAAAACTTCCAGGCAACATTTTCCGATGACACGTCCATCCTTTCATTCCACACAGATCCTGTGATAACATCCTCAAACTTCCAATCACACAAACTATTAATTTACAAAACCATTTGGACTTACGGTTTCGAACTGTGGAGAACAGCAAAATTTTTGAATATCAAACGTATCCAATCCTTCCAGTCTTAAGTCCTTAGAACAATATTCGATGCTCCCTATTATATTACAAACAAAACCTTACACCATAACCTGAATATCCCATATGTCCTTGATCTAATACCATCCCAATTCTTAATCTTCCATCTGGAGTGTATTCACCTTCCTAATATCTTGACACAATCATCCAATCATCTCTATTACCCTCTTCGTAGGTTGAAGCGGCAGTGGCTCAGAGATCTCTTGTATATATGCCAATGGAGTGCTGGCAATGGACAGCTTCTCCACTCATGCCTGAAAGTCTTTGGCTCTCGCACCCTCACTTAGTCACCAATGACTTATTATACTGGTGAAGCGACTGCCTGAGATGCCCTGGGATCTCCTGGCCTCGGGGCCCGACATCTACTAAATAGATGTAGATTAAACCTATCTCAGACCTTCAGTAAACTGTTCCTTAATTACCAAGCTGTAAATATCTTTATTGAGCTAAGCTTTTGTATTCGTAATTTAAGAACTTGATTCGCCCACCTGCAATTCCAGTCTGGTTGCTGTTTCAAAAAAAAAACTAAAAAAACTAAAAGTGAATCAACGATTTAAGACAGAAAAGGATTCCATTAAAATAATATTTAAGAAAATTTAATTTCATTGTGTGATACTTGGCACAAAGTAGGAGAAACACTTAGTGAGGGAAGGCTTTAATTTAGTGAAGGAACAAAACTTTCCCGAAAAAAATACAATTAATCACAATTGAACATCATAGGAACAGGATTACAATAGAACCTAAAGGTATTTTATTCCGAGCAATAAACGCCTCAGTAGTAGGAACCAGACCAAGAGGAATGCCGTAACTCAGACGAGACAAAAAAATAAAGAAAAACGCGATTAAACATCACTAATAAGATGGCAAATTATTATCGAAGGTTGTTATAAATGGGAGAGCCAAATGATGGCTAAAAAAAGTTTGTAAAATACAAGCCGAAAAAAAAATTTTGATTTTTTTTTTTTTTATCTGTTATAATAAATTAAATTTAAACTATTACCATCATACTCCTAGCAGAGACGGTTCTGATACCCAAATTAGTCAATTATAATTATAATGAGGCAGGTAAAGATTGTATATGTTATGTATTTTCGAACAAAACCACGAACTTTATTACCTGCAACCAGAAATGGCCTGATAGGAGTTTGATGAGAGAAAGGAGAGGAATTGGATGGATTTCTCATTAAGTCGAGACCGCATTTCCGTAACCAAAGCTCTGCTCTTAAAACATAATGAGACGCCCTAGTGGTCACCTATAAATTCTCAAGGACACGGCCAGTCCGGAACTCCATTGGGATTCCTCCAAGTTACATAATCAATGATTCGAGGCTAGAAAGTGGATCTTCCGAGGACCAGTATGGTAACTGTCACATCAGCTATCACAAGGTTAGGTCATATTATACTGAACTATCTACATCCTTTTCGTTCTAAAAGTGCACCTTTGCCTTAATAAAACCATGCAGCGTGAAATCGTTATATTACAAAATATTGGAAATAGTAGTCTGTATTAATGTGAAAAATTAATTGTAATACTTATTATTCATAATATCATTAATAAAAACTATATAATGAAGAGTAAAATGTATTGTAATATAGATAAATGTTAGAATGACCTCTGCTTTCAATATATTAATTTATTAGAAATTTTACATTTTCTAAAAGAAATTTAATTGTTTTTTAACGATTTGAAGTTTCACTTTATCCTCAAATGTTAAAAAGTTGCATTTTGATGCATACTTAAAATTGGTTTTTGTTTTACTACTAAATTTTTTCTCTCACTTCCAATATGATGTTTAAAATCCATATTATAAATGATACGTAATGAAGATTTAGATATATTGTAATATAAATAAATGTTGGAAAGGTATGTTACTTTAATATACTTATTTAAGATACCATTTGAGGATGAAGTCAAATTTTAGAACTTTAAATTTTTTTTTTTTTTATGAAAAATTTCTTATAAATTAATATATTGAAAGAAGAGATCGCTCTATTTTTTATTCCAATCACATTTATAATACAAACTTTTAATGGATTTAATCGAATGCAAAAGTTTTCATGTAAATCAAATCTTATTTATTTGTTTATTAACTTAACGCCACTTTATGCTGTTGTAACTTATCTATCATTCGATGCTGGTGGGGGTCCTAAAATTTGCCTATCCTGTATCTTCGAAAATATATGAGTTATAAAGAATGCATATATATATATATATATATATATATATATAAAATTTCGTTTTTTTTTTTTGTTTTTTTTTCTTTTTTCTTTTTTTTGTTTTTTTTTTTGAGTATCCTGATTCTATCACTTGTTACATTTTTTCTCCATCTTCCAAAATAACTGAGATATTTAACTAAATATTTTTTTCAGTCTGCCACCATTTTAAAACTAATCGGCTAATATCAACGTCTAGGTATTATGATTGTCCTTGGATACCCTAGTTTTTTTGTTTTAATAAATTACATAACATTTGTACAGTAGTTCTGAAGAAAAACCGCGGACACCGACGGCGAACAAACGGACTTATTTTTATTCGTTATTCAGGTTCTATATATCTTGAAGCGTAAGTTTTCGAATTTTGAGGGAAAGGTTAGGGTTTTATTTGTGTTTTTTTTTATTACAAATGTTCATAATTGAAAATAATAAACCAAAAAATTAAAAACAGACTCAAATAATGTTTCTTTCCGAATATAACATGTTAACAAATATTAACCAGGTAATACTACTTAATAACATATGTGATTGTTAGGTTCTTTTTTAATTAAATTGATCCATTATCAATCAACATTTTTTTATATATTTTTTGCTTCTCCCTACGTTTCGGCCATCGCCACCTACTGCAGTAGGTAATAACAAGCATGACACGGCTGGTTAGCCTGAAATAATTCTTTTAAATGTGACAAAATGTATTTTTTATATATGAGCAATATGAAAGAATATTAAAGATCCCTTGAAAATGGCTAGGCCGAAACATGGGAGATTGAAAAAAATAAATAAAAAAATGTTGAATGAAAATGGAACAATTTAATTAAAAAAGAACCTAATAATACAGTTATTCATTCAAACAAGTTTCAATTGTAATAAAAATTAAAAATATGTGATCTTAAATCTACCGTAACGATATATTTTAAGGACCATAAAAACGTCCATTATAATCCCATATTTGTGTTATTTACAATTTTGGTTTAGCAGACTCTAATAAATACATCTTAAACAGCACTGACATTACAAGTCATATTTCCATCCCCGGAGAGATCGATACCTATCCTAACAAGATGTTAAGATATATATTTTGGCTGACCCATAAATCGGCTCACGAAGTGGCATTTGCTTTCTAACCAGCCGTGGGCAGTTCCGTAATGTGGATGATAATATAACTTTCCATCATGTTGACTCTGTTTGATCAGCACTTTTAAGGATGTATTTTGCACTAGAGTTATATTTCGTAATACATATCTTTAAGATGTAATAGCGGAAGGAAAAATTTATAAAATTAAGCAAATTTTTTTAAACCCATTAATGTAAACTCCTGTTTTAAAGCAATTGGCTTATCCCTATATCTATTTAAAAAAAATAGATCGAGCGAAAGATAGATCTATAGTTCAAGCGATGTCCTACGAAACAAAACACTTAAAAGTAAGAATGGTTTATGTCCATGTTTTAAATAATTCTCCCTTTCTTTTTATGCATTTTACTATAACCATTTATATGTATGCATTTTATTTTTTTATTGTTATTCATTGATTTGGACCGATTTTCGCATTTTTGTTTAACTTAAAATTGTAAATGGTTTACGGGTCAATCCATTGGAAATCGTACAATTTTCTTCAATTTGGACGCTCAAAATTTTTTTTTTTATGATTTTTTTTAAAAGCTATTCTCTATTCTGAATATAAAACTGGGGTTAATATGTAAAGTTTACTCAAGTCAACCTTTTGCTATATCCCGATACTAGTATTCCTGAACTTAGCACTAAACCTTTTTAAATATTTATAATAAAAAAATAACGCTACCTACACAACTAGAATTTACAAAACAAATAGTAAAATGATAAGACTTTTACATAAAACATTGGGTGTAAGACTACTACCTTTTTATAGAGCGCTAATTTTGTGAACCATTTTTATAATTTTCTGTGATACTTGGGTAATGTTTTGTAAGGAGCAAAAACGTAGACTCTTCATCATTCTATTTTTTAATTTGTTCTGAAATATATAAAATTACGAGAATTGATAATTTAAAAAAATTTTTATTAGTTTCTTAATTTTTCATTCAGTCCTTTTTGAAATATTAACATGTATCTCGAAAACTGAATTTTCGCAATTTTTGAAAATTCATATCCAAAAAATTAGTCTCAAGATCGAAATGATTACAATAAGTATCTCTGCATGCACCTGTGTTTAGTATTATATATTCATAGATGAATGTACTATTTTGGTTGTATTTACTACTTTATAAATAATGCAGTAGTAGTTGTATGTCATTCAAAAAATCGCATTTACTGCTTTTATTAATAATATAACCTTAAGTCTTTTTTTTGTAATTTTTTTATTTTTATGCCAGACACAAGACTCAGTTTTTTACTTTATTGTTATTCTTAGGGAACAGAAGGTTCCAGAATAAAATTTACTTTTCTTCTTCTTCTTAATAAGAAGGACTATTGAACTATGACTATAAAAAAATCAAAGCTGTGTCTCTTTTCCTTTATTAACCTTTAACTTATTCAAAATCTCTTTTTTTTAACACTTTTCTTCACCATTTAAGTAATATACTGTAAAAAAAAGAAAAAAAAAGATGTAAAGTAAATCCTTATTAATATTGTAAGTTTTTGTTTTGATTTGATATCTATAAAATTACGAGAACAAGAGAGATTTTCCCGAAGAAATTTTTAGCTGCGAAAGCTGATTTAAAATTGCTGCAACATTAAAAGTAGCATCCATTTATTTGATTCACGGTTTTATATTTAGGAAAGGACAGAGAATTATTATTAAAAAATCATGAAAATCGTCTCTAGTCCTGGAGGCTGAACAAAACTCAAAAATAACATAACTGTTATAAATATATTAAATATAAATATATATAAAAAATTAAATTTCTAATAAATACAATAAATCATATTTGCCAACTAAAATAAAAGTTAAATTCAGGTTAAAAAATTATTCATAAAAACAATAACAATAAAACAGCCCATTTTTTATAAAACAATTCCCAACAAAACAACCCAAAATATTTTATAAAAACAATGATAATGAACAACCCAATAACAATACAAAATAATAACAATAAATAAAACAACTATATATATTTTTTTTTGCCAACTAATTTTTATCTAACGCGTTTAGAATATTATTATAAACATTGCTCAGTTTTGATCAATCATTACGCTCATTAACACTGGGTCCTAACGATGTGTACCATTTCGAGAATCTGACTCTTGTCTTTTTTTTTTAATTCTACATCCAAAAACCGTAAAATATTTAAAATCAAACTTTTTTTTGATCAATCAATCAATAATAAAATTGATCAAATGGTTGTTTTATATATAGTGACTCGCTAAGAACATTTCTTCTTCTAAGCATTTCACATTGCAATGATGTATGTGAATTGTTTTGTTTAAACATGTCCAAGTTTGGTGCACATATTGATAATCATATAATTTTTGTATCCGTTCTTAACTTTGTTTATTGACGTTTCGTTCATACATGAGATCCTTTTTAAAATTGAAAATAATCGTAAATATTAGTTACATTTTTAATTACTTCTCTTAATACAACTTTTTTAAGCAAGATACGAAAAACAAATCTTACCAACAATTATTGAGCACCTGCCCACCAATCAGATTAACTACGGAACATTTGGAACTTCCTAGCCATCCATCCCTCTGTCTTTATGATATAGATATAAGTTTAATTGAGTTTTTATCTTTAATAAGCAAATATTATCTGATGTATTAATTAGAAATTAAATTAAAGAATATTATATTGATAAAATTTATGGTTATTTTTGAGTTTTTTTGTTGGTAAGTTAGGCTTCAGCTTTCAGGGCTGGAGAGAGGATAGCTTGGAAGTTCCCTGTGTTTTATAGTTAGCCTGATTAGTGAGCCAGTGCTCAATAATTGTTGGTAAGATGTGTTTATTTTACCCTGCTTTAAATAGTTGTTTTAAGATAAGAATATAAAAAAATATAATCCATATTTATGAATAGTTTCATTTTTGAAAATGATCCCATGCATCTACCGATGGATTTAAACGTCAATAAAACGCATCAAGAAGGAAAAAAATCATTGCTATTCAATTGACCTTTTCAAATAGTGGGCTATATAAAATTAGCTATAAAATATATTTTTATTGGAAACTACTTTCGTACTCCATCATCGTTAACAGTTTTGTTTTGATAATAAGTTTGATTTTCTTCACTATTTTTATTATTACCATGCTTAAAAAGATAAAGTATCCAACAAAACATTGTATTATTTAATAAAAATATAACGCAGCTCTTTGTACTTTTGTGCACTGTGATAATGAATGGAAGATGCTGACATTGATTATGTGGTAGGATAAAAAAAAAAAAAAACATATAACAATTTAACAATAGTTCGTATTAAATCGTAAAATACATTGCAAATGGTGTTAGTAACATGGAACTGAAGGTGTTAGATATGCATCAGCGAGGATGATCGGAATCCCGACAACGCCCCAGAAGAAGTGGCCCATGTCATCAAGTGGAAGACAATGGGGAGGAGTTGCACAAGGCTCCTGGGCTATTGTAGGGTTATGTCACGACCGGGTCGGCAGCCCACTCCGACCTTTCCACTACCTCACGTGCCTTCTTCAAGGCTGATCACTTATCTCTTACTCCTTCGAAAGTATGATCTATATTATAGTTCTGGTTCTCTGGGTGGTCAATGACCGATGTATTGGCTTAAGGAAGCGGGCTTCTCTAATTTCATTAATGTTGTTACGGGCTACGGGGTGTGAGAAATGAACTACTTCAGTTTACAAATTAAAAATATTTATTAAATACAGAATACACAAATACAAAGAGATTACTAACCACTATACTTACGATAATAATTGAATTACTAGCTTAACTACTAAACAGTCTACATATAAAATCAGGTATTCCTAACAAATTAACTACTTACGTAAATTTATACAATCTGCTAGACTTATTCTAAAACTTACAACTATATATTATATATTAACTACAGTCCTCTAATTTCCCACCGACCGGTTATCACAATACTGACACACAGTTTCACCACACTGTCACGAATTGTTCACTGTCACAGTTCACTGATACATCCACTTCAGCAAGATCAAGACTGACTCTCTCAGGCGTAGTGGGCCGGTATTTGTACCATTACAGAAGAGCCTAGACACGGCAGGCAGGTATACGCCGAGAGGCGGATGGGCCGTTCTAGGTACTTCGAGGGCCGTCCGAGTCCAGAAGTCTCTAGCCAAATCTGGACCCCTCTAGGCGTGGATTACCTGTCATTGTCTTGACCGTAGCAATATAATAGAAGGAGAATTTGGATTATGAGTTGCTGCTAAACATCGCTGAGTTGTTACATACATACAGAATATAGTAAAAAAAAAAAGAAAGAAACTACCTGTACAACTCTGGAAGAGTTTAGGACTCAGTACATATAGAGTCGCGTAACTGTTTCTAGGAAAACTGCCGCGCAAAGTGGTCATCATGCCGAGATCAGACTCAACTGCCAGGATTTCCAAAACATTGTCCACTGCTAAAACTGAGAGAAGAAATAATATTTTGTCTCAGCCGGGATTCAAACCCGGGACTTGGATAACAGTAAATTATATCCAATAGACCAAGCTTCTTCCTCACGTTGCGCGAACAACTGCGCATTAACAGACATTGATAATACCTTCTCTTAAAAAATCGTTATCCTCCATAAACATCTGTAATGTCGGCTAAAAGCTTATCTTGAATATAACTCAGCTTCTTTATGCGTAGTGTTGGATCCAAAGGAGCGTTAGACCTGGTCAACCCTTCTATCAAAGACTTTTCTCTAGATTTTGATTGTAGATTAGATGAAAGTGAAAGAACATCGATATTTATGTTTCCGTTCATATTCAGAGTGTCTTATAATGTCCTATAGGGGGAGCAGATACTAGACGTTATGTGGAACAAAAAAGTCCATATAGTCCATAATTCGATTCTCAACGGTTAGGGAGAAAATCAAATATTTAGACAATTTATTCGAGGATTCGGAAACGTGGCCATGTCTAGAAAGCTCTACTCGAAAGTCCAAGCTGTGGAGATGGACTTTTGGAGAATATGTCTACGTTTCACAAGGATGAACCGAATTAGAAATGAGGTTGTTTGGGACAGGATGGAGGCTCCTGAGTCCGTAAACCAGCGGATAGGACAGCGAAGGCTAAGATGGTACGGCCATGTAAAACGAATGCCTACCGAACGATGGCCAAACCGAGTTTTGAATTGGCAGCCACCGGGAAGGCGGAAACAAGGTCGAGCTAGAAGTAGGTGGATATGCGGAGTGGAAGAGGAGATGGCGGGCCGGGTCTTCAGGAGGAGGATTGGCTTGACCGTGACCTCTGGAGCTCAGCACTGACTTCAAAAGGCAACCCTAGTTGGAACGCCTGTATAAGTATAAGTAAGTATTCGAGGAGTCCTCCAAGAATCCTTGGGGTATTCCATACAGAGTGGCAATGGGTAAGTTGACTCCACTGTAAATAATTGCAGCGTTAAAGCACAATACTGACCAAGCAACCACGGCGAAGCGGCGGAATATATTTATTGAGAGACATACCCCTGGGACGATCCTTCTCAGGATGTTGAGGACGATTGTTTCATAAGACGCATTGTGGTATGTCTACCCGATTAGTACTTGTGCCCACCATTTTCAGGAACCCACTTGGTAGAAGCTAGATGGACAACAGGAGGGTCTCCCTTCACGAAGATAACTATAAAAAAAAATTATCCTGCCACAACCAGGTTTGAACTTGTAATCCGAAGATCAGTAGTCCAGTACACTACATCTAAATATATTATCGATATTAAACTACTACGGACAAGGACACTAAACTAAGAAAGCCGAGTGTAACAGATTATGTTTCAATAAAGCCTTTAAAGAAATTGTGTGAAAAATAATAGGTATTCCTTATTCGAAATTTAGTCAAATTTCTTAGCACATGAACTCAAAATCATCTTAACCTGATCGGTATTACCAAAGGTAATAAAAATAATAAGGCATATCAGGCCATATTCATGGTTATTGTACACCATGGAAATACTTGCATCTTGCTGATACTTTTGTGGATTAAAAAGATTTTGCTATTGGACTTGAAAAAATATTATTCATTAAGCCTACATTTCAATCAACCTTCAATATGCGCGATCAAAGCCACGGGGTTACAGCTAGTTTATTTATACAGCTAAAATAACTATAATATAGCTGAAATAACAGATTTAGATAAATATATAACTAAATAATTTTTATTTTATAGTTTTCACGATCTTCATTTCATTTATTGATAGTTTAATGATTTTTATTAAAAAAAATGTATTTCATAATAAAAACAGGTTTAAAGGAAGATTGCAAATGATATCAATAAAATATTAGGTTTCTATTTCTTACCGAAAAAAAAAGATTATCACAGTAGAACTTTAACGAGTCAACGTTTCGGGGGCCTTCCCCATCATCAGGACTCACTAAAATACTTCAATAATTAATAACTAACATCTAGATACACTATTAAATATAATAACTTAAAAACATTAACAACATTCAAATAACAATTTTACATAAAAAACTATTTTTTTATTTACCTGAGTTGTCTAAAAGTTAAAAATCCAATTTTTAATTTAAAATGTTGTCAAAATTGTCTTTAAAAATAAAATTATAACGACTAGGGAACAACAATCATCCCACCCCACATATTCTTTGGCCCCTTATGGATTAGGGACATCCTATTTAATGTAAAGGTACACTGAATTATTATTGAAGTAGGTCAATAATGCAAGTCTTACAATTTTAACTTTTCTATTGCATCTGCATAGTGAGAACTTAGGTATTTTGAATCGGTTTTATAATTTATTGTATTTTTACTATTTTTGCAATTATTACTGTGCTGTTTTACTCTTGTTGTTATTTTTTTTGTGGTTTCTCCTTTGTATACCTTATCACAATCCAAACAATTTATTTTATATTTTATACGTTTAGTTTTTCAGATGGTAAAATAGGATCTTTTATATTTGATAAATGATTACTTAGTCGGGTTTGGTTATATAGTCCTAAATTTATGTGTGGCTAATCAAATGTTTTAATGTTATGTTTGGATTGTGATAAGGTATACATATAAGAAACCTGAAAATAGATAACAACAAGAGTAAAACTGCACAGCAGTAATTGCAAAAATAGTAAACATATAAACACCAAAGCATTGGCACAGCACAGTATTCAACTTATAATTTTTATTTTGAAAAACCTAATATTTTGGAAATCGAGTTCTGCGCATGCGCTAGTTATAGACATTCACGTTTAACATCGTTCTCTTGAGACGTCCATCTTTTAGTAGTTACTGTATGTTTTTTTTTTCGATTTTAAATCTACAATGAAGTAGCTGGACAGCAGTGGTTTACATTGGTGGTAATCCCACAGTGAGTACTGTTTTTATTTAAAGTTTATGTTAGTGAACAGTGAAGCCGTGTATTGAGGTATTCCTTATCACACGCATACCGCCATAGGTGAAGTGCTCCCCCCCACTCATATCAGTCCTCAGTGCTTCGCCAGCTCTGAGCGGGGCACGTTCGTGTGGCTAACACAATTAAATTTAAGTCACGCAGACGTAATATATTTTTTTTTCTTTTTTTCCTTTCAATTATTTCTCTTCTCTCCTCTTCTTTTACTTACTTCCCTATATCACTTATGACAAAATGAGATATTTCCACCAAGTTATGTAGAGCAAAGTTAAGAAAAGGTCTCGATCTGCTGGGTCACCAGGGTCTCCACTCCTCAAAATTCTGCACTCTCAACACCTCAGCATTCGCCACCAGCAAAGACCCGTTCTAGGCGTAATAACAAAAAAATCAGTCCTCCAGTTACTCCCACAAATGCATCTGACGAGCCACAACCAGGCACTTCATCCCAGGGGCTGTCTGAAGAATCTCCTTTCTTCACGCCCAACCCTTACCAGGTTCTACAATCTGATAAAGATGCTATGGAGTCGACACCAATACCAAGAGAACCTCGCCCTCCCCCGATATTCGTCAAAAATATAAAAAACTTTCAGTTGCTCTGCTCCCAAATAAACAAAATTGTTGATCCCGGTTGTTACACATGCTTCGATACAAAGATTTCTCCGGAAACAGCAGAAGCGTACCGAAAAATCGTTCAATATTTGACGGACACAAAAGCTGAGTTTCACACCTACCAGCTTCGACAGGAGCGCTCCTTGCGAGTCGTCATTCGAAATCTCCATCCCTCAACGCCTGCTGAAGATATTGAAGAAGAATTGACGGCCTTGGGCTTCAAAGTTCGTCAAATCACCAACGTCATAAAGGAAAATAGATCCGGAACCGATGTATCCACGAAGGTACCTCTACCCCTCTTCTTCGTTGATCTTGAACCTTCACCTGGAGTTGAAAAGATCTACGACATCCAAAAGCTCTACTATACTAAAGTCACAGTTGAAAAACCATATGTGAAAAAAGAAATTGTTCAATGCCACAACTGCCAGGCATACGGCCATACCAAGCACTACTGTCATCATTTGCCACGTTGCGTGAAATGCGGAGACCCCCACAAATCTGATGAATGAATTAAATCAAGGCAAACTCCAGCAGTGTGTGCTCTATGCCTGAAAGGACATCCGGCTAACTATAAAGGCTGTCAGGTTTACAAAAACCTAAAAACAAAATTCCAGAAACCGCAACCCACAGAATATCCCACTACTTCAAGAAGAATGACTTCAAATCTCATAAACGCTAATGTGTCCTTTGCCCAACTTCTAGGAGGCGGTGAGAAAAATAAGAATTGTGAGGCCCTGCCGCCGGAGCAACCGAAACCTCAACACCCCCACCCCCAAACTCAATATTCTCTTCCTCTAATCCATTCCGAGCCCCAAAAATCCCATCAACATCAAATTCCACTCATTCCTCCTCCATCAAATGCAACAGATATCACCAGTCTCCTAACATCCTTCATCGCTGAATTTAAATCAGTCGTGACTCCTCTAATATCACTTTTAACTAATCTCGTATCCCACCTCATCACTTCTTCAAGAAATCCTTAAATGACCTCTTCCAAACCTATATCCATACTCCTTTGGAATGCGAATGGTATTCGAAATCACACTAACGAACTAACAGTCTTCTTACAAGAAAAACACATAGACATAGCCCTAGTAACAGAAACCCGACTTACCAACTCACGTCTGTTTAACATTCCCAATTACAACATTTACCGCACGGACCACCCGGACGGAACCGCACATGCTGGCACTGCTGTCATCATCCATCACTCCCTCTCCCATCACTCACACCCCTTACCCGTCCATAATTACCTACAACCTACAGCTGTAACAGTTAAAACCAAGCCCTTTCACATAACAGTTGTTGCAGCATATTCCCCTCCGAAAATTCCATTTTCAGAATCCCAATTCAATTCGTTCCTAAATTCCTTGGGACATCACTTCCTTGTGGGAGCAGATTTTAATGCAAAACACCAACAATGGGGAGCCAGGACCACAAACTCTCGTGGACGAATCCTGTTGTCTGCACTTAATTCTACTCGCAGCAATATTCTTCCTCCGGATTCTCCTACCTACTGGCCAACAGATCCCAACCGCAATCCTGACCTCCTAGATTTTTTCATCCACAAAGGTCTAGGACTACTAAATTATTCCATATCTCGCCTCGATGACCTATCTTCAGATCACGGTCCAATACTCCTTACCCTTTCCATATCGCCCATTCCTAAACCGCTTCCACCCTCATTCATCAGGGGCCCAGTTCACTGGGATCTATTCCGTCAAATCTTAACCGACAACATTGATCTCAGAGTATCCCTCAAATCCCCTGAAGAACTGGATGAAGCTGTAAATACCTTTACAACCCTAATCCAACAAGCAACCTGGACTTCATCTTCACCTCTCTCTCCCGAAAAATCCCGAAGTACAAATCCTTTACCTCAAGAACTCCTGGACCTTATCCAATTCAAGCGCCGTTCTAGGACTATCTGGCAGAGGACCAGGCATCCTGATGACAGGAAATCATACAATTATTATTGTAAATTAGTTAAAAATAGATTGACAACCTACAGATCCCAATCCTATAATTCCTATCTTTCCTCATTATCCACTTGTGACCATTCCCTCTGGAAAGCAACTAAAAAAAATCCTTAAATACCATCATATCTCTCATCCTCTCCAACGTCATGATGGTTCCTGGGCCTCGTCAGATGAGACTAGAGCAGAAGAATTTGCTAAACATCTTGCAAACACATTCACTCCTCATCCTGAAATTAATCCTACCCATACAGCTGCAGTTGAAGAATCCCTCTCCTCGCCGATTCCTCTCTCTTTGCCTCCTAAAGCTGTCAACCCCTCTGAGGTCAAATTCCTAATCGATAAACTTAAACCTCGAAAATCTCCTGGATTTGATCTCCTCACTTCCCAAATCATTAAACAACTTCCCAAAAAGGCTATAGTATTCCTGACCTACATATATAACTGCATCCTCCGAACAACCCATTTTCCTCTGATGTGGAAACACTCAACCATTATACTTTTCCTTAAACCGGGCAAACCTGTTAATCATACCTCATCCTATAGACCAATCAGCTTGCTCCCTATACTTTCCAAATTATTTGAGAAAATCCTTCTGAAACGCATCCTTCCGTTAATCCAACTCGACAAAATCCCATCTCACCAGTTTGGTTTCCGCTCAGGCCACTCCACTGTTCACCAAGGTCTTCGAGTTGTTGACCACATATCCTATGCCCTTGAAAGCAAGCAATATTGCACAGGTGCCTTTCTGGACATAGCACAAGCATTCGACCGGTGTGGCACGATGGCTTGCTTTTCAAACTAAAAACCCTATTACCCCAAGCCCTATATCTAATCCTTCGATCCTACCTCTCTAACCGCTCGTTTCGAGTCCGTTGTGGTTCTGAATTCTCAAGTTGTTATCCGATAGAAGCCGGTGTTCCACAAGGTAGTGTCCTCGGTCCTATACTCTACATCTTATTCACCTCAGACATTCCCACCTTACCCGAAAACTTCCTGGCAACATTTGCCGATGATACAGCTATCCTCTCATCCCATCCAGATCCTGTTACGGCATCCTCAAACCTCCAATCACATCTCGATCTGATTGAAAAGTGGTGCAATCATTGGCGCATCAAAGTCAATGAATCAAAAAGCAAGCAAGTCACCTTTACCCTTCGACGCAGATCCTGCCCTTTTGTCCATTTTAACTCTATTCCTCTCCCCTTTTTTGACACAGTCAAATACCTTGGTTTCCTCTTAGACAAAAGACTGACATGGAACCCCCATACTAGACTCAAACGACAAGAACTCAATCGACGATATGGCCAGCTATATAGACTACTAAACAGAAAATCTCATCTCTCAACAGACAACAAACTCTTAATTTACAAGACTATTCTTAAACCAATTTGGACCTACGGACTTGAACTGTGGGGAACAGCAAAAGTTTCGAATATCAAACGTATCCAATCCTTTCAGTCTAAAGTCCTTAGAACAATAGTAGGTGCCCCTTATTATGTCACCAACAAAACCTTACACCATGACCTGAATATCCCATTTGTCCTTGATCTAATCCCATCCAAATTCTCAATCTTCCATCAGAAGCTTACTCACCTTCCTAATCCCTTGGCAAACTTCCTATCTAGTTCCAAACATCCCTATAACCCTCCTCGTAGGTTGAAGCGGCAGTGGCCCAGAGATCTTTTGTAATTATGTTATTGGAGTGCTGGCAATGGCCAGCTTCTCCACTCATGCCCTGAGTGTATGTGGCTCTAGCGCCCTCGCGCAGCCTCCACTGGCACTCAAGACCAGTGACGCAGCTGAATGAGAGGCGCTGGGATCTTCTGGCATTGTGCCTCGACATCCACTAGTGGATCTCGAGGTTTGATTCAGTGATCCCAGGGGCAGTTTGTAAATATTGTAAATAGGTATGAATGTGAACAAGATTGTTATTATCATTTTCTTTATAGTACTTATTTAATTTTGTGTATATATTTTTTTCTTTTATTTGTTTAGTCTTTATTAATTTTTTTTTCTTTAATTTTATTTACAATGTACATATGGTATGAATGATTTATTTTATCTCTAATACTCATTGCCCCAGAAGGTGGCAGATTGTATTATCTCTTAATAAAACAAATAAAAAAAAAAAAATATTTTGGAAATAGAAAAAAAAATAGTTTTTAATATAAAAACAATAGAATCTATATACATAAAAAAAATATAAAAAATACAATAAATTGTAAAACCGATTCAAAACACCCATGTTCTTACTATGCAGATGCAATAGAAAAGTTAAAATTGTAAGACTTGCATTGTTGACCTATTCAAATAATAATTCAGTGTACCTTTACTGTAAATAGGATGACACTAATCCATAACGGGCCAAAGAATATATGAGGTGGGATGATTGTTGTTCCCTGTTCGTTATAATTTTATTTTTAAAGACAATTTTGACAACATTTATTGATGTATTTTAGTGAGCCCTGATGATAGGGAAGGTCCCCGAAATGTTGACTCGATAAAGATTTACTGTGATAAACTTTTTTTTGGGAAGAAATAGAAACCTACTATTTTATTGATGTAATTAATAAATATTGTAGAGTATTAAAGTAGAAAATAATGAATTTTCATATTTGAGCACCGTTTTACTTTCGCTATGTTTCATTTATTTACAACACTTTACAAACATCTAATGTCCAAGTCTTGAGCCCATGTTATTTTTATGTCACGGTAATATAAATATAGAAGTATTGCTATAAGTCAATTATTAGTATATCATATTGGCTCTCTGTCTCCATTTCTTTCGAAACATATGTTATGATGGTAAGTAATGAATTAATAAGAGATTTTTGAACTTCCTGAAAATCAAGGGTTTTCTCTTTCAAGAAGATAATTGGTTTGAGGTTGATTTAAAGGCAAATAACAGAAATAAATAAGTGTAAAGTTTGAGCTCTAACCCGTTTATTTACATATTTTCAGTTTTTTTATATATAAAAATAAAAGATTATATCATTTTGTTCATCATTCGTTTTACTTTATTCTCCTTGGTGGCTGTCCTTGTGGTTGCTGGGGTTGGGATGCGATGAAGTCTAGGGCCCTCTTGATGGCTTCTGGAATTGGTGGTGGGGTCGGGAGGTGGTCTCCCTGAGCCTGGAAACCTCCGACATCATCGGCCACGTAGGTGAGAGTGATGACGGTACCATCGTCGGCGGTGTAGGAGTAAGATCCCTGGGCAACAACCACCTGTCCGTCTTTGGGGTCCTGTGCGGGCTTCAGCGATCCAGTTTCCTGGGCCTTGATCCCGTTCGCTGTCTCGTAGCTGCCACGAAAGAAGAATAGATTAAATTTTATTAATTACTTGTTGCATTTAGGACCAATCTCTCTTATAGAGAATAGGAATTGTATATACATTTACTAGCTGTTACCCGCGGCTTTGCACGCGACTATTTCATTTTCTATTAATTTATATGAGTTTATATTAACCGTGCATTTGAGCCAACGGCACTTTATGGATAAGATTAGAAAGAAACTGAAAACTTGGGGAAAATGAGTGTAAGCAACTACAGATTTAAGGTTCGGCTAGTCTTCGTTAAAGACTGTTCTCTGCCTTCGAGGAAGACATATATATATATATATATATATATATATATATATATATATATATATATATATATATATATATATATATATATATATATATAATATATATATATAAAGATATTGATTGTAGATAGGTATTTTCTCACTCTACTAAAGTAAAATATTTTTATTTTTTTTTTTTTTTGTATTTAAGTATAAATAAAGACATATTATTATTATAGTAACAGTAACTATAATACATTTTATCGGTATGTTACTCTATAAATTATTTTTATGCACAACGAATAAAGTGTAGCATTTAATGACATATTGGATTTGTATTCACTCAAATGAGAGCGCCGTGGTCTAGTGGATAGAGCACTAGTCTGCTGTGCTCCGGGTCATGGGTTCGAATCCCGGCTCTGGCAGAATATTATTTATTCTGTTAATTCAGTCGAGGGGGCGACCGCAGGGTATGGAGACCCTCCTGGGGCAGACCCAGCCTCTATAAAGTGGGTACCCAAATTAATTGGGAAAAACCTGACGGCTGAGCGCGATAAAGGCCTAATCACCTCATTGCACTGGCGTTGGCCTATAAACAGTACGAATCTCTATATGTACTGAGCCCAAGACCCTTCATGGGTTGTAGTGGTACAGGTTTTTTTTTTTTTTTTTTTTTTTTTTTTTTTTTTTTTTTTTTTTTTTTTTTTTTTATTCACTCAAATCATAATAACTTAAAACTTTAGCCTTAATCGGGAATAAAGCTCCCCTCCCCCCTAGTTGTAATACTATTGTGGTTTGCGAATTTTAAGATAATAATTAAAACAATGAAATTTATTCTCTAAAATCTTGCTCTTTCCAACGATATATTAAACATCTATATTATTACCCGTGCATAAATTTCTGGAATTATTGTTGATGATTTGGTTACAAAAAATTATTTTTCCCCCCTAAAGGAAAGGTAAATTGCAATGCATTTCACTTACAACCTTTAGGAACTAATGTTCTAAATGATAGTAAAAACCGTTAAGTGGTTTAGAAGCAGTTCACGGATACCAAGAATCGCATTTAATATATATAGAAAAAAAAATATTACAGAAGATAAGAAAATACAAAAACTTACCATTTATTTGAATAACTTACTTGCGATTTGGAACGTAATATTGTTTCTTAACCTTGGATACTGAATGGTAGAACATAACATGTAAGATTCTGTACGAAGGTGGCGACATTAAACTATTATAACCTACCTCTTTACCAATAACATATGTTCATAAGTCTAAGAGCTTACAACGATTTATATTATTGCATATTAACTTTTCTAAAATCTTGCGCTTTCCAACGGTATGTTATACGTCTGTATTATTACTTTTATTTCGGGGATATTTTTTGATGACTATGTGAAAAAAAAAATCCCCGCCAAAAGAAAAGCTACATTGCACAAGTATATCCTCATGATAGTAAAACCACATCTAGTGCTCTAGAAATAATTCGCGGAAACCAAGAATCGCGGTGTTATATATATGTTATATGTTTTATATATATATATATATATATATATATATATATATATATATATATATATATATATATATATATATATACATCCCTTAAATCAAGTCTATTGACATATATATTCAATATAAGTGTATTAAATTCTAATAATAATACTATTTGAAGTTTGCAAGATCATCTACTCACAGATATAAAATAAAATATCAACCCTGAGTTTAAAAATGTGAAAAATAAAATAAATAAATACAAAAGAAAATTTAAATCTTCACTATTCTATTTACATAATCTCTTCTTTTCTTATTTACAACATATAAATTTTATATTTTAAACTTGGCAGTATTTACAAATATTAATTAAACCCATTTAAGATAATAATATATTGTTTTTAAAAAGAAAATTATCCCTTATTTATTAATTTTCTAATTTTACAATTAAAAGCATTGTCAACCAATTCAATTTCGTTTAAAGAACTGTGATTGTATAATGGATATTACTCTAATCTAACAATGTAGTGGCTGCCAAGCGAATAGCACATAACCACGAGGCGTTTAAATGCAGATAATTGCGTTGTTAGGTTTCTAACTGACTCTGCAATGTCTTCACCTAATAATTACCTTAGCATTTGCCATTTTGCGAATGAGAGAGCCACACGAAGTCGCAAGGACGCAGGAAGGTTATTAGAAAACAGTAAATACAAGGAGAAAGGTATTCCGTGACCTTAACTTATCCAAAGGTTTCTTAGCATCACACACATTTCGATATCAGCCATCTTTTCGCATATTGAAGCTTTATCCCAACCGAGAAAGGGGATTTTAAGTGAAGTATTTGCTTAGCGATTAACTTTATCATCGAAAAGAATGATGATTGTAGTAAGTATAAGATAATAATATATATTATATATATAATAATGTATGAAGCCATGTGGTTGTGGATAGGTCACAACTTCAGAGTTCTCCAAGTCCCGATTCAGAACTCCGGCTGGGGCGAAGTAATATTTATTCTGTTATTTTGGACGTGGGGTGACCCTGGTGTAGGGTAACACTCAACCTCTTTAAAAAAGGTACCTCGTTATAATCACTTCCCTGTCCAACCGTTGCCTTAGAAACTGTACGCATATGAATATGTAATAAACAGAGGAACCTTATGACTTATAGAAATACAATTTTTTTTATATGCCTATTTCCTGATTGTGACAGACGGGAATCAATAAACGAATATAGAAAAAAATACAAAATAATATGTTAATTACTGATATTAATAAAGTGAGTGTATTACATGTAATGCTTATGGCCCAAAATAACTGAAAATCCAAATACATGGAGAGAAAATTTTCACGAAAAATTCACTTATTTTCTTACAGCCATAGTGTTTCAAAGTAAAATTTAATTCTACTATGTTTAGGAATAGATCTCTAATCACTCTTTTTTTTTTTAACCTTAAAGTAATAATTTTGTTTAGTCTATTGCTCTATCTGATTATTTTACTGTGTGACGTAGGAGATCATTCCTATCTATTATTTTACATTGATCTTTCACTAAGTGTATCTTAAACTAGGGATTTCCTCTTTTCTAACGGAATAGCTTCGTTACTAGAGAATATTATAGATGCAAAATTTGCATTATTTTTGTCAGGAGTTTTATAAATGTGATTCTATGCTTGTGTTATCAATCAGCTATGTCGTTATATGTATGTATGTCAAATGAGTTTTATTTGTATCCTAGTTAAAATGTTAGAGGGTTTTGAGATAATTCATTCTCGAACACTTGATTCCAATATAATGTAATGATATGGTCAAGACAATCACAACTTGGACAAAAAGGAAAACTAATTCTATTTTGGAAAAATTGATCGGAACGTCATAGTCTTGTAGATAGATCAGTAGATTACTGTTATTCGGGTTCCGAGTCCCAATTCCTTCTAGCAAAAATCCTCTATAGAGTAGGTATCCAAAAATAAATACCATAAAAAATATCAGCCTAATTACATACTCATGGGACCGTTAGTCTCAAAACAGTAGAAATTATTTTTTGTACAATTTCCTAAGTAATGTCAACGAAAATAAAGTTTATTAATTAAAACGTAATGATAAATAATTAATTGACCTGATAAAAACTATTATCGTGAGGTCACCTATGGTGTGTTGTACAGTATAAGAGCCTTCTATGCCCTAGGTTATGGATTCAAATCCAGCTGGTATCCCTAGGATTTTTTAAGAGTGTAAAACATTGTTGGTTATGTCATTCATTGGAGGAGAAGTAAAATGTTGTCCAGAGACTGTACGATTTCAGATACTCGTCAAGTATTCCTGATTAAATTTAGATAGGAAAATAGTAGAATTTTCTCTGTACAATTATTCAGTGTAGCATAAACGGCGTTAAATGAATATATAAGGAACTATAAGGGTAACATGATATAAAAGTATAACAGAGTACATATACGAGTAACAGGGTAGTATAAAGCGCCTTCATTGCAGCTGACTCCTCTCTAGACCCGCTCACCTAAACTGTTATGCCGGTTTGTATAGAATGATATTGAAGGGGTATAGCATCCTCTGGTTGTAATAGCTACAAATGCTATTTAAATGTGTGCATTGGAAAAATATTAGTAATCTTTACATTTCAATATATTAACTTTCATCACCTTGTAGATTAAATATTATTATATTTGAATGTTAGCAATACATGATGCAGATCAAGTATAAGCAATTATAATATACATATGAAGAGTTAATAAATACTCAGATCAACAGTTTTTTTTTTTACTTACCCCCACTGATAAGAACCATCAGGGTTGTGATCGTCAAAGCTGGATACAATAGCGATCGGCTGGTTTGGGGCCACCTGTGGTGCTGACAGGGCGACTCCAAAAAGGCAAGTGAGGGCCAAAAACTACATAAAGAAATACCATTATATTAAATATATAGTCTAAGATGTATATTTAGCACAAAAAGTCATGATAAATCATTACTTCCAACTTATTAAGACCACCATCAAATAAATATTAAAAAAAAAAATTAAGTTCGCTTGGTAAGTCTATAAATGTTCCAGAGCGCGTTAGCTCCGGTGATTGAAGATAATTTGAAATTTTTCACGTAATGGTACAAAACTGTAAATATTGGAGGGCTGTACTGATGTAAATTGTGTACATAGGTGGACTGCGTGGTTGTTATCCACAACCTCGTGTTCCAGCCTCACATCCTAAACCATTCCGCCTCTTGATGTGGTGGACTTGGGCGCCTCCTGATGTCTGGCCCACGTCTCTCGCTGCCCCGCTCTCTTTCGACCCGTGATAAGTGGGTACCCAGAAATGGACTCATCATACACAAACCAGCAGGCTTTGATGGCCCAGTAGTTTCTTCTTCTTCTTCTTCCAGTGGCGAGACAGGCCGTGTTGGCCCCGGGCCTCGCGGTGTAAATTCCTGCGAGTTTACACTCACGTTTCACGATGCAATTTTTTAGTGTAGGGTCATCACTCCCTACGACTAATTTTGTGAGTGGCCACTCTTTGGCTGACGAGTCTCACATACCCGGGGGAGAGGTTGTGAGTGAAACCACATTTTTTAAAATCCTTATAAAAGTCCCGCCGAGACTTGGATTCGAACTCAGAACCTGTAGCATGAGAGACTACCACGCTAACCACTCAGCCACGGGCTCCCCAACTACGGGGGCCCAGTAGTTTATCGCCCTAAAACTGGTTCAATCAAACAAACAAATGTGAATGTTAAATGTCAATTATATGCTATAAACAATTCTGTCTATACATATGAAGATGCTAATTTGTCTATACAAAAATATAATATTTTCTTTATCTTACGTTCTTTGATTGTATGATTCGAAGGAATAATCATTTTTAATTAGGAATGTTAGTACTCTGTCTAGATATGTAATATTTTTCTTGGATAACAGTTAAAATATGAAAAGAAATGTTTCTACCCAAAAATATTTTAAGTTGATTGTGACCACCAATCCAGTATCTGGAACCAAAAATCTAGCCACAAGAGTCATCGGAGAGCTGATGGGACCAAATTACACTTTTCCGCCTTCCAACAACGAACCAACAGGATCGGGTGTAATGAGGGAAATACCTCATCAGCCGTCTTCAGGTGAAAATTCATCCGAAATGTCACAAATAATTAGAGAATAATTTTATCCAGCTTCCCTTGAGGCTTCTGCAAGAGCTCGCATACTTCACTCAAGCTATTAACCTTCCAAATGGCCGCCAATCGTATAATGGTAGCTTTATCAACACTCTGACTTAAAATAAAGACTTATTATGAATTATTTTAAAAATGCTGGACACCATACATAAAAAAAATCTGACAAGAAGACGTACTGCTGGGTACTGTCCTTCCTCATGCCTGACATGTTATTATTCTGATTATTATTTTATTCTATTTGCTGATTGCCACAATACTGCTGGCAGGTGCTAATCAATAAATGAAGTGAAAAAAAAATTGATAGTTAACAATCATGGATATTTATAAAATAAATTTAATTTACAATTGTCATAAATTATACAATCCTTGGATGGTTATTGTCTTGTGTGATTCAATGATGATCACATCTGCATCCGAATAAGGCTTGCTATGAGAATCTCATGCTAATGAAGGTCGTAGGTCGAGGTGTCGTAAGGAAACACCATAGAAAGCAACAGAGGTGCAGTTGCAATAAACAAATTAAGATGCGATATTTCGATATAAAATTTGGATAGTATTAAAATGAGTGTGTTGTTGCAATAGTAAACAAGTATTTCAGCTTTGGATGTTTTTATGAAGTGAAATTCGGCACTTTTGAATTTGGCCTTGATATTTTGTTGTACTATATTCACTAATCAAAAATAAAAATATGCCATTAATTACATAACAGCAGAGGAGCATCTAGGAGAGAGGACTTAAGGTTCACTAAGCCTAATGAAACCGAACTTCAAATCACATGTTGTTTTTTTTATTAAGGTTAGTAATATACTTCTAAGCGATTTTAATGGTATATTGCAGAAGTTTAGATCCACGGAACCACTGACATTGGTGATAGAGCACTTCTTCTAATACCGTGTTCAAACCCTCTCTGTGGCAACGTTATCCTGTTCTTTTAGGAGCTACCTTGGAGTATGGAGGGCCACCTGTAGTACACCCTCTATAACGTGGGTACCTAATGTTGGAGAAAACAACTTACAGCTGAAAGTGATTTGAGCCTAACCATCTCTTATTATATCTGTGCACTATTAATATTTATATGAACTGAACCCAAGACCCTTCATAGGTTTTAGAGGTACAAACCTTTTTCTTCCATATTTTTAAAATGTTGGATAACTGACAGACGGTCTTTGAAAAATAATGTATTAATTCTCGCACTAGAAAAACGTTGAAGAAACCAACGTACTAACAAACTATCTATTCCGTTCTGAATTAATCGACCCTGCAAATTGATTGAAAATGGAAGGATGAGGTATTTTTTAGTTATATCCACTATAAAGCGTTGTAATTTGATAACAATATATCAAGATTATTTAAGGAAATAGACTATTTAAAGATAATCGATAATATTTGGGGTGGAAAATAAAAAATCATTTATGCCTAAGGGTTAAACCCTGCTGATGACCTTAAGATTTTTTAAAGGGAGTAAAAAAATCCTTAGATATGCCTTATTTTTAAAAGGGACGTTAAATGGAGGCAGTGCGATGTCAAGTACTTCTTAAAGATCCATATCCTAATTAAACATGGATAAGCGATATTAAGAACATCCACTGTAGCATCGCCCGATTTGCCACAGTAGCATAAAAGGACGTTAAATATATAAAGAAATAACCAAATAATCTTTTTTTGTGTGACTAGACAATGTTTATAATACCAATGTTATTCTATAGCTACTAATGCCTACGATGTTTAAGAAACGCTGATATCAAGATACGTCATAGGAATCATAGAAATGTTTCAAAAACTCTACACAACATTGCCTGATTACATAACATTCTCAATAAATTAACTAATTAAATAAGGCCCAGATGGGTCCTGCTGGACACTGTCCTTCATGCCATTTGTCAAACACTGTAACTCAATGTTCTCTCCAGAATATTTGCTAAATGCCATTTTTCTTTTTATCAAATACGAATAACAAATAAATTGCATGATTCATTCTAAATTAGGAAAATTCGAAAACGGTCCATACAATTTTTACTAATAGTAAGTAAAATTGTCATTTTGCATTATATACTTCAATTAGTGAATTACAATTGTTTCATATTTAAATTCCAAAAGAAAATGAAAATATATGTCATGGATAGATTAAAATTAAAACTAGGACTCAAATTTAACGAAACATACCGAACATTAAGTATTATACCAATATATCACTTTTATTCCATGGGGGAGTTTAAACGAAATTAGTAAAATATCCTGCTTTTACTGATTAAAATTTTAGAAAAAAAAAATAAAGAACTCATCCAATCCCATCATCAAGTTTAATTTTGAATACTGATTTATGCTGAACAAATAATAATGAAGACGAACTAATTGTAAATCAACAGCACGACACATATGCTATAAAACATTCAAAGAAGACTGAAAAGAAGCTGGCTAAGAGATCTCCTGATGTAAACTCTTTTTAAAATTCAAGTTAGGTGTATAGACCAGTGGGTGTCGACTTCCCTCAAATCGAAGTAATCAAATCTACTTATTGTCATGGGATGAGCGAATGATAAAAAAAAAAAAAAAAAATAAAATAAAATAAATAAACAAATTACCAATATCGATGCGTAGAATATTTGTTTTAAATTGTATATATGTATGTATGTGTGTATTCAAGTACACATATATAAATGTGAGTTTTTTAGCTAAAATTATTTCAAATATTTCTAGGAAATATAATACTTTAAGTTACCTTTATCATGTTGTCGATGTAGGTAGCCAACTGTGAATTAGCAACCAATAGCTAGCTTTATATAGCTAAAAGGTGGGGAAGGATCTAGCCAATGGGAAGGCCTCGCCGGCTCCCTCAGTTGGGGATGTACAGCCAGATTGCAAAACTATCTTTAAAGGACGCCACTCACTGACCAGATATTTATAGACGCAATTTAAATAACGTCGGACTTTGCATGCTAATAAATTTCATATTATTTTATAAATATTTTGCCAGGGATAGAACATGCCCGTGAAGAAGTGGACATCATCTAATAATTCGTGGGTATCAAGCACATCCAGAGCTTTAGAGTAATTCGCGCGAACTAATTTTATGTATTGAAAAAAAATTGTTTTTAAAATTCGTATAAAGCAAATAAATTTCTTCCTTAGTTGTAAAAATAATAGGTTATCAATCTTTTTATCTACAATTTACTGCTTTTCCCAGTCATAGAGAAATTGATTTTGTAGACAAACGAGCAGATTTATCAAGTAAAGATAGCAATAAATAATCTACTTATATATATATATATATATATATATAATATATATATATATATATATATATATATATATATATATATATATATATATATGTACATTTAGACTGGTAACTTGTTTACTTAAAGCTATTTACTCCTAAATATAAAGCAATATTTACTCCTAAAAGATAGATCCTAGCGACAAATTTTATGCACGGAAATAATTTCAAATTATCAATAATAATAATACAGAACGTGTCAATAAAGCCCCAAAATTTAATTAATGTAGCAACTCAAGAATTTTTTAATTCGAAACAATTTTGCTCCTTAACGGTAGGTCCTTGAGACAATATCATATATCAATAAATATTTTCCTCAAAATACCTGACCAGGGAACTGAAAAAAAAATGTTACACGATGGTATGCACGCACTCCAAGCCAAAATAAACGACAATTAAAAAAAATCTGGCCGGTAGTTTTACATTACAAAGCTTATCTTAATGTACCAGATATAGATCAGAATATGGCAAAGTTGAAGCCTAATGGCCTTAATATTCATGTAGATCTGGTGCCCTCTGTATTGAGGGTGGTCAGTAGCTAGGTTTTAGTTTATGTCTACTAATAACACACAGATAGCATACTATTAGTCTAGGTTAGTGAGCCTAGTCATGATTCTCATTACTGAGGTTGTGTATTTTTATCACCTCCTGGATTAATGATTTGAAGATATACAAGTTTGAGCATACTACAATCAAAGTAATATGAAGTAAGGTGTGCTATGTTATGGCTAAGGACAAGTAAAACTTGTGCGACATTGTTTACGCAGGCAACTGATTTTTTTTTAAATCACTCCCTGCACTGAGACTAAAAAATATGACCTAATATTTCTCTAGTTGGTCCATTTCAAGCAGCATATAATGAACAGCTAACATGAAAATGCTACAGGAAAATCCCTTCATCCACACTTTAACTTTTTTCTTTTTAAATATCATATCTTGTATTTTATTAAAGCCTATCTAATGGATTCGGATAAAAAGATTTTTCGACATGAAGCAGTTTAATTTGCTATTTTTTTTTTCTTTTAGTTTTTCAAAGGCTGATCTTTCATTATTGTCACACATATGCGAACTACACGGGTAAGTTAGGTTTAGGTAAGTCATTAGTTCTTATTGATGCTTTATTGTGATTTGAGATTATTTTAATCTTCAGCTCATATCATGATTCATAGATTAGAGCTAAGGGGTATGCTTTGAATCACCATAACATACTTAAGACACACAATAGTGAACAATTAAATATTGGTAATTCAAGACTTACAAGGTCGCTTGTCACGCACCTGGAACTAAAATGATAATATAGCATCAGTAATCTTTAATTTCGTTAATGGCTGTACATTCTTTACGGCTTGTTAATATAATATTCTTCTATATGAGAATCAATGATGAATACAAAAAAATTCAAGACTAATATTCCAAAATAATGTTATGGATTATATGTTTAAAAGTTAACTATATCCCTCACTGCATTACAACAATATTTTTGCAAAGATTTAAATTTTTCACTGATGCATTGAAAAATTTACCCATTGAAATATGCATTTGAATAATTTTCACTGATATCTCTATAACATCTGTTTTCGTAATAATTTAAAAGATATCATCAATGCATTGGCAAGTCTTAGCAAGTGAAATGAATAATTATAATATAAATGACATCTATAGACATTTATAGACAGCAAAAAAGTTTAAGTATATTTATTTATAGTTGTTTGGGGAGGGGAAGGGTTGCCTTTAGCAGAGTGGCTAGCTTAACAGCCTCGTATGCCAAATGTCTCAGGTTTCAACCCGCAGGTGGCCCCAGGACTTTTTAATGAGAGTGAAAAATCCTTAGTTATGCCGTCCATAGGAGGGGACGTTAAAAGGTGGCCCCGAGCCTGTGCGATGTCAGGTACTCGTTAATGATCCCTATCAAAATTTAACCTGGATATGCAAAATTCAGGATTCCCACTGCAGCATCGTCCGATTAGCCACAAGAGCATAAAGGGGCGTTAAATAAATAAACTAAAACTATAGTTGTTTGGATGATTTGTGTATATGTAGAAGATATGTGTATATAATGTAATAAAACAAAATTTATTTTTGAACTAATTTTTTAACAGAAATATTTTTTAAATAATCAGCATAAATGAAACAAACAATAATAAACGTAGTGGGTTGCTAGAGAATAAAATGGTTATATCATCTCTTTTATATGGTTTTTAAAACGTACTTAGAACCTGATATCTCTAACAGAAATATGTACATGCATTTTATGCGTAATCATAAATAACAGCGGCGTGGTCTAGTGGTTAGTACATTAGGCTACTGTTCTTCGGGTTTGAGGTTCGAATATCGGCTTAGGCAGAATTATTGATTCTGTTTCTTCACCAGTGGAGCGACCCTGGGGTATAGAGACCCTCCTGGGGCTCACCCACCCTCTATAAGTTTTTCCAAAATGGGGGAAAAAACCTAGCAGCCGGTAATTACCTCCTTGCTCGGTCGGTGGTTTATGTGTTATATAGGTACAGTATTTGTTTTTATTTATTTTTTTTTCATTAAGGTACTACTCTGCAGACAACTGGGGACAAGTGAAGTTTTTCATGCATATTTTAGAGGCGGAACTATAAATTACGTTTCATCCCAATCATGGTAAACCTAATGGTCACCAACCTTTTCAAACTAGAGAGGGAAGGATACACGCGCACGAGTTTCGAATAACAAAAATTTTGTATTAAATAAAAAACTGTGAACTTGTTTTGTTTATTATATCTCCGTATGGGTTATAATGATACAGCTAAATATAAAATTAGTTTAGAGCAGATAAACGGATAGAGGAATGTAAAGATATTTTTCATACAACGAAGAATTGTTTGTTTTAGGGCATACAACAGCTAGGTCTTTAAGGCTCGGTGTTTTGTTTTGACTTAAATCAGGTTTTGATTATTCGCTGTTCGAACCAGTTGTTTGCATTACGAACATGCGCATGCGCAGCGCTCTGTGTATACCTATCCTCTAGAAAGAGTACTTTATAGTACTACAGATGTGTGCGGTTGGGCTTAAGCTTAAGAATGTGGGTAACATAGAAAATAGAGCATAGAAAGAGAGAGAAAATTTATATACAGCAGTATCGTAAGAGCCGTTTTTGAAAACATTATAAAAAACATTCAAAACGCATGGTATTAAGCAGCTCTTCTGGTTCGTTGATATGGAGTGTCTTGATATATCCATATCATTATGATCGTCACCGTTTGTGCTACTAATAATACATTTCGTCTTATCGATATTTATTTCAAGCTCTATCTCTTTACCGGTTTTTATTAATGTCCTTGTATTTAGTGGTATAGTTTTCGTGTCTTCGCCTTGTACCGAATCGCCGGATTATCCCAGAACCGGAATTTTGTCACCTCAATTTAGATATTTTTAAGCACACCTCACTTTTTTATGACATATTTTAATGCTGAATTGAATTTCTGTATATGTAGTAATATTTAACTATGAAATGAGAAAAAAAATTAAAATCAGTTACTGTTTTCGCATTTTTTTAAATACCGTGATAACGAAATTCTATTCACTAAGTTTGGTAGGTTTTATAACAAGCACAGAAAAAAGCTATTAGCGGCGAGCTGTTAATGAAAACTATTTGATAGAGTTCTACCCACCCTTAGGTTTCAAGTGTGTCAGAAGCCTTGAGGTCAGCAGCTGTCCCACATCACTGCGGGTCGTTGACATTTCGGCTCAAATCCATTCCGATGGAATACCCCAAACGGGGAATTATGAAATTAGAAGGATCTGACACCGTTTATGAAGGTCCGTTCCCAACGTAGTCGTTTATCATATGTCTCTGAGAATGATTAGATTTTTTGAAAGACACTAATAAATTTATATAATCACTTAATGCAACATTAGTTTTTCACTGTGTTAATTTGTTACATTTATTAAGACACCTAACTAGGTATTTATTCCCGAAGCGACAAGTTTACGATACTGAAACTGGCCCAATGATCAAATAATTTACTTCAGAATCCTCCAAAATAAGCCTGATAGACCATCAAGATCAATATGGCTTGACATGGGTAATTTATTAAATTTTATTTTATTTTAAATATTTAATTTAAAGCCAAAATAATCATATTGAATAACTTTTCCAGCTAAATCAAGATAAAAAATAACTGGTTTACCTAATGAAACTGATCTGAGCTGTAAATAAATTGTACGAGAATCTTGATATGAACGGTTAGTTATGCTAAACTTATCATACCATAGCTCAATTTTTGAAGTGAAAACTTCATTATGCGTGTTAAGGGCTTTTTGTCAGGGCTAAAAGTGATTTCGTAACTATGGTGACAGTTTGCATCACGAACATGCTTTAGGCCAACTAGCGCATGCGCAGCTGACTATGTATACCCAGCCACTAGAGATAGGTTATCTATATGAATTGCATTTAATTTTAATTCAATTTCATTGAATTAAGGAAGTTCCTTCATAATGCTTTTCCAAAGAGTTTGGGACTCGAAGCGTCTACCACAAGAATGGAAGAATAATATCGTAGTCCCTATACACAAGAAGGGCAACCAGAGTGAATGTGGAGATTAGAGGCCGATCTGTCTATCATCAGTCGTATACAAGATATATACAAGCATATTAGAACAGAGGTTGAGGCATATTGTTGAACAAGATCTGGAAGAGGAGCAAGCCGCCTTCAGACCTGGTAGGCAGATCCAGGATCACATATTCTCCCTCAGAATGATAGTAGAAAAAGCATGGGACCGTGGCAAGGCAGTGTATCTGGCATTTCTGGATCTAAAGGCAGCCTCCGATTCAGTTCTGAGGCAAGAGATTCGGGATGAGGTAATTAGAAGAAGGATGCCAGAAAATCTGGTGAGCGCCATAAAATCAATATACCAGGACCCAAAAGGTATATTGAGGTTAAATGGTCAAACATCCCGACCTTTTCCCTTTTACAAAGGAGTAAAGCAGGGGGAATGCCTGAGTCCTTTGCTTTTCATCCTTCTTATGGATGAGGTGTGGAAGGTTTGCAAAAGGAGAACACTAAATAAATGCTCCCTCAGGTTATGATCTATGCAGACGACATAGTACTGATTGCGGACTCCCGGGAAGCTCTCCAGACATCACTAAATGGATGGTATGAGGAACTGCGGCTAAGAGGGTTAAATATAAATCAAGCCAAAAGTAAAATTATGTGTGTGGGAAGATAAAATCTGGAGCCAAGGATGTTATGTGATGGTGAAACACTAGAAATTACGAATGCCTACACAAATCTTGGGACAGTCATAAGCAATGATGGTAAAATAGACCAGGAGGTTCTAAATCGGATGATAAAGGCCAGTGGACTGTATTACCAGATATCCAAATCTATTATCGGAAAACATGAAGTTAGCAGATATGCTAAAATACGGATTTTTAAATCGGTTTTCCTGTCAGTACTCTTATATGAATCCTAAAGCTGGCCAACCCTCGATAAACATGCTAGCAGGATGACAGCGGCTGAGATGAGATTTCTCCGAAAAATACTTGGCAAGACCAGGAGGAACCGTATTAGAAACGACAGGATTCGCGAGGATTTGGGAGTACGATCAGTGCGTGACGTCCTGGAAAAGCGGCAACTGAACTGGTTCGGGCAGGTCTGCCGAATATATGATACCCGAAAGGCCAGGTGGTTTTTTGAAGCCAGACCTGAAGGAAGACGTCTCGTGGCAGACCCAAGATGTATGTATTTAGACTACATTGGGAAGTTGGGAGCAGCAAGAGGACTAACCATCCCTGAGATGAAAAGAATGGCTAGGGACAGAGACCAGTGGGCTCGATGGACCGAGGCGGCAACTCCACGCTTAGCGGCACACATGAGTTAAAGGAAGAAGAAGAAGAAGAAGAAAATTACGTGTAAATTCATTTTAATAATATCGATTTCAATAAACAGATCAATATTTTGAAACGACTATATAGTATATTCCTATATGTTTTAATTTCTATGATACAATTGCAGGTCCATAAAAAAAATGTTATATGTGTACCATCCCATACAGCCTAAAGTTACATTCAGATTGCGATGGCATAATACAAGATGACGTATCTCTACACGGTGAATAAAATGGAAAAATAGAGACAAATCTTTATTTATATTGGCAATGCTACCCAAATACATCAGGTTGCTTAAACAAAACAACATACTATATGGTATCAATTGTAGCTGGGTGGTTAGCATAACAGCCTCCTATGCCAAAGGTCACGGGTTCAAACCCGCAGGTGGTCCTAGGATTTTTTAATGGGAGTAAAAAATCCTTAATTATGCCGTCCTTCGGAAGGGACGTTAAAAGGGGTCCCGAGCCTGTGCGATGTCAGGTACTCGTTAAAGATCTCTATCCTAATAAACCTGATAGGCAAAATTTAGGACTCCCACTGTAGCATCGTCCGATTAGCCAAAGTAGCATAAAGTGACAAAACAAAACAACATACTATATCAATCCCTTGGACATATTTTACATACATTTTCAATTTTATTATTATTATTTTTTTTTTTTTATTTGAATGCGAATTCCTGATATTTACAATTTATCTCTCCTTTTTTTTCCTCTTTTCTATTTACATTATTTTGTTATATTTATTTATTTCTCTTTAAATCTATATTTGATATTTAGAAAACATCTTAAACAAAAAAATCTTTCCAAAAAAAATTCCACTGAAAATTGATAATTAAAAAAAGATTTTACTTCATTCGGCAGTCCCTGTGACTGCCTGAATTCTTTTTTTGTCTGTTTATAGGATTGGAAAAGACATACGCTAAGGAGATATTGCCGACAGTAAGAAAAGTAGCGCTACTTCAACTCGGTATACCTACTAAAAACATGTGAGCGTCTAGGAATTTCACATGTAATTCTAATGAGTCTTGAGTTAAAAGTCAAACCAGTCGGAGGCGAGTTTTATGGTTGAAAGGGTTTGTGATTGATTGGTAATGTTAGTAATTTGTGAATGAGAAACATAAAGAGATGTATTTTATTATTTTGAAAAATACACTATAATAATGTCCAAGTAAGTGTTTATTTTATTGTCTCTAAATGAGAAAAGTGTTTATTTTAACTTAATTCTAGACTGTGGTAAATAAAAATATTACAAAACTATTAATGATAAAGCAAAACTCTTATAATAAATTATTGATTTCCGAGTGTCAGGCATATTTTATGAATGATGGCTCAGGTTAATAAAGCACATCATCCTATCTAACAGGCGCTGTTTATGAGATTGCGTAAGGCATTCATTGTATTTCATAAGTAATTACCCAAAGGGCTTTTCAGTTTCCTAATATATTCTTCAGAGATAATTTTATCATCGCGGTCATAGGTATTGAAAATCAGCTATTTATTGCAACCACAATCGTATTAACTTCACCTTTTTATGTTATTATTCAAAATAATAATGGAATTAAAAATTCTTTTTATATCTTGTGAAATAGAGACACATTCTTTAGGTTAGCATATTATATTTAATATGTTTGAAACCACTATATGTTTGTTATACATAATAAAATTATTATCAGTGCGATATTTCCCTAAAAGGAAGGCGCTAAGCACTTATGTCTCAATTTTCTTATTCTTGTTCTTTTATTCTTGCCGTATTGTCTCATTCTTTGGCTGAACTTCTCTTTTCTTTCTGAAGACCATTTGGGTCTGTATGGTTTCTGATTGTTTTGCTCTAGAGTTACTTCCCATTTGTTTACTTTGTCTCTAAATATGTTTCTGTCTTGGATTTCCTCTTGTCTTATGTCTGCTCTTCGTAAGTCTTCTCGTGTCTGTTTGACCAAGTTCGTAGTGCTTTTGAGTGTTGCTGTTGCTTCGTTTATTTGTAGGTAGTCTTTGTATGTGCCCATAGAATTTCAGTCTTATTTTCCTGATGTCTGTCTCGATGTTGGGTTATATATATATATATATATATATATATATATATATATATATATATATATATATATTTAAATTTCTGTATTTCATGTATTCTGCTGAATCGATAAATCCAAGAAAAATCTAAAATTAATCAACAATTGTCATCTTAATTAGGAAATATGATTTTTAGAAATAAGTTACCTTTTTTATAGAACTTAAAACAATCATCTTAATAAAAAAAAAGTACCTTGACAACAATAAAGATAATCGTACTGATTCTAGACTAGCGGCTGAGAACAGTCCCCAGGATCCATTCTCAGTTTTTAGATAACCACTTTACAAAGACTGGGTGTACCCAAGGATACATATAAAATATATGAGGGTCAATCCATTCTAATTAGTCCATACCTTGCCGTTTAACATTTGTTATTTTCATGATCTATTTACCAGTCATTCTCTATCCATTCCTAATTGAAAAACCGAAGGTAATATATTTTACTAACTAATACTTTTAGTTTTGCAGCCATTTTTTTTTCTTTAAATCTATATTCACGCCTGTCAGAATGTATCTGACAATCAGCAAATGTGCTGTATAAATTGAGATCCAGGCATGGTAGGCATGAAGAAGGAAAATGCCCAGCAGCACCCCTTCCAGGCTTTATTTTATCCGAGGAGGTCCCTCATCCAGCCTCTCTTTAGCCTTCTTCTGACTGGCATTTCAGCTATTGACATGTCGTTAATCAGTCTATTGTCGTGTCCGTTAAGTTTACTGTGAAAACGAGTATAGAGTGTTCGTATATGTTGGTCAACTGTTGGTTGTTGTAAGTCCGTATGTAGGGTTCTGTTGTTTACGTACCAAGGAGCTGTCGTCATCAGTTTTAAAATTTTGGATTGAAATGATTGCAGTTTTTGTATGTGAGTCTTTTTTGCTGAACCAAAAATCTGTGAAGCGTAAGTCCATATTAAGTCAGCTTCCTTGCTGAAAACAGTTGTTGAGAAGAATCTATCTTATTCTTGTAATTTTGTAGATATCAAATCAAAACAAATATTGACATTAAGATAAAGGTATGCATTATATTTTGGTCCCATAAATTTATTACTTAAAAAGTTAAAGTGGTTTAAAAAATTCTCAAAAATAAATAATAAACGAGACTTTTAGGGAATTAAAATTATATAAAGGAAACAAAACCACGTTTCATTATATTTCCGGATATATAGCTTGGTCATAGTCCTACTTACTTTAAAAATTTTGAACTTAAAAACATACTCCTTTTGTATATAAATTTTCAAAAATAGTGAAAATTCGTTTTTTGTGAAGTTTACACGGAAACATCTCAAAAGGCACTAAGTGAAAAACTATGAAACTAATAAAGATTATACATTTGTACGATGAGTATAAGTGATATAAAGTCGGTAATTGAGATCTTATTTAGTCCCTTTCACGATATCCCGCTTTTAATTTAGCTGAACTTGGCATTAGCCCTACTTTGAAAAATAATATTAAAAAAAGGAAAATGCTTACACGATCGAAATTTATGCAGCCAGTAGTACAATGATAAAACTATCCAAGAAATAAAAAACGCTGCAAAATTATTACACAATGGTTTATTATTTCCAAATAACAATATTAGGGTATAACTGTTTATAAGGCTGTTGATAGGCAATAGGTTTATAAGGCTTATAAGGCAATTAAGTAATATGAAAAGCACTAATTCAAAGCATCATATCATGAAACTACCACTGATTTCAAAACGCAATATCTAACCTAGTTGTAAACCAAATTTAATGATTATTTGATTATTCTTTTGATTATTGAAAATAATAAACCAAAAGCATTTACACAGGACTGCGTTACTATTTCCTTTTCTTTTCTTTTGATTTTCATTCATATAATTTAAATAAAATTTTCTGATTCTAGAAAACCTTACATTTTATCTTTATGATCAATAATAACCGAGTTATCAGAGAATCTCATCTCTAATAAGTCGTGGCTTTACCATATAAGATAATTTATTTTTAATTTTAATTTTGTTTTTTGCACTTTGTCTTGATCGCGAAATGTTTCTCTAACTTCAATAATAACCGATACGTTCGTAAAAGCAAGTCAAGGGGCTCTGTTTGATTCTGGCCTAGATCGTTGAAATTTATTTAACGATATATATGGAAATCTCGACTTTTACAATGATAGATTAGTAAACACTTAGATACTAACCGATTAGGAGGAGTTTGTTAAGACGCTTAACCACTTGTAAAATAAAATAATCATAAATCAGTAATGGTTAAGTTTTATCTTTATCAGTTAACTGGATTCCATGAAAAAGAAAATCATATAGATAATCATGCGTTGATTCAGTGCTAAATCAATCTAACGAAGATGTTAAAGGAATGCAGAATTGCTTAGGTCCGATTCTCATAAACTTAGCATACTTAACCGAATTCAGATGTTTATCTGTGATCGTTAAGGTCTTGCAGAAAGTGCCGTTCCTAGGATAGCAATTTGTATGAATCTTCTTTTTTCTCTAAGGCATATGCTCACGACAGTAGTGTCCTTGAAATGATAATAGTAACTGTGTGGTCGTGGTATGACCTTTAGCGGCGCATCTCCAGGGTTCATAACAAGGAATGACCCGCCGTTTGATTGACCTTGTGCCCTTTGTCAGGGATTCTGCATTTGCCGTTAGTGACTGAGTCAATTTCTGGATATGTTTAAAGATATTTTCAAAAACGAAAGTAAATTTATATGTTTAATAAAATAATATACTTTATTTTATTATTTTGCATCTAGGTTACTAGAATTGAAAGAAATTTTTTTTTGTCCTTCAGTTTCTGTACACCCCAATTATCACATTTATTTAAAGTTTCAAATACTTATATTTATTTACCCAAATAATTTCCGTATGTATATACAGGTTAATATATATTATTTACAAATGTATATTTGTGTGTGTATATATGTATACAGCTGTCTCCCGCCTGAATATTCCTTCATACGTCATGACGAATAGGCCGTACAGGGGAACGCGGAAGTAATCGCCCTCATAAAAGAAAAGGCTATAGAACATTGGCAAAAAGTATGTTTTTTTTATGAGGGAGAATAAACATAGAGTAGTAGAGCCTTCATTGAAACCCAACCGAGCAGATCTACGGCTGTGCAGGAAGGAGGAAGTGATACTGGCTCGACTGAGGGTTGGCTACACAAGCCTAACTCACGGCTGCCTGATGACGAGGGGATCACCGCCTCAATGTACCTCCTGTGGGGTTATCCTCACAGTACCACATCTACTGTTTGCTTTTCCTTCCAAGCCGAGCGTAGAGGGGTTAATATGGAGACTGACATTGGGACAAAATACCCAGGCCACTAAACTGATGAATTATCTAAAAGATACATCAATATTTAAAAAAAAAAAAAAAAAATAGAAATGTTTCTGTTTTTTATTTTTAATATTTTATATATATTTTTATTATATTATTTTTTATATGTAATTATCTTATAGAATTGTTTCTATTCAACTTAAAATATTGTATTTGTATTATTAGTTTAGGGCTAAAATAACCTCTATGGTTGAAAAGCCTTTATGTTACAAAATGAATAAATAAAATAATTCTATAATATATATATATATATATATATATATAGAGAGGAGAGAGAGAGAGAGAGAGAGAGGATGTATAGTCGACTGTAGAAACTATTTGAAACTAGGTGGAATAATCAGTTTATAAAACTACGGTTTATGCTTGGATATGGCTCAGTAATGCCCTGATGATGGTTCCAAAGCTTGAGCCGAAAAGTCGGCAAAATTAAAAATATTTAAAAAATACTGACTCCTGATTATTCCACCTACAATACATATATACGTATAGGTGTATATATATATATATATATATATATATATATATATATATATATATATATATATATATAATATATATACATATCAAATAAAGAGCGTTGTCCGCTGTTCTAAGAAACGCCTGGATCAAACTCAGCAAAGAGCATCCTCTAAACTGAATACGATATAAACCGACGGGATTAAGAAGAACAATATAAGTGCTAGGTGTGTAATGGAAGGAATAAAGTAGTTATTTCAGCAGCTCAACTTATTAAACCTTATTACCTACTTATTGCCGGGCGATAACTGCAAACAGCCTCGCATTAACTTCTTCATTGATATTATTGTTCGGGTTTCGCAGACCCCTTCCTCCATTCATTTCAATGGCAACGACGCCTAAATCCTAAATAATATATATATATATATATATATATATATATAGAGAGAGAGAGAGAGAGAGAGAGAGAGAGAGTGAAAGAGAGAGATAGGGGGTTACCGTATATTCAAGAAATGGCTTAATAAAATAGTTGTGTAAATTGAAATGAAGAAAAATAATCAGGCTCTGAGATAACCTGTACAGGGTGGCTAGAATGACAAACAGCCTTCTATGGCAAAGTTCACGAGTTTCAACCCGCAGGTGGTACTAGGATTTTTAATAGGTTTAAGAAATCCTTAGTTATGCCGTCCTTCGGAGGGGACGGTAAAATGTGGTCTCGAGCCTGTGTGATGTCAGGTACTCGTTAAAGATCCCTATCCTAAAAAACCTGGATCGGTAAAATTTAGGACTCCCACTGTAGCATCGCCCGACTAGTCACAGTAGCACGAACTGACGTTAGTAGTTTAGTAGATAAATAAACAGAATCAGGCTCTAGGAGTCTACTTAAATCCGCAAAACATTGAATAACTAAACTGTAATGTTGAACATGGCAGATAACTCAAGGATTTTTAAAGGGAGTCAAAAATCATCCGTAATGGCTCCCTTTAGAGGAATTGTAAAATAGTGGTCCAGAGCCTGTGCTGCTCGTTAAAGAACACCATCCTAATAAAACCTGGACGTGTGATCGTTATGGTATGGCTTCACACATATTTTACGTTAAATTCATTTAAAATTATTTTCTAATGATCCACCGCGAACCACTAGTTGGACTCACTGCCCTGTAAATAATTTTAGTGTAATGAACATATTCTTTTAATGCAATAAATTACAACGAAATTTAATGTTCACGTGGGTATGATGATTAACGATAACGAATGTCGACTCAAATGGGAACAATTTGATTACTTCAATGATATACTACATCATATAGACATACCTGAAACAACATATGTCTCAGATCTTGTTACTAAAGAAGAAGATATTACATTTGTAATAAGGAAGATAAGAAAGATGAGTTATGACAATGTACATCGTGCGCATAGGAGAGGTACAGTAATGTACATCAAAGGCCACCTTCCCATAGGCGCGTCTTGGCACGTAATGCTTGTGAAGTAACTCCCGAGGACTTCTTCCTAAGTAATATTCACTATTGAAATTTCTTATATTCTCTCATGTTAGCATACTCAACGGTTTTTCTGCCATGTTTGCTGTTTTAATGTTTGGTTGTAGTTTCATTAGGGTTGTAAATCCTATACCTCTGTAAAGTAACTAAAGGCTAAAGCATTATTATATTTACTACACCACAAGTATAGATTACTTGTTGTTTGCTTATTGATTTAAAATCACTTTTATGCTACTGTCGCTAAACCGACAATACTATAGTAGGAGTCGTAAATTTTGTCTATCCGTGTTTTATAAGGATAGGGATCTTTTACGAGTATCTGACATTGCAGAGGCAAGGAAGCACTATTTCAACCGCGTCCACTCCGAAGACCGACATAACAAAGGATTATTTCTTCTTATTAGAAAACCCAAGGGTCATCTGGCAGTAAATATTGCTTTAAAGATACAAAATAACTCAACACTACATATATGTATGTGTTTGTGTGTATATGTGGGTGTGGTGTGTGTGTGTGTGTGTGTGTGTGAGTGTGTAAAAACTTCAGTTGTTAAAATCAGTATTCAATAACTTTAAAATATTGTTTAAAAAAATGTCGTTAGATAATGGTGACTATTAAAGGAAGATGCGGCTGACGAGGATAGGGAGAGATGGAGAAGACTTCTGGAGGAGGCCTTGACTCATTGATTGGGTTGTTGCGCCACTGATAGATGGATGGATGGATATATGTGGATAATTTTTTTTATATCTGGAGGACAAGTATTTGCACCTTCAATTTCGCTGTCCAAAACTCCATTTGAATTTACATTTTTTTTTATTTGATATATTTTATTGAAATTTACAACTGTATATTTTAATACATCAAGGAAATATGCTGATAAAAGATAGTGTACATGAAAAAAATGAAGAGAAACTGCCAATTGGCAGTAATCAATATAAAAAAGAAGATCTCAAGGCCGTCTTCTCTTCAGACGCCTCTGTAGTTTATCAGGAATTGAAGAGGAAGCGAGGATCGAAACTAGTGGATTACAGT
The DNA here is from genome assembly GCA_023052935.1 of Piezodorus guildinii. Lineage (NCBI taxonomy): Eukaryota > Metazoa > Arthropoda > Insecta > Hemiptera > Pentatomidae > Piezodorus > Piezodorus guildinii. Next base: position 39,819,135 of record CM041292.1, on the reverse strand, counting down.
GGGAAAGTAGTTTGTCATGATAGGAATGATACCTGGTACGAGCCATGAATTTACATTTAAATTGAAAAACTCTTATATTTTTTATTTTTCAATCCAAGCCGTTTTTGGACGGAAAAGAAATTCAACCTGTTAATATTGTTCATTAGATAAATTGTGGATACAAAGTTCTTATATTAGAAAAACGTATATACTAATTAGATAAACTTGAGAATATACATTAATGTGTCAAACAGTAAAAAATCAGTGATTGTTGGGTTCTCTTCGATCGCCCTGAAGAAGGCCTGAAACTTAGGCCGAAACGTAGGCACCATTAAATTAAGTTTATACTTAATTGTGTGTTAATTTGACTGCACCCTCAAATAACTTCACCCCTTATATATTCTTAGTTGTTTTATAGAACAAACAACAAATTGTGTTTAACTTTTGGACTTGTCTAGTTTCTTGAGTCGATAGGCAATTAGGTATATAACACATTTCATTTAACATTAATTTGTATTTAGTTTCGAATTGTTTTTTCATTAATATGAATATCTATGGATACAAAAGTTATTTGATTATAAAACAAGCCTTTTTATCATATTTAGTTAATTATTAAAATACAAATTTTCTGAAATAAGATTACTTATGTTCAACCTTTTACTGAAATTGTTGAGTTTATCAAAACAAATACTATTGCAATCCATAGTTAAAATTATTAAGAATATTTTGAGAAAACATAGTAATTTATAAGTCAAGTCAAATGTTCACCATTTTCATGCTTTATATCATTTATCATATATCTGTGGCAGACTTGAGAAACTGGATAACTCAATTTATATCAAAAATGAGTTAAATCCACGTATCGCTCCCTCAGACCGCCTCCCACGTCGTGTTAAATTGGTTAAAGAAATTTCTTGATGAAAGAAATTTCAGGTGGAAAGAAAGCTGTATGTTATAACTCTCTTTTGGGTATTACGTAAATTTTAAGTCGCTCGCCTGTAAAATGAAAGATTTTGACTTAACCACTTATTCACGACAGCCACAGAAATATTAAACATCTATAATTTCTACACTTTACTATCAGTATTTTAATTTCAAATAGTCTGTTTACATGCTTAAAATAATATTGTTATTAGTATAATTAAAATTAAATTTTAAATTATATTCACCATATGTTTTCTGTATGCGCATGAAAAATTGATATCTCTGAAATCAGTTTTAAAACTGATAAGTTGATTTCAAAATGAGCTATATCCATTCTTTTACAGGAACTTTTACAGGAAGCGCAAAAATCCCTCATTACTATATTATTAAACCAACTTATTTATTTCTTTTCGCATTAAAATATAAATTTTTCTACTATAATAATAACACTATATTAAAGTTATGGAAATGAAATGTTATAGTATGATTTGAACGAACCTAAATATGTACTTAGTACCTTTAGGGAATCACGTTTATATTTATAAATATAAATATACACGAGCATTTATAAATCACGTTTGTAAAGGACTTGAGTGTTAATTATATAAAATCAAATCGAGGATTTAGATAGAACTTAATGATGAAAATATATCTAAAATCAATTTTTTTTTTTTAATATCCTTTAATACCTTTTGGAAATCAACGTCTCAATCGACTGCATTAAAAATGTTTTTATGGATATATGACTTCTAAAAATCCTTAAATATTTTTTTTTAAATAATAAGATTGTAATAAATAAGAACTTATACGGAACAAATAAAAGTGGGACAAATATAAAAAAAAAAAATTCACAACTCATAAGGGGTCTTGGGTTCAGTAATTATAGAGATTCGAACATTTTTCCCCAAACGGCCGTGCACGGTTGTAATGAAACCTGAATCGTTCTCAACTTCAATTTTTTTAAAATCTTAATCTGCCCTAGGACGGTATCCATACCCCAGGTTAGCTCCACGGCTGAAATTAAATAATAAATAGTTCTGCCGCAGCTAGAACCTAGAACCTAGTTTTTGAACCTAGGACCCGTAGAACAATAGTTGAGTGCTCTATTGGCTTCGAGAAAATTGAAAAGGTTTTAAAGGTTAGGTTGCTTGAAATTCATTCAAAAGATTTATAAACGGTAATTACCTTAATTATTTTACAACATATCCAGCCGTTATTATTAGTGTAAAGGAAAGGCCTGTGATAAACACCTATACATTCCACTGTAATTAACACAATACCAATTATGTTTCTATTCAACACAAATTACAGGTAAAATTGTATTGTAATGCTCAAATGCCTATAAAGAATCAGCCTCCGGTAGTCTGATAAATAAATAATCAAGATAATGTCTAGGAAAAGTTTTTATGTTATGCCTTTCAATGTATCTTCGACTTACGCACGCTAATTAATCAATTACCGTCGGTACTCTACTGGTCTCAAAACGCAGAATTGTCAGGTTTGTTATTACTCTGCTTGTCTCATTTTCAAAATTCCTTTGCTTTTCTATAGAATAAAAGAAGAATATTGGCCTTCAAATCTTGAATTAATTTGAAAAAAAGAATTATCCTACTTATTTTGCTTCAGTGAAATGTTAATATAATCAAAATTAAAAAAAAAAAAATTTAAATTCAAAATTGAAGTAATGAATTAAAAAGCAATAATCATAGAAAAAAACACTTAGAGGAACTATGCTATAGTTGTATACTCCTATTGTATACGTAATACTATATAAAAACCCTAATGAAAGAAGACGCCTAGAAAGATTATCAGGAATCAAAGCAAGGTTCGATGTCATGTATGGAATGGGCCAGGCTAAGAACAAATAGAAAACATGGAACATACGAGTCATGAGAAGATAATTCTATTCTAAACAAATAAGATGGGCTCATAATTATGTATTATGTATAAATTACACAGCAAAGGGGTTAGATGTTTTAGTAGATAATATATGATCTGGCGTTTATACGAAATATAAATAAGAAGAAGCTATATAAGGAATAAATTCTTCTAGTGACAATATAATTAAATAAAATTCACTGCTAAACATTAAAATATACGATAATTAACAGAAAAATAAAAAGAATTATATCATTATTATAGCTATGCCGTGCAATTCAGTTCTTTATTAGTTTATTTTATGGTTAGAGATTTCGCCTATTAATTGTTACAGTAGCCGAAAATTGCATACAAGTATTCTCAGTTTGCGACGTTGATTTCAAGATAGGTATTTGTTAGCTTAGGTACCAAGGCTGAATCTTAGGGAATGGCTCTGTTCAATTGGGGAAAGTTCTAAACCATTTCAAGATACTCCAGGTTAAAAATACGTGTGTTAAAGCAAAAACGTTTAACACTATTAGATGAAATATTTGAACTTTAAGAATATATAATTATGTATATGAAAATTTAGTACTTATTACCATACAGTTGGATATAATTTATAACGCATATTAATTGTTTTTTTTTAAATTAAATTTCACTAACTTACATCAGATTATTAGTGTTATAAAAGTAAATTTTGTAAATTATTTTAGTAAGTGAGGTTAGTACGAAGTAACGTGACGTGTGCACCAGATTTTGTTTATAGTTTTTTTGCAAAGGTTTCTGACGATTAAAAAAAAAAACACCCTGAAAACTAGAAAACAGCCGATATCCAAGATTTACCTGTTAGATAAGACAAAAAAAAAAGAAGAGAGTTGCTAGATTACCATAAACAAGATATCGTACTTAAGGAAGTCTCCCATTACAAGAGTTCCGTCAAAGAGGAAGTTATGTGTAGTAGGTCAAAGTCTGCTTGTACAACGGAGGTCAGTTTTGGATTGAAACATCGGTTGTTCTAATCAGATTTATCTAACATGTGTTTTTTCGCCTCGAAAATGAGACAGTAAGAAGACAGGAGCTCCTGAAAACGTATATATTTCAGAATAACAGTAGATAAAATACGAATCTACCTACAAAATAAAAGATCTTGTTGTTGCTCTTGTTTTGGTTATAGGGGCAAAGAACTACTAGTGGTTATTATTGAACAAAAAATCTTCAGAAGACGATTAACTTACCTTTGATTAAAAAAAAAAAAATATATATATATATATATATATATATAATATGTATATCCAGTTTCCTGATAGAAAAGGACGAAATCAATAAAAATAAAATATAATAATAGATACAATAAACATAATGATTAAATATGAACAGTAAACACACTGATTAGCATAAAAAACAACAATTAAATACTATTATTCTATATAAGTTAAATAAATTAAACCGTCATCAGTTATCTTTCATTTTAGTTACCGACGAAGTTTTTTATACAATCGTTAATTGACGAAACTAGAATGTATACGGAATATAATAAGGCAGTTACAAGACATTTTTTTTATTTTTACAGTTTTTTTTTTATTATTCATGATTTAATTTAATATTGTGCCATATTTACGATATTTATTTCATAATAAATCTATTGATTGAACACGCATAACACGCCACAAGTTCCAAAACCTACCCCATCGTATTCACTGATTGTCCATGAAGTTGACAGGTGTGAATAAAAACATTTAAGTTAAACAAATATATATATATATATATATATATATATATATATATATATATATATATATATATATATATATATATATAACAGTTATGAATATCAATAAATATATATTTTTTAGAAAATATAATTAACTTTTTTTCTGTTTAAGTGTTTAATATTATTCCTCTCTTGTAGAAGATCCAGTATATGTCGGTTCAAACATGATGTAGTATCTAATACGATTTTCGACACTTCGATGAGTGAGTATATTATTTATATTACGGCTTAGAAAAACATTTCAACACCATTCTCTTATACTTTTCCATATCATATATTTTAAGTGTGAATTAAATAATAAGAAGGGTTTAGAAATTCAGCCCGTAAATGCACTACTATGATCCGGTGAGGTTTTGAGTTTTTAAGAATTTATGTACTAATTTACACGCCTTACTGTATACTAAACGTATACGAGAGTAGGCAAACACGACTGCTTAATTCAAACGTTATATCTCCAAGATTTCCTCACTGATTGATTGCAATAGTTATTTCGGTTTTATAGGAAAATTATATACCTATCGATTAATAATTACTAAAAGTTATTATAAGTTATACTAGGGTCACCTGTGGTGTACTGACTAGCATAGCAGCGTTCTATGCTAAAGGTCTTGGGTTCCAAAACGGCAGATGGCCCAAGGATTGTTTAAAGGAAGTAAAAAATCCTTGGTATTCTTGCCTTTGGAGAGGAGGTAATATAGTGGTCCCATACCTGTGCGGCTCACAGTGGAAAATATAACCGATATAGGTGGAAACAATTCTGAAACTTGTTTAAACTAACCTTTGGGGTGACAGATTTCAAAAAAATAAAAATTATAAGGAAAAAATGTTTTTTATTTATTTATTTTGTAACATAAAGGCTTTTCAACCATAAAGGCTATCTTAGCCCTAAACTAATAATACAGATACAATATAATAATAGTAATTATACTAATAATACATGCATATAAACATTTAAAGCCTGGAAACAATTTGACCTAACTTGTTTAATATGAGAAGTCCACCTAAAAGAGCGGTCTATAATTACAACGAGATATTTTACATTTGTCCGATATGGTATTTCTTCCCCCCTGATTTTAATATTTTCGACAGTAAAATTTCGCTTTCTCGTAAATCGTATCGCCTGACATTTGGGGACAGATATTCTAAAGCCGTGGTTGTCTAGCCAAGAAGTAATGCTTAAAAAAATATAAAATCTATTCAATTTTTGACATGATTGGCATTCTTAAATATCAAACTGAAATAAAAAAAATAAAAAATATTGCATAATGGTTTATTATTACTCAATGGTTCGAACGGCATTATAAATTGTATAACGGTGTAGGACATTAACATATATTTATAGCAATCAACTAATCAAATAGATTGAGGAAGACGAACAAGCTAAACCAACTGTCAATTTTTATTCAACGGAAAAGGCCAATTACGGCTGTTGAATTAAAAACGCTATAACTTATATAAAGAATATCTTAACCGGTTTCAATAATTCGGTTTTTTGTTCAGTACAGAATTAGCGAATAGTAGCATGGGCTTGTAGTATAATAGAAATATAATACTTTTTTTTTATAGTCCCATAACACATTTATTTTCTATCTTTAAAAATAATTTAAGCTTAAAGAACTAGATCTATTCTCAGAAGTTCTCAATTTAGCATGATCTTCTTTGGATATCGCAATGTCATGATCCTTTATAAAACGTATCCCTATCTTCAAAGTTAACTTTGAGCTTTGAGCGTTTGTAAGTTGGCATTCTTAAATTTGTAAGATATGCAGACATTTTTTTTTTTTTTTTTTTTTTTTTGTCATTTGGGTTCTAGATATATTGGAACGTGATTCCACTAATTTTTATGGGGGAAGAGAGGGTTTATTTATTTTTTCCTTAGTAGATGACAACGTTTCATAATTTAGAAAATTAAACCAATAAAATTATAATTGACCATCTTCGAACCATAATTACTGCCTATTTTATGGAAGGTGATCCTTCTAAAATTCGTAGTCCTAATTTACGCTACAAATCAACCATCCAAGGTGACCTTAATGACCATGATGACCAGAACTAATAGTTACCCTCAATTCCACGATTTGTTATCCCGTATCCTTGTCCTACCAAAAACTCCAGATAATCCTCTTAGACCGCGTGATCCATAATGCTAGATAAATCATTTATAGTGTTACTAATCTGTGACTTTATCTAGGGCCGTTTCCATAGTTGAAATATTTACTAATTGAAAAAAAAAAACCGTTATCAGTTGAAACAAACGGGTCTAAAGATACAAAATGTAACATATATTTTCTGTTAATTCTTTTTTAATAATAAACCTTTTTAATTGACAAAGAAAAAGAAATTACTTCGAGTATTAAGATCAGACGTTTCAAAACATGGAGAATCTGAGTGTTGAACAAAGTCAAATCCTTACAAAAATAATTTTGAGATTGTTAATCCATTATTGTGGTTAATTGGACGATACTACACTGAAACTTCTGAATTTTGTCGATCCGTTGTATTTAACATACGGACCTTTAACCTGACGTCGCACACACGGCAAAATCACCAATTTAGGTGGACAAAAGTCAAGTCAAAAGCTTATTAAGGAATTATTAAGTGCTTGAACTTTTTATTATAGGGGAGCCCGTGGATAAGTAGCTAGCGCGCTAGTCTCTCACGCTAAAGGTTGTGAGTTCGAATCCCAGACCCGGCGGGACTTTTTCAAGCATTTAATAGATGGGGATTCACTCACAGCCTCTTTCCCCGACAGCCAAATTGTGGCCACTCAAGAAATTAGGCGTAGGGAGTGTTGACCTTACCCTATAAAATACATCGAGAAACGTGAATGTAATCCCAGGAGGTTTACACGCCAAGGGCCTACACGGTCTGTCGCGCCACTGAAAGAAGAAGAAGAACTATTTATTTTTAGCTTGTAAGACTCTTAATGCTAATATTGCCCGCTATACCGTGTTTACAGATAAGTAGTAAATGATTGAATTATTCCTGTTCAAACAATTGCTTAACAACCGGCAATATGATTATCTTTGTTCGATGGCCATTTATTATGTTGAAGGTGTGTGTAGCACAGTTTTTTTTTTGCTTTTATTTACCAATGGACATTGCTGAAACAGGTAAGACCTTATATTTCCATACTCGTTTTTTAACATACATTTCAATCCACCTGTATAGTTGGAACACTCCGAATCAAAATTTTCACAATCTATATTTTGAAGAGTTTAGTAAATGATTTAAATTACATTTATTAGCAGGTTTATGCCGCTCCGATCCAGTATTAAATTTTTTTGTATTATTTTATATTCTGGAACTTCGAAAGTAAAATGTAGAAAAGTTTTAGATTTCAGCAAACAAATTTGATTTTTGACCACTTTACGCCTCGAAGGATTATCGAGAATAGATGGAGCTGAGAGGTTGCGGACAAGCGGGATTAAGTTTGCTGGTATTTGGAATTAAACAAGGTGTATCTATTGCACGAAATAATGGAGAAAAATTAAATTTATATTTACCTAACAAAAAAGAAAGTTTTGTGAAAGAAAAGTAATATTACTAACATAAACCTGGTCTGACTTATTTAGAAAAAAATAACACTAACATTTTATTTGAATAGATTTTGGATTTTTGATTACCTTGATGGATTAATCTCAGATAGTTTCAAAGTTTCTCAATACCCTGCGCTTACTGTAAGTCAGCTGAAAATAAATTTAATTCCTTAATCTATGGCTTATCTTAATTTACAACACTTCAGGCGACCCTATTACAGAAGGTCTTCCACACAAGTCCATCTTTTAATCCATGGCTTTATTTGGTAATAGTTAGTGGAGGCCTCTGGATAAATAATTCAGGTATTTTCCATTTTATTGACAAATTGTAAATCTATAGATTCAGTTCTGCATATATGGAATATTAACTTTTATTTATTTTATTTTTATTTTATTTTCTAAAACAGGTTAATTTATAATATTAAAATAAATCCTAAATCTTTCATATCAATTTCACGATTTATATAAAAATATGTTTGAAATGCATATGGATGCTTTAAGAGCATGTCCTTCAACACTAAATGACATCTGTCATTTTAAATGATTTGCATCCATTTAGGGTTTGTATATAGACTAGAAAAGAAAAAACTGCATAATTTATAATACAAACTAGGACAATAATTTTTAACTTGTTACTTTTTCTTGGGGAACAGCGAGGTCTAGTGGAAAGAGCACTAGTCTAATGTTCTCCGTGCCCTGGGTTCGAATCTCGGCTGTGGCAGAATATTATGTATTCTGTTAATTCAGTCGGAGTGCAACCCTAAGGTATGGAGACCCTCCTGGGGCAAACCCAGCCTGTATAATGTTGGTACCCAAAACATTGGGGAAAAACCATGTGGCTGAGCGTGATCAAGTCCTAATCACCCCATTGCACTGCCGATGGCTAGAAACAGTGCGAATCTCTATATGTAGAGAGTTCCGCGAAATAAACTCTTCGATTCAACGCCTCTTCGATTCGTTCGATTGGATCCCCAGACCGTGTTCCAGGAGTTGGTATCTGAGCAGATGATCAAGTTCCTTGTACTATTGGCGATCATCTCCATGGCGGATATGTCATCTCGATATCACCTCCATCAGTAGGTACGATGACACCAGCGTAAACGCTAGGTGCCCCACCTGATGTAAGATGCAACAATATCGCCGAAGTATACTGTCTCAGATCCATCACACAGGTTTTTTTATTTATTTTTCTTCTTTACTTATTCTTGATTTATGATAAATTTTAATAAATTACAAATCCTTTCAACAGTTTAAAGGAGGCACTATTCATCCAGATTTTTTTTTCTACATTTCAGATCGTTCTCTAAACTTCTGAACATTTGTTTAATTTTACATTTATAAGCTGTTTCCAATAAAATAGTTACCACACTAACATATTCAGAAATATTTAGGGTATATTTTATTTATTTTGGTTTCTTTTAATTTTGGTTAATTAAATTCAATAATGAACCTCTCTAATTTAGCGAACAAATAAATCCAGCTCGAAATTTGTGATCTTACGTTTGAGATAGTATTACGTACCCGATTGACAAATAATTATTACGACTGTCAATCTGTCCGCTACACGATAGAGAATCTAATTTCCTACTAAACAAAAAAAAAAGAAGAGAGTCATTGAAATTGGTCAATATATAGCAGAGATATAGCATTTTAAAACTAGCAGTGGTGATTAGCCATTTTCCTTTGATTTATTTATAGACTTTCATATTACTGAGTTCCTTGTATACAGTATATATACATACATATACAGTATAAATACCTTAATATAGTTATCTGGAAATAATAAAATACTGTATAATAATTTTCAGCGATTTGTTTTATCGGTATCTGTACAAAGAAAAAAAAAATTACAAATAATGAATCAGATTTTATTAATGTATGAACAGTAAACGTAGGTATATAAATTACAAAAGAAAAACGCCTGAAATTCTACTGATACCTCCTCCATATTTCTTTGAATTATGCGGGTCCAATGTCGAATCGTTGCAGGCGTACCAAACCTCCAATGCTTGTATTCTTTTGTAATGTAAACATACTCCCTGATTTAGGCTTATTTACGTTCATTTTATTAGTTACTGGTTAATAAAAAAGTCTGTAAAATGCAACGTATTCAATTGAAAAATCAATAATTCATTAACGTTTGTTGATAATACTCCCAGTAACACGTCGATCGTGAATAGGGCTTTGATGAGTTACTGATCAAATTGATTGACTATATACTTAGGAAAACCACGCCATTTCTTTCCTTCCCTACTAGGTATTCGCGACCCACAGACCACTGGAAGCAACTAACATTGACCGGTCATAAAAGGACTTAATATATCCTGAATATCTTGGATGTGAATCACAAAGTTTCTCCAACATTTTAATTTGCATCTTATTTAGTATATAGAATTGTTTGTTTTTATTTTTTTTAAACGGATCTGTCGCGTAATTATGAATTGTAGAAGCATAAGACGGACTGACTTTTAACAGATAAAATTTCTGTTAAATGACTACAAGTGACAATGATCTTCATGCTCCATTGATTTGAAAGAAAATAAATATTGCCTCTGGCAACTAAAATCTCTTACATATAGTGTAATACATATAGTTCTGCGGTCAACAATATTTCTACCAAACCGAAATATTTTAAATTTGTTGTTCTTCTTCTTTGATTTCCTCTTCGTGCCATAACTAGCGTCGAGGAGCCTCTATCCAATGCAGCCATGCCTCTCGGCCTCCTCCCAGTGGGTCGCGCTTCCAAAGAGCCATGCTAAACTTCTCTGTGTCGTTCCAATTTAGAATATGTACCGCAAAGCGAGTTTTAAATTTGTTCACAAAGTTTAAATTTTCTACCTAATATAAGGCATATTTACGTCATTACTTCATATTAGTTTGTGTTTTTTTTTATGTTTTACCAAACTCTAAAAAGTCGTATGCAGACGATCCAAATATCTTAACCAAAACACCTCAATCCTACACAGGACAAACATACATTACACCACCAAACACAACTTCAAGATTTTAGAAAACTTCGACTAAATCAGAGACAAATCCATTATAATACTTTCCATTCTCCACATAAAAACTGACCTCCAGTATATCTTGACAGCATATGAATCCACAGAGAAAAATGATAAAATATCTTGGCTCGACATTCACCAGAAGAATGACATAATTACCACACATAAAAAAAAAAATACAGATAACACTAAAAAAAAGGCTAAAACTTTTATACTCACTGCCTTCAGGATGTTTAAAATTATATATTAAACAAGAATTGAACGTTAACAAAAACTTACTCAAAACCCATTAGGAATTAGGTTTCACAGATATACGGGACAACTAAAAAGATATGCGTAAACCAAATATACGTAAACCTCAAATCTAAGACTATTAAGAATTCTCCATGGTGCGTTAGAACTATTGCTTTACATACAGAGCTTCACATATAACATGCCAACGAACAGATTCCGATCCTCTACAGGTTTTAGAACAACTTAAACTATCCTACTTTTTGGATAAATTAAAACAAAATATGGGTACTAACAACATGTGAGGCATATATTGTGACACTTTTAACACTCTCTAAAGGCTGAAAAGAATTAGGATGAGAGCCTTCTGTCATGAAAGCTGAACCAGGAAGAGTTGTCATTGGAGATCCTCTTTGCATCATGTCTATCATGCCAAAAGTCTAAAATCTTACCTCATATTTACTGATGGTTGTCACTGGTTGAGAGGGGTAAATAAAAGAGAGTAAATGATAAAAAGAATAATAACGTATTTTTTTTGCCAATTTAATGAAACAGTTTTTCCTTCATTTTCTAGCTTTGATAGGTCACTTTAATGCAAAGTGAAATGGCAATCAAAAAAGTCAATATAAGAATATTACACAAGTTTCAACGATATCGGCTTTGAAAATGCATAATTTAGTTCTATTCCTGTAAAGGCTCTGATGTGAATAAGGCAGATGATTAAGTAGATTTGCGTGCATATATTACAATATTAGCGATAATTTTTCTTTTTTTGCATTAACTGAAAAACGAAGACATAGAATAAGGAAGCGTATTTTCAAAAAGGATGACCAGGACGTTACTTAACCTTTGTGCCGGACCTTTCACTGGCGACCTCCACAAACACGAAATGCCGGTTTCGAAACCGTAAACTTATAGTGGCACCCTACGACAATACGCATGGATATAGAATCTTTCTTGTCGTTTGGGTTCTGGTTGTGTTTTTCTATCGCCTTGTTATTTTGTCGTTCTAGCCGTTAACGGAAGTTCATTTAATATAATACCATTATAGATATATTATTCTGCTAAGCTAACAAATAATTATTTAACAAGAGATGAAAAAAATTTCAAGAATATATTAAAATAATTGTGCAATATGTAGTTGAAAACTTTAAAATATTCGACAAAATTGTGTCTCATAGTAAATTTGTTGTCAATAATAAGAAACGTCGTAAGAAATAATAAGAAAAACCTGTACCTCTACATTTCAGCGGTTCTTGGTCTGACAATGTAATGAGATTTGCACTGTTTCTAAGCTGACGGCTGCAACACAAGATTTATTTAATATTCAGGAACCCACTTTATATTAGCTAGGTTTGCCCCAGGAAGGTCTTCCTACTCTATATTTGACTAAAATTTGAAAAAAAAAACATTTAAATGAACAATCATTCTGCAACAGCCAGGATTTGATCTTGCAGTAGTACACTAAGTCTACTATCCTCATGATAATGTGATAGTAATATGAAATCTGGAATATTACACTCTGATATTTATTACTCTGATTTGCAAATCTTGTTTAGGTTGCTCTTTGCGGTTATGTCAGTTTTTTGATATTATTAATTATGTATACGATTGAAGAACTGTGTATAAGTTACATTTATACAAGTATAATTTCCAATTGTGCCAAAATTCTTTTTTTCCAACTGTTTGAATACGCAATTGGCCTTGCAATAATTTAAAACATTATTAAAAACAGAAATAAGAATGAAAAATAAAGATATCTGCATCTGGTAAACAGGAATTGTTTAGCATGTATGTATAGCTGTTTCTGTATTTTTTTTTTTGACAAATAAACTTGGAGGATAAGAAAAAATAAACGTCAGTAGTTAATAATATTTTTCTATTGATTGAATACAGTAATTTTCAAAACATTGACATGCACTGCTTGTATTCAGCTGGATTCTAATACACGGTTAAAGAGTTTCCTATAAATAGATCCATAAATAAACCATTTAAATACAGATTTTTTATTCCCTAAAATGTTGGACCCTTGTTAATGTTTGATTATATGTATTGTCGATTTTTTTTCACCTGTGACCTTACCTTTAAGGTAGAAAATAAATTGGAAATTCCTTTATTATTTTACATTAAAAAAAAAGACTAATGGTGATCTTATCGGAAAGGTATAAATAAATGAGAAAGTAGGAAATCCTTCTAGATATAAAAAGATGTTCGATTGATGAAAGGTTTAAGTTCAAGGCTAGATATTCTGATGTTTTCAGAAAAATCCTCTTCCTGTCTTCAGCCATGTACAGCGCCATCACTTGACAATATCTAGAAACAGTGATTCCTTCGTAGTTCTACCAAGCTCCCTATAGATAGCACTAATATCTGTAGGCAGAAATCATTTCTTTAATTACTATTTTAAATTGCACTATTCAATTAAATTTCGATTTTAATAATTATTTAGCTTGATTTTATTTTTAAAAAACTTTTGCAATGTAAAGCTTTATTCATTGTCATACAGAAATCATAATAAGAAAAACGAATTTAAGTTTCTATTGCATTAAAATACATTTTATCGTCAAAGGTTTGTAACAATGTGAGTAAAGTAATATAAGAGTCAGTTTTGATACATGTACACTTAAATTTAACAATTCAGAAAATTGCTTTTGTGTTTCTGGATATTATATTATAGCAGGGAGAGAAATGATAGGATTTCCCGGGTTCTGCTTTTTTCAACAAAAAAAGGGAAAAATCGGCCTGAGTACCCTTGGCTATTCTAAATATTTTATAGAGGTGCTTTTAAGAATTATATGCGATTTTTGTTAACATTCTAAAATTGTTTTCCTTCTGTTTCATTTTAACTTTCTTTAGATATTGTTTGAATGATGTCTCAAAGCAATAATACTATTCTTCTTAATGCAACATATTGTAATATTGCTTGATTAAAATTGTTCGAAGTTAATATGTACTATTATTGTAGGTATGTAATATTGTGCTAAGGTAAATATACTTTTCATATAAAAATTCTTCTGAGGAGTTGTTTGCACCTAAAATTAAATTCCTTATGAATTAGATTAGAGGTAAATTATACAGGATGGATAATGTTGTAAACATCGATTTTTCAAGGCTTCCTCTAGCTATCTTTTGAGTCCATTAACAGGCTTCAAGACTAAGCTTTATCAGCTGGTCCATTTCTATGGAAAACTCGTGTTCTTGTTTTTTTTTTTTTTAAATTTATTTATTTCGTTTTGTCTCTTGTTTTTCAGATAATTTGAGTTTATGGTGTTTACTCATCACCATTTAAAGCCTAACTTCGCTTTAAAATTTAACTTGTATTGATCATACATCCTGTAGTGATTGGCCGTGTTTAATTCTCATTTATATTTTGCTTTTATGTAAGGCTTATATATTAGAACCAATAAGAATACAATAAATAGGACTTGAGTCTATTTGAAGGATCTGATGATTAAAATATTTTATTTATTGAAATTTACAACTGTAATTAATAAAACAACACTAAATATTCTTCATTAAAAAAAAAAAAAAAAAAAAAAAAAAAAAGCAAGAAAATCCTGAGGCCATCTTCTTTTCAGCCCCCTCAGAAAATTATCTGGAATAGAAGTGGAAGCAACCTACCTGATTCGGGTGAAATCAGCAACATATCGAACATTAAGATGAGACCTAAAGCATGGCACAGCAAAGGACATTGAGGATTAAGTGATTTAATGGTTTTGTAGAGCACCGAAGCTCAACTCCTTAAGTCCAGATAGGCATCATGATAGTGATTTAAATAGGCTTTTGTAGTTAAATGGAAGGTTAGAGAGTCTGGATGATTGAAATATATTAAATAAATTAAGGATGTGATTAATAGTTACATTTGAAATTTGAAGATTTATAATACTAAACATAAAACAAAGTTGGGTACTGTTCTCATTGCTTTATTAAAGATAAATTATTTAAAAAAAAAAAAAAAATCTGTATCTCTACAACGATGAAGGGTGACGTATTCAGTAATTATAGATTTCCGAACTGTTTCAAGGTCAACGGCCGTGTAATGAGATGATTATGAGAAATGACTTTCAGCCACCATGTTTTCCCCCCAATTTTGAGTAACCACTTTTTAGAAGCTGGGTGTGCTCTAACATGGTCTTCAAACTCTCCCTCCTCCCTTCTTATAATCTATTATTAAATAGTTCGAGAATCATTAATTTTTTTGCACGATAAATTACTTTGAAACATTAAATTAATGAATAGTTTAATTAATATTCTCGCAAAGTTCTGACTGTATCTTTTTATTAATTGGTTCTTAAATTACTCAAGAAAGGTTTCTAATTTAGCATATCTGTGAACACCCAGGATTAGACGTAACCATAAGATTCAATTGGCTTATATGAATTTCAAAAGCCTTCTTCTGCATCTTATATACCAAACGATACTCTCTCCAGCATAGATAATTCCCTTATAGATGATTGCCTCAATAAGGAAATGCAGTTTTCAAAGAAACAATAACTGCATGGAGGCCAAGATGCGTGTCATATGAAACAATGAACCAACCGTTTGTTATACAACATGCTATAAGTCTTGAGCGTAGCGTGGGCGAAAATGTCACTCGATAGCGGTGGAAAGGAAAGGATTAGACTTCGAGATGAAGGGAATCGAATGCGATGTCCTGAACATCAGCCCCTTTGGGCCCAGCCTTAATTTCTCTTCCATCGTTAAGAGGCCGTTGTGCAAACGAGGTCTAAAAAAGGAGACGATTGGAAGGTCATAGGGAACGATATATGACAGGTTGGCCAACTGTCCGCATCCTCAGATCCTCCAGGAGGTGAAGTCACAGGTTGTATCTCCAGGTATTCCCGACGGAAGTGTGCAAATAATGCTTCAATGATGATGCGTCAGAATTCATTGTGTTAATGTCATCGCATGCGTTTGAACTGATGACTAGCTGCAATGTTATAATATGTCCCTCTGAGATATCTTGACTTAATAGAAAAACAAGAATTATTATTATAAATGATATATCTACCATAATTGCTGTAATAAGAATATAACTTATAAAAGATCCGAAAACATAAACCTAAAAAGAATTAAAGTAAAAAACAAAACAGTTATAACAAAATAAATTAAAGTAAACAAAATTCAAAGAAAAACAAAATAATAACAACCTTTTGGTCATATGCGAATATATTTATTGAAGTAATAAGTTTTTTTTTTTTACATTTCACAATTAATGCATTAATATGTCTTTTTTCACCTATTACTTTCACTTACTACTTTAATATAGGAAGGGAAAGTATTGCGATCGTGAAAATTTTCGAATTCCAGTTTTAAACGGAAATAAACATTTTAGGGTCCCCTGAGCCCAAATAACCAGTTCCCGCAAAAAGTTCTATGTGTGTGTGGTAACTACTGGGCGGGATCGGTAAGTCCTATGAAACTGAAATCTCATATTTAAGACAAATATATGCCCGAAACGTTACAAAACCTTTTTCATCAAAATGAGCTTACCAGAAGAGCCACTTTATACCATACATTTTGCACCTTTTTTCGATTTTCTCAAAAACGGTTCCCACGATTTTAATTAAACTAGCTATATCGATGTAAAATTTAATGGGCTTTAATATAATTTAGGTTTCATTCGGATTAAAATGGTTTGACAGGGCTTAAATGCCGATATTTTAAATTTTCTTTCTCTAAAGTACCTTTAATTTTGTAGATTCAATAAAAAGAACCATAATATGTTGTTAGCATTGATGAACAACAGCAAAATATGTGTTGCACGAATTTTAAAAACAACTATAGGAGAAAACTGAAAAATTATTTTTTTCATCAATTTTATGTTTTTGAACATAAGAGCAGTAATATACATGTATGATATACCGTTGGAAAGTGTTATCTTATACTCAAGCTTTTAAAAGTTAATAGAGAGTGATGGAAAGAAGATGAAATAAACTGATTATTTTAGATAATAATATAATAGATTTTTTAATAAAACACATGTTTCTATATAAATTCTATTTAATTAATTTTTTGATAGTTCCACGTATTTTAATCTCTGACTGTAATTAAAAATTCTTTCATTGATTTTAATAATGGAGGTAAGTGAAAGTCGAGCTTTGCCTGCACCAGATTTTTTTTTTTTTTAACAAATGGGTTGTCACAAGTAGAATAACTGAAAGGGGTAGTAAACCCGATAGAATAGTGATTCGCATGTAACAAGTGTAATTTTTTAAGATTCTTATGCATATGTTTCTGACCACCTCTATTTTCCGGTAATTGGAATCGTCTGTGTAACTCTCGACTGGGACAGAATAGGTCAATATGGAAAGAATGGCAGTTTTGAATAGAATCAATTTGTTCTCTGTTGATAGCTTTGTGTCTATTGAAGTATTTTTTTTTTAAATTATTTTATTTAGAAATAAAACAATCTGCCACAATCTTGGGCAATGAGTATTATTATATCTATAAGAAGTCATTCATTCCTTATGTAAGTAAATAAAAATTACAAAGAAGGATAAATAAAGAATAATAATATTGGTCACATTCATACATACACACATATAATATATAATATATATAAAAACATATATTTACCCCACTACCCCTGGGATCTCCGAATCAAACCCAAACACCCACAAGTGGTGTCGGGACCCAAGGCCAGGAGATCCTAGCGCCTCTCAGTCAGTCGCGTCACCGCTCTAATAAGCCAGTGGGGACCGAGAGAAGGCGCTAGAGCCGCAGACTCTCAGGCATGAGTGGAGAAGCTGGCCATTGCTAACACTCAGCATTGCTTATTATAAGAGGTCTCTAGGCCACTGCCGCTTTAGCTTACGATGAAGGTTATAGGGATCGTTAAAGCTTAAAGATCGTTGACATAGTTAAAAAAAAAAAAAAAAATCAAAGGATATTTACATGCACGAAAGTTAAATATACAGCTGTTTGATAAAATCGAATATAGATTTTTTTTTATATTGTTTATGTACTACTGTTATATATATATATATATATATATAATATATATATATAATATATATATAATATATATATATTATATATATATATATATATATATATAAATATTTTGTTTATTTCTTAAGCTTTTTAGTGTTTCATATATTCTACTTTTTATTTGTTACCATTATCTCTTGTTCTCTATCTCTCTTAGCATTTTATCAGTTTTTCATTCGATTATATAATCACTATCGCATCTATGATGATGATCATTAAGATAATGATCTTAAAAGATTTTAATTGAAACAGAAGGAATTATTTTTAAAAAAACTTGAGTAGCTTCCAGTACTGTTTCTACCTTTATTACAAAAAAAAATCTAAACAACTGTATATGACAAAATATATCCTTTTTTATATGACCTTCAAACGAATTACCAGAGCCTTTTTACGTAAAATGTTGAACAAAAAAGGTATATCCACCCTGCTCAATCATAAATCACTTAAAACAACGAACCTTCTAACCTTTCTTACTAATCGATGCAGAAACTCAGATGACAAAACTGAGAACTTTTATTAATTTTAATTTTATTGTCGTTTTTCGATAGATTTTTTGGCTACTCATTGATTTACAGTTATGAATATTTGACTTTTTTCAGTAATATAGTTTCGCATAATTATGGACAATTTTTTTTTAATAGGAAAGCACCTCCGATTAGTTTATACTTCTTTTCTGTCAATAAATAGGGAGCGGCGTGGTCTAGTGGGTAGAGAGCTAGTCTACTGTGCTCCGGGTCCTGAGTTCGAATATTATTTCTGTTATTTCAGCCAGGAGTCGATCCTGGGGCATGGGAACCCTCCTGGGGCACACCCAGCCTCTATAAAGTGGGTACCCAAAAAAGGGGAAAAACCTGGCGGCTGAGCGTGATCTTGGCCGAATCACGTCATTGCACGGCCGTTGGCCTAGAAACAGTACGAATCTCTACATGTACTGAGCCCAAAACTCTTCATGGGTCGTAGTGGTACAGGTTTTTTTTTTCTGTTAATAAATGTCACTTTAATGGTATTAAAACGGTATTTTTCCTTAGCATAAATAAGAAACAGTGTAAAATCAGTATCAATGAGTGATCCATCCAAATATTAGATTTTGGTTTTTAAAAATCAAAACCCCTTTAAAACATGTAACCTCAGTTTCGTACAGATTTTTTATTGTAAGCTGAATTTACCCACTGCATCCTTATAATTATATTAAACGTTTTGAGATTTTTCTCCAATTTGACTTAGAGAATTTAGGTTTTGAAATGTTGCGATTGTAAAAAGTTGAAGTAAAAATACTTTTTCTAAAAGATCTTGTCATCCTATCAATTAGGCATAATTCAACGCGATACTATTTTTTTTTTTTTTTAAATCAATACTAAACATTTTAATATTTTATATTTGACTAGTTAGGTATACTTTATTAGATACAAATATTATTATCGAAAATCTGTACAGGATGTAAATATTTGGGTTTTAAATTTACACTTTTGTTTTTGTATATAGTAAATTATTTTACTGACAGATTTTTAATTACTAAATGTGTTTCATTTCATTCTAATTTACATATAATGATGAGTTTTCTATTTTAACTCTATTTAATATGTTAGAATTGTTAAAGATATTTAAAAATTAAAATGTTTTATATATTTTGCTTTACTGAAAAACATATCACATTTGTTTGTATTCTGTAAGAAAATATGAACAAACAGAGATATAGTTATGAACCTCTGTCAAAAATTCATTTGCAGAACTAAAAAAAGCGTGAACGTACCATTCGATGTTACCAACTACTTTCTTCATAAGGACTTGGAAATTCGAACAATACTGGATACTATCACAATCACATCTAAACATTTCCATGACAGTTTCTTTCACGACATTGATTCCTCGTCCATAACACCAATAACAAACTCATAACATAAAAAGTATTCAATTTAATTAGTTTAATATAACAATAGACCTTTTTTGTCATGAAGAACATACAAGGCTAACATTGATGTCCAACTTTGAAGTCCAAGAAAAGAAGTAACAAACTGCTAAAATAACAATGGTCCTATTTGGCCATGATCGGTTAGGTTATTATTATATTTATATGAAACATTGTGTTTAATTACATGAATATTTTATTTTCTTCAAATACTAAATAATTCAATGCTTTAAAGTTGACGGGCTAACTAACTTTACTGGAAAAACATACGGCTGTAGAAAATGTTTATGCTTAAAGATTAATTGCGTATGAAATATATATAATGTAGAATATAAATCTAATATATTTTTTGTGAAACTACAAGGATATATTAGAGCATAATTAGTAAGAAGCATATTCATAACATCAGACATTTTTTAAAGAAATAAAATTACAAGGTAGTATTCTAAGAAATACTTGCACTACGTCTTCTGATTATTTTCTATCTCCATCTGAATTTTTTTAATGGTGTTACAAAAAGTTTACGAACTAGCTATGATCACAACATGGGGATTATTAATAAATGAGATTTGATTTCAATGCTATTTTATTAAAAAATATAAATGGACGGTATCTACAAAAGCGTATACCGATATCATGTACAAAAATATACAGAGGTTAGTTTAGACGTTGCCATGGAAACAGTCCTACTGGTATTGTGGCTGTTGTGGCTGAGGTGGGAGGGACCTGATGTAGTCGAGTGCCCTGGCGATCTCGGCGGGTATCGGTGGTGGGGTTGGGATAGCGTCACCTTCAGCCCTGAAGCCACCCTCGTCGGCGATGAAGTTGATCCTCACTGGAGTACCGTCGGGGGCGGTGTAGGAGTAGGAACCTGTGATCACCTGAGCCTCGTCCTGGGTTCCGGGGTTCTTCAGTGTGCCCTGGGCCTGGCCGGAGATACCATTTTCTGTCTCGTACCTGCGATAAAGGGCACATTACATAATTATATTCGAACAGTAATAAAGTAACTACAGGAATTCCTTACTGTACAACTCTATTGGATAAAGTATCTAATAAATCAGAGCTACAATAAAATACATAAAAAGGCACTTCAGTAGGTGAACTGAACTAGAAGGACATATTTTCAAAAGCATCAGAGGATTATTAGGAATCGACATTCTGTCCCGTGTGCGGGTTCTTTGTTAGACGTTTTTCAAGTAGGAGTTTTAGATATCAGAACATTATTAAAGAATAGTACAGGGCATGATGTAATAAGTTTACAACAAGGGGTTAAGGTTATCTAGAAGGATTTGTCAGATTTTTTTTTGATCCTCCAAATCTGACACCATACTTCAAGATCTTTTATGTGGGATTAAAGAGTGTCAGATGTAATAAATAGATCGTTATTGACTGACTATATACATGTATCATCAGTATAGGTAGAAAGGATAGTGTTATAATGGATTGGAATATCATCTGTATAGACTATGTAAAGAATGCGTCCTTTACAGGATACTTTCTTCAAGCACACCAGCAGTTTGTGAAAGAAGAGATGAATGCGAACTATTATGAGTTATTATGAAGGAGATGTATATGAGATCTTAATACTTATAGATTATATACATTCTTGTTAATGCAACTTATCCAGAAGGTTAAGTTAAGGTGGTTGAAGTTCCAATAGTACATGAGCAGGCAGATTTAATTAAATGACAGAGGATGGCACTCCATCTCTATCTTAGAGCTGTACAAAATCTCATTCTGCTCTAAAAGACTGATGAGCGAAAGTCAGTTTAATTCAGAGATTTTAAGCCGACAGTACCTTCCACATAGCCGAAACGAAACATAATAAAACTAGGAATATCATAGTTTTCTTTCAACTTTCTAGCAATGTAAGTTTTGTATGACTTAATTCAGTTGAAAACGAATCTCATTTTTCAGGAATAACTCATGTAGAATAAAATATATATTTTTTTAAAGACCGAAGGCTAGAATTAAGAGTATACCGTCATCGAGAAATAGACTTCATGCCAGAGATCATACTCTTTCAAAGGCTAAATAAAATTATAATATTGGTTAGTGTTCTGATGTAGTATTGTTCGGATTATTATAGTATTCATTAAAACAATAGACGACAGCTTAAACAAATATTTTTGAATCCTTTCCTTTGTAAAAACCGATTCCAAAATCAGTTGGTTTCTTTTGTTTTAACTTTAGATCGAACATTGGTTTTAAGTTATTGTTTTTAGGATACATGTCTGCTAGGTTTGCTTGTGTCAGCAAATTGTAGCATAACAGCTGAGAAGCAATAATAGTACCAGTTAGAAAAAACATATGACTAACAAAAAATCTATAAATTGCTTAGTAATCTTAAACAAATTATTGATGAATAACATGCCATAATTATAGACCGCAATAATCATTAGATCACTCACGCCGAACAACTTATTCAAATCATCCACTTCAGCGTATGTACTTATATTTTGACGACGCGATTGGTGTTTGCAATACCTGTCGAATCGGACGTCTTCACGCGAAGGTCGGAGGAACGTTATTATTTCCTGAATCATCTAAAATTTAAATTAATTCTCTTGCATTAGTAGTGATTTTTTCCTTCTAAGATAGAATAAAAAAAAAGAACTATCGTAAAAACTCGGAAATTCATTTTTCTCTAATTCATCTGAATGAATAAATATGCTTTATCAATGTCAATAGGTTATAGCCAATAGGATAATGACTTACTTAACTAATGATATTGAGCACTATAAAATTATCACTAATTTAGCCAATTTAGAAAGATCGT
The DNA here is from genome assembly GCA_023052935.1 of Piezodorus guildinii. NCBI lineage: Eukaryota > Metazoa > Arthropoda > Insecta > Hemiptera > Pentatomidae > Piezodorus > Piezodorus guildinii. The sequence continues at coordinate 39,796,148 of CM041292.1, read as the reverse complement.
TTATAAATGAAATTTTTATAATCATAATCAGGGTTTATTGAATTTTAAAAAAACTTCAAGACATCACCGTTTTAGATCACATGGGGATTCATACATATATTCCTAAAAGATTAAAGAAGTGTCTTATAATTATTCTGAGTTATAAGCGTGTTGTATATAGGCACAGTTTGTTTTCCCTTTATTTTGTTTTTGTTTCTTCGTCGCCGTGTCCTGATTCTAAAACTAGTTAAATTTTTCTTTCCATCTTCATAAATAGCTGAGTTATTAATTAATTTAATTAGCCTATTTTAAAACTAATTGACTGATATCAACGTCTAGGTGGTAAGATCATCGTCTGCCAAACATTGGCCCAGTAGTTTCGGTGAAATGCCAAGTACGGCGTAGGGCGGACAAACGGATTTATTTTTAATTGTTATTTGGGCTCTACGTATCTTGAAACGTAATTTCTTAAATTTGGAGAGGGTTATTAATTTGTTGGGGTAATATTGTACGGCATACGGCACATACGGCACATTGGGGTTTGAGTGGCCCCTCACTAACTTGTAAACACTGTTGTGGGTAAATGCAACATAATAAGATGACATAAAACTTGTAGATTTATGGTCAGGTGTACCAAACACTAATTAAAAAAACCCAACAGAAATTAAGAAAAACTGCCATGGGTATTTGATTTTGAGGAGAAAGTGAGGTCCTGAGTATAAAGGTAACATGGAGAATTAAAAGAGTTTATTATTGAAAATAATAAAACAAAAATTAATAGTTCTTATAATAATTTAGAATAAACACCGACTATCAGACATTTTAATTAAAATGTAAATAGAAAAAGAGTAGCTATAAGACATTCCTGAGCGCTGGCATTAAACTCAAGGATATTACGCATCAGTCATGCCTGTCTCTTCTTCTCCGCTTCTGTACGTCTTCGAGACATACTAAACAGGAAAGATCTTCATTTATCTTTTTTTGTTTTTTTAACCGGATCCGACATTGTGATCTGTGATAGAACGGTAAGTTGGCGGTAGGAACCGTGTCGGAATATTAATAGCTTCATTAACGACGACATTTCTTTTCTTTGTTTTTCGTTCTTCGAGGTCTTCGGTAAGAAATGAATGGAAGAGACGAGAGGCGATGTATCACTGTACATTGTTTTAGCAACGTTTGATGACTCAATCGTATTCTTCATCTGAATAAAGAGATTTTCGTATTCTTTATCACCTTGTGCTCGAATTATGATTAGACATACGAATAAATGCTATTCACACTTTATAGTTATATTCGTTAATATTTGTGTTTATTTATTTTTTTTTTAAATTTAAATCATTACCTCCGAACAGATTAAATGTTTTTTAATATCAGTTCTTTTCGAACAAAAGATTCTGACACAATGCAATTGAAGTATTTAGCAAATTTATTCATCAAAATTACTTAATTGTTCTGTAGTTGATATAATTAATCGTCTTTAATTATTTTTAACCAATATATAAAAAAAAAATTAGTCAACATAAATTAAGTAAGAAATCGAGAAAGCAGCATTGAAATAAGTTCTTAGAAGAGAAAGAAAAAACACTATTTGTTTTTGTGTTAAAAACTAAGTAGAAGTAACACTATAAACCTTGATTCCAAAACACTGCCTTACATGTAAAATCGTGAATAATAGATAGTGAATATTTTAGCATAAATGTCTATGAACGAATTATTCGATGAAAACTAAATTCTTCTGTGAAAAAATAATGTAGGTTATGAGTATTACGTAAGAAAATGTTTTATGTATTTTATCTTTTATTCTTTTTCTCATTCCTGATATCAATGCATCAAACAGCAATGAGACTATTTGACCTTTTGAAAAGAACTAGTATTTTCAAACGAGTTTTTAAAGGATTTTATATTTAAAATGGATTCAAAACTCAGATTTTAATAAAATAATCTTTTAGAATACAGATATTTCAAAATACTAAATTCTTAAAAAAAAATTTCTTTAGTTTTTTTTTTGGCAAATCAGCGTCTAAATTATGAATTGAACATTTTTTAACAAATGATACTTCTTTTAATGATATTTATGACGATTTATTTTCCACAAATTACTTATTCGAATATTGTTTTGTTTATATATTTTTATCTAGGTTCATTACCCACTAGGAAATCAAAGTCTCTTATTTAACATTTTCATTCTCACATTCTCTAATTATCCAGTAATTTTTTTGATTAAACGAAAAAAAAATAGAAACAAATTTATAAATCAGGAAAAGACCCAACTGGGTATGAGTAAATAAATCTATGTTTAGGTATACTACAGCAAGCATTTAATAATGAAGTGCATGGAGCGTAAACAAACAGCGTTCTATGACAAACGTCACGGGTTCAAACCGGCAGATGGTCCTAAGATTTTAAAAGGATGTGGGAAATTCTTGGTTATACTATATTGGGATAGGCATAAAATGATGGCCCCGAGCCTGTGCTATGTCAGATACTCGTAAAGATCGTACCTAATCCACCTGATAACAAATTAGGATTTCCTGTATATATCGATCGAGAAATTGATCTTTTATTAATAAAAAACAAGCTTTTAGGTTTTTACTTAAAATTTGGTGATTAGTTAAGCCATATTTTTTTTTTTATTATTTAACACTTGATTATTATTAACTCATTTAACAAATAAAATTGACATACGCATAGTTGAAGTTGCCGTCGAATTGAGTTTCCTGGTCGTTCCTGAGATCCTGGCTAAGGCCTCTCCAGAAGCCTGCCTTGGCGCAATAGGTGCCAGTGGCGCAGGTGCGACGGGGGCGGGCTGGCTGTACTGCCTCGGCCTCAGCTGCTGGTTTTGCGTGCTGTACTGCGGGGCTGACAGCGCGCTACCCACCACTGCGAGGACGGCTAAAGTCTAAAAAAACAACAACAATATCATGAGGTATCATATACATTAAATGCAAATGAAATTAATGAATCACTTATGTGATCTGATGTAACCTTATTTATGAGAAAATATGAATATAACATCCTTAGTAGTATTATATACCGTAAATGTAACAAAATGTCACCTCAAAGCGGTGTGCGATGGCTCTAAAATTAATAATATTATACCAAGGGATAGGGGATAAAGGAACATTTGGTTCGCTTAATATCCGTAATGTCAAACTAATTTCCATACGTAAGATGTTTGAAGTATGTGTCCAGGTATCTTAGGCGAAATTCCCTTAAGGCTTTCGGAGATAGGAAAAGTTCCGAGAGAGGCATCCTTCGTATTTATAGAAAATATTATACTATAGGAGACAAGAGTTTAGTAAATATTTAAATGTTAGAAAGTAATTATTGACAATGAATATGGTTGCTGAGTCAATCAACTATAAGTAGCTAAGCTGTAAGTAGCCCCACACCCCCCCCCCAAAAAAAAAAAAAAAAAAAAGTGTAGTCAAGTTAACTCAATGAAAAATCCCAACATGTATCATTTACCTTACTTTATGATGCATTTCCAAGCGCAATATTACTAAATACTTTGGAATGACAATTAACGTTTTTTTTGGTTTATTTAATTAACGTCGCATTCAACACTATTCAAAAACTAAATGTTTACTACGACCATTACTGAGCAAGAACTACTCCGTTCCTTTCAATGTCATTTTTCATAACATTTTCTGATTATATTTAACTTAAAAGTGAGATTAAATACTAAAATAAAAAAAAACGAGGAATGGAAAAGGCTCTCTCAGAACACACTTTTTTTCTGCACGTTTGTATTAGCGTTAGTAAAACATGTAAATTGATCTTATGCTTTCTAATATTAATTACCTTCTTCGAAACAATATTAACGATTATTAGTTATAATTATATAGAAATAAAAATAAAAAAACTTTGTAGCAGTCATAGAATAACCTATCATAAATATAAATCTAAAACAAAAATATTTGTTACTCTTAAGCATATGGCGTCAACATTGTCCCAAAGATAGGGACTGGGTCAATGCCTGCCCATGGCCTGCTGTCATAAACATATACTTTTCTTTTATTTACGTTCAACGGTTTTAGGAAAATGTAAAAAAAAAAAGTTAAAAAAGTAATCATTTCGGTACATTTCTGCCTTTTCTTGCTTTAGTAGGAATGCCACTGTATTCGTCTGTCATTATTTTATAGGTTGATGACCGTACAGCTCACGAACCGGTAAAATTGAATGAAAGTACATTCTCAGCAAGGTCGGTCAGTCCCTATGCTTTCACTGAGATATATTCTCAGCGATTCCTGCTAACCTCGATTTGGGAACAACTCAGGTTTATGATTGCATAACACCACTTAAAGTGTTTTCGCGTGTTAGGACACGATTATTTGATCCATTGATATTTTTTTGCCGTGAAAATGACAATGAACTTGAAATTTTAAGGGTATAATGAACATGTAACCATCCGTGTACTACTATGAGAATATAATATTAGACTTTCTGGGGATTATTCATCATCACCTATACGGAGATTGAGATTAAGATTTCTACCTAATCTCATTTATTTACTTATATTTAAGTTTTTCTTTAGTGAATTTATCTTTTTGCTTAAATTGTGTCAGTAATTTTTTGATACTGTTTAGGTGTGCATTTTCAATATTTTTTTTTTTTTTTTTTTTTTTTTTTTGCGTGAATTTGCTTTAAATTATACACTATATTACATATTATGAAGTATAAAATGAAAAAGATATTGATAAAGAAAGTAAATGTAAGTTAAATTATAACTTGTCAACTTAAATATCACATGCAGTAGATTGATGAGTACGCTATGTGTAATAGCAACCCAATACGTTTGGGCAGCACTGTTTTTTTTTTTTGTTTTTTTTGTACTTTAAATAAAATAAAGCATTTACCTCTGCCATATAACAATTTAGATAAAAATGTTTGCACACTATATAGTTTCCTTTTATTCAGCCTAAGAAATTATTTTACTCGCAGTTTTTAAATTCTATATAACAAATGTTGCGCATGAACAACATACAATTCAATATTTTATCATAAATTTATTGATAGGAAGGATAATCGGAATATGAGTATTGATATATTTTTTCATGTCTTGACCTTATAATGTGAGCCATGTTTTGGGCTTTTGCATTCATTTCTTTAAAACTAAGAGAAAATCTCTTGGCATGGGTAGAATATTTCCAAAAACCACTACTGCATAATGTATTTGTTCACATCGATTACCGAGCTGAAATAATTCTAGGATGGGTAATTTGTATCAGGTGGAGTGTAACCAACGAAATACCAAATGTCGACCCATGTTTAAACCGACCATTTCTAATGCGCAACGCCTCGATGAATCTTTACGCTTGTCGAAACCAATCATTACTTTTGTTTGTCCGTTTCTGTGTTTTACTTAATTGTGTAACCGGTCACCATGGTTCTAAGATTTCAGCTGTTGAATTTGGAGCAAGGATGATTTTAGATTGTTATTTGAATGATTCTGAAGTAAACTATGTACACATTTCGTAAGGCGGTGGACATAAAATGGCATGTTTACTGTTATCTTCCGATAAAGAAGGTCTTAACAGCTGAAGGATTAAGACATAATGACCGAGACAATGAAACCTAACAAAAAGACAGGCGGAAGCGTTGCCTCTAACGGTTACATGCAACTGTTGCACTGAATCACAATGCGCATTTGAGTACAATGCAGGTCTGTTCTTCAGTTCAACTGGAACAGCAGTGTCTAAGCTAAGTCGGGAGATGAATGTGCTGATAGGCATAGTTTTAATTTTGATATTTAGAAAAGAAATCCATATAATTAAAAATAACAAAATCATCATAAAATTATCACACAATTACAAAACATAATGTAACTTACAAGTAATATTTCTTTAATGAAAAATGAAAGGAATACATCAATAATTTAATACAGCTAATTTACGAGGGATGATATCACATTTACAGACATCCTTAAAATTATATTTTATGGTAATGAATTAAAAGAGGAATATAATTAACATGTATTACAAAATTTTGGTGGAAATAGATAATATTTCTGTGATTAATGATTCACGAATGATTTTAAGCAAAACTAGAGATATCCCATCCAGTATATTGAATTTGTTCGAAAAATATTTTTTAAAGTATATTTTGGCTCTATTACATTATATAAAAAGTCCTATCTTAAAACTTTGATTTTATTTATACAAAAATTTCCGTTATTGTTTTTACATATTAATATTATTCACTATTCGACAATGGACATTCGTAATAGTGATAAAGACATTCATTCACACCAAATGTATCAAAAAATAGACAATATATAGTATAAGGGTATATAGCATGACGTATTCTATCTTTTATTTATTTTTCTAAAACGAGAAAATGATTCAATTTACTCATACTCTAGGCCTAAGCCTACTTACACTAAAGAAAATTCCAAACTGATACTTGTTCATTCAGTTTCTAAATGAGGCATGTCGAAGAATAATTTCTCAGAGGATTTCAACATGACCTCTATTTTCGTAGATGACGAAATATGACTTGAGGCTTAAATAAAAACGTCTAAATTAAAAAAAAAATTCAAAATTATACAAAGAACGCAGTCAATGTCGGATCTAATATTAAGACCGTGACGTGTTATTCATTGAATGCGTGAGCCAAATTAATGAGTAATGGGTTACCATTTATATGTTAAAAACCGAAATTCAAAGCAAAATGCGTTGAAAGAAACACTTATATTTTTTTTCTCTGTTTGTTTGTTTATTTATTTAACACCCCTTTATGCTGCTGTGGCTAATCGGATGATGCTACAGTGGGAGGCCTAAATTTTGCCTATCCTAGTTTAATTAGGATAGGGAACTTTAATGAGTACCAGAAATCACAGAGGCTCGGGACCACCTTTTAACGTCCCCTCCAAAGGAAGGAATAACTAAAGATTATTTGCCCCCATTAAAAAATCCGAAGGCCACCTGCGTGTTTGAACCCGGGACCTTGGCTGCTATGCTAACCACCATGCTATAGGTAATCCCACTTTTTTTTTTTTACTGTATTTGTGCCTAATAGTGGTAAAACGTTCTCTTAGCAATGTAGATCTAAAACTTAACCAAAAGCGTACGGTAAGTTGTTAACTAGTATGCAACTCGCCTTTTTTTTCATTAATTTGAATTAGAAGGAACTTTAAAATAACTATTATATATGATAAAATTCTTTTAAGTAAAATACAAAATTTCATGTAATTATAAAAATACGTATATATCTATAAATATTTATCTTTTCATTTAAAAATACATCATAAGGTCTTTGTAACGACATAAAATAGCCCATTTGTAAAAAGCTTGGTTACTACAGTTCATTATAGTTTATATTTACACACGAGTACAAGAAAAAAAAAACGTGTAATTTTTGTAATTCGACATAGGCTTCAGTTAAACGATTTTTTTTGTTGCGAATTAGAGAGTAAAAAAAAACTCCTTTGCATTACTTTTTTTAAAAATTACTCTATTGGTTCATAAAATGTTTCGGGCTAAAACATTTATTTTTGGAATACGCCATAGCATAATTCACTATTTTTTATGATTTTATTGCATATGTTAGTATAATATTATTCTTTGAAAATAAATCAAATTATTGGTTAATGGGTTACTACAGTAATTTTTTTTTTTTTTTACTTTTGGACAAATTTATGATTTTAGATTTTAATAAATCGTATTTAAGTTTAATAATTCACATGTTATATCGAATTATGGATATTTTATGAAAAGGTTTATAATTTTTTTTTTTTAATGCTCCTTTATATGTACAACATTCCGTATTTTATCGTAATGTAATAAATCATAAAATTTATTAGACAATTTCATTATGACTAAATGCAATTTATAAGTATTTAATTCTGGAAGCGAACAGGTTATATCCTGATTGTCTCTCCTGTCATGTAGATTAGTTGCCTAAAATTAAAAGAGGTCGTTATGTTACCCGCAAGGTGTGAATCCATTCTCAAGCCTCTGACGCAATCCTACGTGACTTTCTAAATGGACCTCACAGTGCACATTTGGAGGCGGTGTCCAAACTCAGCTATAAATTTCTCGTAAAAATATTTGTTTAACATTATGTTGATCAGCTTAATTAGTGTAATTTTTTATCTCGTTGGAAATTCTCACACAAGGTGTTATTTAATAAATGTATTTAGACATAGCTGATTAAGTATCAAATGTCATATTTGAGCAGTTTCAGTTAAAAAAAATAATTTGATTTATTTTTAAAGAATAATTTTATACTAACATATGCAATAAAATCATAAACATAGTGAATTATGCTATGGCGTATTCCAAAAATAAATGTTTTAGCCGGAAACATTGTTATGAACCAGGAGTAATTTTTAAAAAATAGTAATGCAAAGCAGTTTTTTTTACTCTCTAATTCGCAAAAAAAAAAAAAAAAATCGTTTAACTGAAACTACGTCTTATTACAAAATTACACGTTTTTTTTCTTGTACTCGTGTGTAAATATCAAAAACTCAACAGTAACCAACAAATAAGGACTCTTTATTCGCGTTTTCATAACAAATTATATGGACATGACAATGAACTAATAAATGTATATTAGAAGAAGGCCGAAAAGGAGGTGGATGAGCGACTTAATTTTTTGAAGGGCACTATCCATTCCCGCGCCGAACATGTCTTTAGTAGCTTGATTAAGTTTTACTGCTAACCATCATTTCCCTTTAAGACAGGTGCTAATAAAGAAAATATAAAAATGAGCCTTTAATATATTCTATTAACCTATTTAAATTTGAATAGTTACTGTCAAATAACTATTTCTCCATTAACGTAGTAATTTTTGAAATATAAAAATAATTAAATTTGTCACATCCTTAATTAAACTTGGCTTTAGAACCATTGTAATTTAGTTTATTTATTGTTTCAAAGGTTATATTTGTACTTTCAAAAACTATGTATTATTTTTGTCTGTTGTTTGATTTATAATTTTTTTTCTATGAAGATTTATATCTATAAAATAATTTTAAAATTATAAGAATAATGCGCCTGTTTTTGAACATATTTTTTACTTCTTTCTGAAAGTATCAACCTTTCCTTCTGTTTTTCATTATATTTTTTTAAGAACGATATAATATCAAAAAATAGCCTGTTGCCGAGACAATCTTACTTTCTCTTATATAAATAAAATAATGAAATTATTTCGTAAAATAACATATAATTTTGATTAGCACCTTATTTATTGAAAGAACTAATATAAAGTGGAAAGGTTAAATTCATTATCGATTTCCGATAGATACAGCGGAAAATATTAAATTATTATTTTCTGATAAACGTCTAAGTTTCCAATATTGTAGACCGTGAAAAAAATACTCTCTGTTTGACCTCAGTGTTAGGCATGATTTTATCGATATAAGTTTACTCATTATTGAACAAAATTAAAATATTTAGAACTTAAATAAAAGAAAATATAGTTGTGGAATTAAATATTATTACTACGTTTACAGTGTGTTCATTCATCGCAGAACTGGTCATTCATTCTGGCCTAAATACAATTGAATACTGACACATCGATAACATTTTTGGATAATACTAAAAATTATATTAAGTAAAAAAAAAAAAATGTATTTTAAAACGAGGAAAATTGAACTAAGAAAAATTTTCTAGATTGAAATAATTGAGAAAAAAATATGAATATGACTAATATAGACAAGATATTACATTACTAAAAGATCATTTATTATTTCATGAGATAAGAAAAAATATAAGAATATATTGATTTCACGTTTTAATATTCACTAAATATTTTAAATAATATTTATTATTGAGGTCTCAATAATTTATTGATATCAGGGATAATTACAAATCAAAGTTATTACACGTTTGGTTGCAAATCTTTTCGAAACTTGCTTAAAATATCGTAAGCTTACAGCACAATTTAAAATACAAACATGGCCGTGACACAGTAAGATTTATTTAAATTTAAAATAAATACAACTTGTGTAACGTGTTGATAACATAACAATTTGGTCTTGGTGAAATTCCAGTAAGAAATAAAATATAAGAAATAGATTAAAAAAATGTCTCGCCAAACCACATTAAAAATACGAACAAGGCTTAAAGATGAACAAGAACCAAAGGTCGAAAAGTGAAATACGAAGTTAAGTTAAAAAAAAAAAATAAACAAAAGAAGTAGAAGTGAAGTATATAAGTGTAGCTTTATTTTTATGATTATTTCAAGGCATATTTTTTTTTAAAATAGTTTTAAAAAATATTGATTTTAATAACGAGTATTGCATTTTAAATGATCTTTTTTTTTTCACTAACCTGGGTAGATTGGTTCAAAATCAGTTAATCCTACAAAAGAATCTAATGTCCTGATTAGAGGAACATAAAGTTAATAGTGTAAGAGAACGACTTCTAAACCATAAGTTTCAACATTTATCTCCATAATAATTACTAAATGTTAGATACTTTTTTTATTCTTTTTTTTTTAACCAGAAGTTATTATGATCCACATAAAGAAATAAATTTAAAAAAAATGTTTGTAGGTGAAAAAGGAGGGGGGGCCGAAACATTTTCTAAAATAAAATAAAGTTATTATGTAAAATAAAATTGAAGTGAAGTACAAAAGTGTATCTTTATATTCCGGAATATATAATTATTTCAATAAATATTCTTGTGAAATATAGTTTTTTAGAAACATTCATTATAATAACGAGTTCTGTTTCTGATATGATTTTAGCTTTTTCGGAAAACACAGATTAATTGATTCAAAATTGGCTGATTCTCCAAATAAATCAAATGTCCAGATTAGTTAATAGTTCAACCGTGAGTTTCAACATTTATATTAATAATAATTTTTTAAACCAAAATTATTATTAACAAACAGATATATTCATTTGAAATGATAAAATGTTGTTGTATACGAGCGTTAATACTCACAAAGGTAATCATGTCGATGAGTGTCTTGCGTTGAGACTGTTTAGTGCTGGAGCGAGCGAAGTGGGTATATATACTAAAGAGGGTTGTTGGAGGGGGTACGGCTGAGCAGAGCTTTTGGGGGCGTAGTTTGGTTTTCTTCAGGATAATGCTATTAATAAAGGCATCCTCTGGCAAGGACGACGTCTTTCACGACCTCAGTCGATATTTAGGAAGGTACCGATATTAAAATCCAAATATAATATTGGAAAGTTTTTCTATCGTTGGAAATAAAACACCAAGCAATTTTTTCACTAAGTGAAGCTGTATCTACCTAAATGATTGGTGTGAAGTATATGAAGTTTTACAGATATATTCGTTATATTAAGTTAAAAATCTGTAACACTCATCTTATTGTAACACTCATCTTATTATTCTTTACAAAAATCTGTATCTTTTGAAGGTGTTTTTAGTACAATTAATTTTCTGAACTAATTATTAAGTAGTTCTTTAGTACCCAAGGTAGAAATTCTTTATAATTTCCTCTTTGCAACACGATTAGAACCTTTTACTATTAGTTTACACATTTTCTTTTTAGTATATCTATTAATAGATAGTTTTTTTTTGTTTTTTTGTTTTTATTGAGCTTGTTCTTGATCTCAAACAACAATTAGCAAAACATTTTTCAAGATTTTAAGTATTTTTGTCGTAAAAAATAATTAGTAGGTTTCTAAATCCTCCAAAAACAGTTTCTCACTATAAACTTAAAAATGAGTCAACGTTTCGGGGGCCTTGCCCATCCTCAGGACTCACTTTACTCTCTAAAACATTATATTTAAATATTCCTGATAATTTGTCAAAAAAAAAACTCTTATTTTCTTCGTATGGTTGAAACTATCTTCCATCTGAGTGTAACGCTGTATCTTTTGAAGGATTTTTAGTACAATTAATTTCTGAACTAATTTATTAGCAGTTCTTTAGTACCTAAGGTAGAAATTCTTTACATTTTCTTCTTTGCAAAAAATTAGAACCTTTTACTATTAGTTTACATCCTTTTTCCTTTTAGTATATCTATTAAGATAAGTTTTTTTTTTTTTTTATTGAGCTATGTTCTTGATATCAACAACAATAAGCAAAACATTTTTCAAGATTTTAAGTATTTTTGTCGTAAAAAATAATTAGTAGGTTTCTAAATCCTCCAAAAACAGTTTCTCACAATAAAATTTTAAAATGAGTCAACGTTTCGGGGGCCTTGCCCATCCTCAGGACTCACTTTACTCTCTAAAACATTATATTTAATATTTCCTGATAATTTGTCAAAAAAAAAACTCTTATTTTCTTCGTATGGTTGAAACTATCTTCCATCTGAGTGTAACGCTGTATCTTTTGAAGGATTTTTAGTACAATTAATTTCCTGAACTAATTATTTAGCAGTTCTTTAGTACCTAAGGTAGAAATTCTTTACATTTTCTTCTTTGCAAAAATATTAGAACTTTTACTATTAGTTTACACCTTTTTCTTTTAGTATATCTATTTATAGATAAGTTTTTTTTTTTTTTTTTATTGAGCTAGTTCTTGATATCAAACAACAAGAATTTTAAGTTTTTATTTTGTCATAACAAATAATTAGTAGTTTCTAAATCTTCCAAAAACAGTTTCTTACAATAAACTTTAAAATTAGTCAACGTTTCGGGGCCTTGCCCCATCATCAGGACTCACTTTACACTTTTATCACATTATATTTCAATATTCTGATAATTTGTAAAAAAAAACTCTTATTTTCTTCGTATGGTTGAAACTATCTTCCGTATATAGCATTGACACAACACAGTATTCACTTAATAAAAATTGATTTTGGAAAAACCTACAATTTCGGCAAATAGAAAAAAATAGTCATACTAGAAAAACAATCGAATCTATATATAAAAAAAAAATATAAAACATTCCATAAATTATAAACAGATTCAAAGCACCTTAGTTCTCACTATGCAGATGCAGTAAGTATATAAAATTTTTAAACATACCTTATTGACCTATATTTAATAATAAATAAAGTGCGTACTTTCTGCAGTAAATAGGATGAACCCTTTAATAAATTCATTAGGGTGCCAATGAATAAGATCATTTAAGAATGGAATTATTCCTAATTTTAATAAAAAAATGAGATAATACTTTAAACTTTTTAAACACTTTAATTAAAATGATAATTTTTTATTTTATAATACGACTTTAAAATAAATATATATATTTTATTACATATATTTATATATATATATATATTTATAATAATATTTTAAAAATTATCTTATAATGTTAATTATAATTTGTTGATGTATTTTAGTGGGTCTAATGATGGGGAAAGCCCCCTTAACTTCAGACTCTTTTAAGTTTGATTGTAATAAATGTTTTTGGAAGATTTAGGACTTATTAATTATTTTTTATCATATTATATTCTTCTAATAATCTATTCTTATTATGTATTTTTGTCGAATATATTATTATTTTTAGTTAAGCTGGGTAGGATCAAGGGGTTGATGTTTAAATTAAATTTTTTATATGAAAAATATTTTTTCCACTTCGTAACCACTTAGTACATCAATGAATAATATTCTGGCAATAGAAGAATTATTATTTCATACGATTCCACATAAATTATTTTATAATATTATGTATGTTGCCTTTTAGATTCGTTAGAAAAAATGAATTATGTACATTAATATAATATATTGTATTATTAAATATAAATAATGAAATTCAGGTTTTAATTTAATATATAAATGTTTGAGCCGTCAGAAAGAATACAAATGCCATATTAGAAACCACTGACGTTTCGATCACCTAGGCCGTTTTCAAGATTCATAAAATTAAAACCCTTAAATTACAAAACTCAAAATTATATAATTTATTATAATTAAATAAAATTTATATAAGTATTAAAACTCTTCAACCAATTTAAGATGATTAGAACTGGCCCCAATAAAAAAAGCTATTCAGGGCAGAGAGTGCTTCGTTTTTTTAAATGAATTAGAAAATTCTTGATTATGGCGTCCTTTGAAGGGGACGTAAGATGGTGACTCCCGAGTCTGTGCGATTTCACTACTCCCTAAAGATCCCTACTCTCACTAAACCTGGATTGGTAAACTATAGGACTTCTACTGTAGCAATCCTCTGATTAGTCCACAATATCTAAAGTGATGTTAAATTTAACTAGCTATATTCATGTAAAATTAAATGGACTATAATATCATGTAGGTTTTATTCTATTGAAATAGTTTGATAGGGTTGACGATTTGAAATTTTTTCCTCTAAAGTACCTTTAATATTTTTGATTTATAAACATAACCATATATATTTTTTTAAATTATTAAGACCGGAAAAATATTTAAGTTGCACAAATTCAAGTCCAGAAAGGTTTTTGAACATAAAAAAGGACTTTAGATAAATAATGCACTGTTGGAAAGCAAAAGATTTTACGATACATAAAGTTGTAAAAGTTAATAGAGACTGATTAAAAGCCATTAAACGGACTGATTGTTGTTAAAAAGTATAATAGATTATTTAATAAGACATATGTTTCAATTAAAACAGTATTTGAAAATGCCTTAATTTATTTTAACATCAGAGCTAAGTGAAAGTAGTATGTTGTACTCACCAATTTTTTTCAATCATCGGATTGCCAAAACCAAAGAAGTTTTAAGGTAAGAAAATCATCACTAAAATTAATCAAAACTTTCAATTAATTTAGATAAATCAAACTATGCAAAATAATATGAAATGTAAATTATTAGAGTTTTTCTGGTTATATTAAGAAATACATCATTTAGCTGTTTTAAGATATATTTCAAAGGTCTATAAGTAGTTCAGTTTGGAATTACAGTGTTAATGTTAGTGAAATAAAAATTATGGTGATTAATTAAAAACAATCGGAAGAATTATGAACAAATAATATATCAAATATTTTTAAGTGGAAAAGAAAAACAGATGATTGGATATCCAGGAAGTGACTATAAAATTATATTAAATACAAGCGAGGTATAGGAAATTATAAATTATCATAATCGATTTAGGAAAAAAGAAGTAAATGATTTTATTTAAAATCACGCCTTAAATTTTCTAAAATGATATATACATTTTCACTTATTAGCCAATTATAAAAAACTATAATTTTTTACATGTTGATCTTATCAACTGATATGTTTCCGTATTTCTTTGAAGTTATTAGAATCTCTCTCAAGATTATTCAAGTCAAATCTATTCAAGGATTTAGTAGATTGGCTTTCTTCACAAGTCATATATTCCTATTAATCCTATTTACGCTTGGAATAGGAATAGAATAAAGGTGTGGAAAAGTGGTGTTTTACACCACAGGAAGGAAAATATTTTATAACATTTAACGGTTATCTTGTTTATTATATCTTATTGAAAGGATTTTCGGGGTTATGTTAACACGTTTCATGATTTTGAACTTTTGGACCTAAGGTTACGGAGCCATCACCATAGCTTGAATAAATATATAACAGTAGTACTCATAAAAATCAATTAAAGATAGATTAATTAAGAGTATAAAATACTGTAAAATAAAGATTTTAATGCAGTTTTACTGAATAACATACAAAGAAATATGTAAGATAAGATTCATAAAAAATAAAGATTTTTAATTTATTTTTAAATATATTTATTAAGATATATTACAATATGTTTCAACATGAGCAGTGATATACAAGACTACATTCATACAATATTTACAGGAAACAATGATTAAGTCAAATCACATCAAAATAGAAATAAAATAAGTACCTTTATTTACAAAAAAACAAACATCATCCTATAATTCAAATAAAAACAGAGTTAAAAATAAATTAATATCATACACTACTATATACTTCTGCTACTATATACTATATACTTCTGTCTAAAATCTTAAAGGTTAGAATTTATAAAACTATTATTCTTCCAACAGTTCTTTACGGATGCGAAACGTGGTCGTTTACTTTGAAGGATGAACAACGGCTTAAGGTTTTCGAGAATAAGGTACTGGGTAAAATATTTGGTCCGAAGAGAGATGAGACCACTGGGGAGTTTAGAAGGTTGCACAACGCGGAATTGCGGAGTTTGTACCCTGTGAATATAATTGAGTTGATAGCATCACGGAGACTCAAATGGGCGCGTAAAGTTGTTGGGCTTAGTGAGGAACGGATTCCAAGAAAGTTGGTATTCGCCGAACCGACTGGTAGGCGTCCGAAAGGTACGACGAAGCGTCGATGGGAGGATTGCATTAAGGCTGATCTCGGGGGCTTGGGCTTGACCGGTGAACATTGGACGAGTCTGTGCAGGCGAAGTTTGGTGGTATCGGCATCGAACCTTCGTGTTCGGTAAGCCTATTATTATTATTATTATTATTATTATTATATACAATATATACAATCTGCTTAAGGAACCCCGGACTGGGCTCTCCCCTCCACTAGTAAAGGGAATAGTAGATATAATAGTAGCAGGGAATCTAACAGATAATAGTAATAAATATAATAATGATAATAATAATAGTAACAGCCAAACATTTATAGTTCAAGAAATAAAAAAAAGCAACATTATCATTTTTTTTAATTTTAGGGAATAAAACTGAGAATCCACTCTTTAATAATAAATTTAGAACATATTTGTATTTTGTTTAAGACCGCACTTAATTGTCATTATTACTATTGACTATTAATAAAAACTAATTAATAACAATGTGATATGTAAAATACATATTATAAATCTGAAGTTTATGTATGTTCCAAAGATGATAGTAGCACTTATTGTGGGCCTAAACCAAGGATGAATTATTAACCAAGAAATTTTTATGGGACTTATAGTACCAGTTTTTATAGACTTGTAGTCAGTCTAACTGGACCGTCTGGGACTTTAATTATGAATATATTAAAGTTTTTTTTTTTATAAAACTTTTTACTGTTCACGAAAAATCTGTAAATACTTACACCACTAATCAACTACACCCCTTATCTTTAATTAACTAAAAAAAATATTTCGACTAACATTTCGTTAATTTTATTCGAAGGGTGATAATTAAGGTATTATATTATGATTAATGCTAAAGTTTAAGAAGTTGGGTTAATATGCTAAATCGATTTAAAACATTCAAGACCCATCCCAGGATTCTCAACAGTTACGAAACTACTCCTCCAGATCCGTCCTCGACGTCTGCCCCTGAGTGGTGAAGTCATAATTTTATCATTAAACACACTTTCTAAAACTCATAAACTATTTTTTAAGTTCATAATCAGCATTCACAACAAGCCGTAATGTAAATGTTGATTGCAGTTCTAATTCGATGTTCACTACATTTGCTGATGACGCATGCGTGTTATCCGTTCATAGTGATTCAACTGCTGCATTTGAAACCCTTTAGTTCCAGACCTAAAATATTCCAAAAGAATGGTTTCACAAATAAAGGATTAAGACGAACCCTTTGAAACTACCTTTACTATTCGTCGCAAACCTTCAACTTTCGCCCTCACAGTATCCTTTAATAACATCTCACTTATTCTTTTAGAACGAATCCTATACCTAAGACTCTGTCTTGGCATAATTTTTACTAGTAATCCTCACATAAGACTAAAAAAAACAAGAAACTGCTCGCAGACAACGATTACTACAACAGTTATATGACAAAATATTAAAATTTTTACAAAAGCTCATTTAAGTTACCATTATAAGACCCATTTGGAAATTCACTTAGGCCTCTTGAACCATCGAATCATCCCCGCTTCATTCTTACAATCGAAATCCTTCGCGAATTCCCAAATTCTTCTTATTTTGTCACAAATAAAATTCATTCCTATTGGTCACATATCTTTTTCGAAATATAAACTTGCTCAAAAAAGCTTTCATACTCCCATAAATAAATTCTTAGTTTCCCAAAGCTGATATCAACATCACACATCAACATTCTCCACACTTTTGACCTTCTATATGGCCTAAAAATATATAAGTTTTGATCCTAAGATAATATGACACGTTCCTAGAAACTTTTGAGTTTATTCACTAACTCCCTTGCAAATTACAGCCGTTTTTTTTGGTTAACTTAATGAAGAAGGGTTTTCTTCTGCGACTCGACCACTGTATCTTCCTTTTTAGAATATTTTTGACTGTTTCTGGATAGTCTTTATTCCTAGTACTATAGGCCATTGAGGTGTGGGTAGTGTAAGGATTTGCATAGACTTCAGCAAAGATTGCTCGCCCTATGCGATTCTCCAGTCTACTTTCTTCCAGCATGTGTTCTATATTCCAAATATTTTAACTCTCGGACATTATTGTCCATACTGTACAGTACATGTGACTTATTCAACAGATAAGCCCTGCGAACCATGATCTCTCTGTAATCATGAGAAACGCGCATATTAAATGAAATCAGTTTTCCAGGTCCAAGTAAAGTTAATACTGCACTAAGATTTGATTATTGAGATAGGATCTATTCATATAACACTGGAATGACGGTCATAGTACAACAAATAGGATTAATATTGAAAGTACTGAATATATTTTTGACCTACCATAAACAAATGACATTCTGCCTCGTTTTATATTTATGATTAAATGATAATAAACAAATATATTTTTATCTAATATTAGTATTAATAATTTGAACATTCGAAAATTGTTTATTTGAGAATAAATAGCTATGCAATATAAAAACATAGTTTAATGGAAACTTTTTGCGTGAGTGTTAACACCTATTTTGACTCCTAGCTCCCTCGTAAGCAAAACCACTTGCCCATAACCTATCACCATTCATATTCCTGACAATCCTTTGATGCGAATGAAAAGAAGAAAGCTTAGGTACCAACTTTGGTCCTAACTTTAGTCATCACTTTATCACTTAATCAATAGCTAGTTCTTTCATAAACTGTTATCATGATATGAATTCAAACTTCATATTTATTTTATTTATTAAATAAATTTGTAAATAACAATTAACAAATAATAATAATAATATTTTACTTACTTTAAGTGGTAAGTTCATAGTCTCTTCTTGTAGCTAGCTGTCGTTACACTGCCGAATTGGTCAGGAGATAAAATCCCTTGCGATAAAAATGTCCTGTTGTAACTTGAGTGACTTATTGCTTTCGGCTCTATTTATGGTCAGCATAAGAAACTGTTGAGAGGATTCGAAAATAATCCTTGAATTCCAAGTGGCCTTAAACATTTTATTATACAGAATGTTGAATAATATTGACGACGGCCTGAATTGCTCAAAATGAAGATTTTGATTCTATTTATCTGAAGATAATAACCAAAAAAAATAAAATAATGCAATTTGAATGCCATGTCATTTATTTTAAAAAAGATTTCTGCCTGGCCGATTTAGAGTTTAAAGCTTAGGTAATTTTAGTTCATCGTAACAAAAAGTAAAATCATCAATAAAATATGTTTAATCTATAACGTCTATTCATTATGTCTATAGACATATATTATGTCTATACATTATCTATTCTATTATTTAATTATAGGCAGAAATGGAAAAACATAAATAAAAATATGTTAGGTTTATTTGTTTTTTATTTTAAATTGAAGCACAGATAACGGAAAATTTATTTATAACATATTAAAAAACTTGGCTGCTATGTGTGTAGTATACGTATGTATGAAACATTTGTTTTTATGAAATAGTAATAAATTTAAAAGATTCAATAACATTGTTCGTTTATAGAATTATAACAACCTACCATTTATATTAACAACTTAGCTGCAATTCGGTAAGTAATATTGTTTCTAAAACCTTGCGCACTAAATGGAAGAATATATCTTGAACGATAAACAACATTTAACTGTTATATTCCCCCTCTTTACCAATAACATATATTCATATGTTGACGGCTTAGAACAACTTTATATTAACTCCTAGGTTTTATTTTATTGCATATTAACTTGCTTAAAATATTGCTCTTTCCAACGGTATGCTATACGTCTCTATTACTGCTTATATTTCAGGAATAATGTTTCGATGGCTTGGTAACGGTAAATTTTTTCCCTGTTTAAAGAAAAGCTAAATCGCAATGTATTTTACCTATAAACCTATAGGAAAGAATGCCTTAAGTGATGGTGAAAACTGTAACAAAATCCGTCTTGTGGTTTAGATGGTGTTCGTGGAAACATAAATCGCTTTATCATTTTATGTAGAGAAAGAAGATCATTTATAAATAAATTTAATCGATTTATGTTGTAGATCCGAAACAGACCTGGCGTTGGAAGGATGAGGCTCCATGGACAAATCATGAGGATGAATCCTAAACGATTAAATCCAGATCTCCAGTGAATTCACCGTCACCAAAAGATGAAGAGGAAGCGTTAGATTTGCGATATTCGAGTATTAAAGCCGTTTTTGTCATAGATTCTGAACTATATAAATGTTTTCGATTACAAAGTGTTTATATTTTGATTTTTTCTTCTCGGGTTCGATAAATTATCTACACTACTTAATCATATTTCCACTCATGTCATGTAGGTAAGATGCTACATACATTTCATACAATGCTAGCCAATTTAGATACCTTTTCTTAATATTTTATAAAATATATTTTCATATTGTTATTTACTGCGTTTAGTTCCCATCTGATTTCATTTATATTGTTCTTGAACAAACAGTTAAAATTCCTAAAATACAATTAACAACAAATGCGACGATCCACTCGAACGAAACACTTATGAATGGTATAATCGATGTAAACCTAACTATTTCTATATGACATAAAATAGTCTATTTGCAGTCATTGGGGTGAATCGAAATTCTTACCAGGCTGATTGGGCATAAGTATAACTGAATAGATACATATTTTAAGTACATTTTATTTTTATTTTCAAGTTTTATAAATATGATTCCATATGATATTAAAGTAAGATTACCCTTCTTAAATCCTTCAAGGTCTAAGAGACAATTTGTGATATTTTATTGCTAACCATTGTCCGGATCGGAATGAGTCTGAAAAATGTACTAGAACTAATACGATACATTGTTTGCCACAGTAATTTTTTTTTTCATTGTTAAATTATAATGTTTCTTAATATATTTTTTTTAATTGTTTCAAAAAAGTGTAGAAACGTCGTGTTTAACAGTTCTTACAGATATAATTTTTCTAGTAAGTTAAAAAAAGAAATACGATTATTGAAAAACATATTTCAGTAAACAACGAATAAACATTACTTTTAAATAGAAATATTGTACATACGTATGAATGTCAAATGTTTTATTTTTTGTTTATTTATTTGTTGACTTCATTTATTTGTATTTATTTTATCTACAAATTTCGTTATTGTATACGTTTATTTAGTTTGGTTTCATTTCATGTAATTTGACATTTCTTTTGTTTATATTGTAAATATTGTATGAATGGGATCCTTTAGCAATATTATTATTGTCCATTGTCACAAACTGTAATACATACGAATAAAAAAACAAAACAAAAAATAATAGTATTTGTCAGTATGAAGATACAAACTTAGACGTCTAAGACTTATTTTTTTCTAAGACTTTAATAGAATTAAATCGTGAAACAATAATTAATAAGACAAAAAATTAATTAAAAAAAATATTTTTAACACTAGAGAGATTTGTGTTTTCTTGCTAATAAAAAGTAACGGTATAGACTTATGCAGACAGATGAATCAATGAAACTTTCATTTATTATTGTACACTTAACATAATAATTTGATCGTTTTACGGTTTTATCTTCAACATATTTTAAAACTCATACTCTCCCTCAGAAAAAATATTATCATAAAATGTGTAAAGAGGAAATATGATATTTCGTTTCGAATTCCTTTTATGTTTAATATAGCCATATTATATATAGTAGATGTGAAAATACCGAGAAACCTTGTACTAAAAATTTATAGGGCATCTTATTCTAATATTAGGACACCTATTGGACATAAAAGCTGGAATAGCCACAAATATTAAAGGATTATACCAGTCCTACGGTCAGCATTTATCATTATAAAATCTTAGAGTTTAAAATATTTGGTAGTTCAATGCCATAATGTTTAAACATGAATTGACCAAGCTGAAGTGAGGTCGCGTTTAAATTCTATTTTATATTTCTATCTGTTACACGATTATGATCAAGTGCGTTGCTTGGTTTTCTTGAACATTTAACGTAGTCGAGCACGTGTGGCCATTTAGACAAAATGTCTTCTTCCTTTGGACTCAAAAAAAATGTTATAACACTTAAAAAAAAAAACTTTATGATGCAGTTTATTTACTTATTTTTTTAAATGATAATCCGATATTTTCAGAGGGAGGTATTGTTTTTTTTTTGTTTTTTTTTAGACAAAAATTAAGTAAAGGATACAGAAAAGATCACAATTAATTTATCTAGACTACTTTCTTCAGTTCTGCGCATGCGCTGGATATAGTCATTCACGTTTTACATCGCTCTCTTGAGACTTCAATCTTTGGATAGTTATTACATGTTTTTTTACGATTTAAAATCTGCCATGAAGTAGCTGGACAGCAGTGGTCTACATTGGTGGTAATCCCACAGTAAGTACTGTTTTTATTTAGTGTCTAATAGTGAACAGTGTAGCCGTGTGTATACGAGGCCTTATCACACTCATAGCGGCCATAGGGAAGCCCCCCACTCCCACGACTTCACGTGGGCCACGAGCTCAGTGTTCCGCACGCTCTGGGTGGGGTACGTTCGTGTGTTGGACATAATTAAATTATAACACGCAGACGTAATAATTTTTTTTTTCTTACTTTATTTTTATTTATTTGTTTTTCTGTCTTCTCTATACCTTCTATTTATAACATAATGAGATATTTCCACCAGGTTATGTCGAGCAAGGTTACAAAAAGGTCTAGATCCGCTGGGTCTACCAGGGTCTCTACTCAAAATTCATCAGCACTTTCAACACCTCAGCATTCGCCACCAGCTAAGACACGTTCACGGCGAAATAATAAAAAAATAGTCCTCCAGTTACTCCTAAAAATGCATCAGACGAACCACTACCAGGCACTTCATCCCAGGGGTTTACCGAGGAATCTCCCTTCTTCACGCCCAACCCATACCAAATTCTCCAATCTGATAAAGATGTTATGGAGTCAACACCAACTCCTAGAGAACCTCGGCCTCCCCCGATATTCGTCAAAAATATAAAGAATTTTCAATTACTCTGCTCCCAAATAAACAAAATTATTGATCCCGGCAGTTACTCGTGCCTTAGCAGAAGCACTGATACTAAGATTTCTCCGGAAACAGAATCTACCGGAAATCGTTAAATATCTGACAGACACAAAGGCAGAGTTCCACACCTACCAGCTTCGGCAGGAGCGCTCCTTGCGGGTAGTCATTAGGAATCTTCATCCCTCAACGCCTGCTGAAGACATTGAAGAAGAATGACGGCACTGGGCTTCAAGGTTCGTCAAATAACAAATGTCATAAAGGAAAATAGATCCGGCACCGATGTAACTAAAAAGATAGCTCTACCCCTCTTCTTCGTTGATCTAGAACCCTCACCTGGAGTTGAAAAGGTATAGATATCCAAAGGCTGTATTACACCAAAGTTACAGTTGAAAAACCGTATGTGAAGAAAGAAATTGTCCAATGCCACAACTGCCAGACATATGGACATACCAAGCACTACTGTCATCATTTGCCACGTTGCGTGAAATGCGGAGACCCACACAAATCTGATGAATGCATCAAATCAAGGCAAACTCCAGCGGTGTGTGCTCTATGCCTGAAAGGACATCCGGCTAACTATAAAGGATGCCAGGTTTACAAAAACCTAAAACAAAAATTCCAGAAACCGCATCCAACAGAATACCCCTCTACTCCAAGAAGAATGACTTCAAACCTCATCAACTCTAATGTGTCCTTTGCCCAACTTCTAGGAGGCGGTGAGAAAAATAAGAATTGTGAGGCCCTGCCGACGGAGCAACCAAAACCTCAACAACCCCAGCCCCAACCTCAATATTCTCTTCCTCTAACCCAACCCGAGCCTCAAAAATCCCATCAACATCAAATTCCACTTATTCCTCCTCCATCTAATGCAACAGATATCACCAGTCTCTTAACATCCTTATCACTGAACTGAAATCAGTCGTGACTCCCCTAATATCTCTTCTAACTAACCTCGTATCCCACCTCATCACTTCTGCAAGAAAACCTTAAATGACCTCTTCCGAGCCTATATCCATACTCCTTTGGAATGCGAATGGTATAAGAAATCACACTAACGAACTAACAGTCTTCTTACAAGAAAAACATATAGACATAGCCCTAGTAACAGAAACCCGACTTACCAACTCACGGCTGTTTAACATCCCCAATTACAACATTTACCGCACGGACCACCCGGACGGAACCGCACATGCTGGCACTGCTGTCATCATCCATCACTCCCTCTCCCATCACTCACACCCCTTACCCGTCCATAATTACCTACAACCTACAGCTGTAACAGTTCGAACCAAGCTCTTTAACATAACAATTGTTGCAGCATATTCCCCTCCGAAAATTCCTTTTTCCGAACCCCAATTCAATACATTCCTAAATTCCTTGGGACACCACTTTCTTGTAGGAGCAGATTTTAATGCAAAACACCAACAATGGGGAGCCAGAACCACAAATTCTCGCGGACGAATCCTGTTGTCTGCACTTAATTCTAACTCGCAGCAATATCCTTCCTCCGGATTCTCCTACCTACTGGCCAACAGATCCCAACCGCAATCCCGACCTCCTAGACTTTTTCATTCATAAAGGTCTAGGCTCACTAAATTATTCCATATCTCGCCTCGATGACCTATCTTCAGATCACAGCCCATTACTCCTTACCCTTTCATTATCGCCCATTCCTAAACCGTCTCCACCCTCATTCATCAGGGGCCCAGTTCATTGGGACCTATTCCGTCAAATCTTAACCGACAATATTGATCTCAGAGTATCCCTCAAATCCCCTGAAGAACTGGATGAAGCTGTAAATACCTTTACTACCCTAATTCAACAAGCAGCTTGGACTTCATCTTCACCTCTCTCTTCCACAAAATCCCGATGTACAAATCCTTTACCTCAAGAACTCCTGGACCTTATCCAATACAAGCGCCGTTCTAGGACTATCTGGCAGAGGACCAGGCATCCTGATGACAGGAAATCATACAATTATTATTGTAAATTAGTTAAAAATAAATTGACAACCTACAGATCTCAATCCTATAATTCCTATCTTTCCTCATTATCCACTTGTGACCATTCCCTCTGGAAAGCAACTAAAAAATCCTTAAATACCATTATATCTCTCATCCTCTTCAACGTCATGATGGCTCCTGGGCCTCGTCAGATGAGACTAGGGCAGAGGAGTTTGCTAAACATCTTGCAAACACATTCACTCCTCATCCTGAACTTAATCCTACCCATACAGCTGCGGTTGAAGAATCCCTCTCCTCGCCGATTCCTCTCTCTTTACCTCCTAAAGCTGTCAACCCCTCTGAGGTCAAATTCCTAATCGATAAACTTAAACCTCGAAAATCTCCTGGATTTGATCTACTCACTTCCCAAATCATTAAACAACTTCCCAAAAAGGCTATAATATTCCTGACCTACATATATAACTGCATCCTCCGTACAACCCATTTTCCTATGATGTGGAAACACTCAACCATTATACTTTTCCTTAAACCGGGCAAACCTGCTAATCATACCTCATCCTATAGACCAATCAGCTTGCTCCCAATTCTCTCCAAAATATTCGAGAAAATCCTTTTGAAACGCATCCTACCTTTACTCCAATTACACAAAATCCCATCTCACCAGTTCGGTTTCCGCTCAGGCCACTCCACTGTTCACCAAGGTCTTCGGGTTGTAGATCACATATCCTATGCCCTTGAAAGCAAGCAATATTGCACCGGTGCCTTTCTGGACATAGCACAAGCATTCGACCGGGTGTGGCATGATGGCTTGCTTTTTAAACTAAAAACCCTATTACCCCAATCCCTATATCTAATCCTTCGATCTTACCTCTCTACCCGCTCGTTCAGAGTTCGTTGTGGTTCTGACTTCTCAAGTTGTTATCCGATAGAAGCTGGTGTTCCACAAGGTAGTGTCCTAGGTCCTATCCTTTACATCTTATTTACCGCAGACATTCCCACCTTTCCTGAAAACTTCTTGGCAACATTTGCCGATGACACAGCTATCCTCTCATCCCACCTAGACCCGATAATAGCATCCTCAAACCTCCAATCGCATCTTGCTTTGATTGAACAGTGGTGCAATGATTGGCGTATCAAAGTAAATGAATCAAAAAGCAAGCATGTAACCTTTACCTTACGACGCAAATCCTGCCCTTCAGTCCATTTTAACTCTATCCCCCTTCCCTTTTCTGACACAGTCAAGTACCTTGGTTTCCTCTTAGACAAGAGACTGACATGGAACCCACATACTAGACTCAAACGACAAGAACTCAATCGACGATATGGCCAGCTATATAGACTTCTAAATAGGAAATCACACCTCTCAACGGACAACAAACTACTCATTTACAAGACTATTCTTAAACCCATTTGGACCTACGGACTTGAGCTGTGGGGAACAGCAAAATTTTCGAATATCAAACGTATCCAATCCTTCCAATCTAAAGTCCTTAGAACAATAGTCGATGCCCCATATTATGTCACCAACAAAACCTTACACCATGACCTGAATATCCCATTTATCCTTGATCTAATCCCATCCAAATTCTCAATCTTCCACCAGAAGCTTCCTCACCTTCCTAATCCCTTGGCACACTCCCTATCCAGTTCCAAACATCCCTATAACCCTCCTCGTAGGTTGAAGCGGCAGTGGCCCAGAGATCTCTTATAAATATGTCATTGGAGTGCTGGCAATGGCTGGCTTCTCCACTCATGTCCTGAGTGTATGTGGCTCTAGCGCCCTCGCTCAGCCTCCACTGGCTCTCAAGACCAGTGACGCGGTTGAATGAGAGGCGCTGGGATCTATCGGCATTGTGCCTCGACATCCACTAGTGGATCTCGAGGTTTGATTCGGTGATCCCAGGAGCAGTTTGTAAATATTGTAAATAGGTATGAATGTGAACAAGATTGTTATTATTATTTTCTTTATCGTATTTATTTAATTTTGTGTATATATATATTTTTTTTTTCTTTCTTCTTTGTTTAATCTCTGTTAATTATTTATTTTTATTTTATTTCCAATGTACATATGGAATGAATGATTTCTTATATCTTTAATATTCATTGCCCCAGAAGGTGGCAGATTGTATTATCTCGTAATAAATAATAAAAAAAAAAAAAAAAGACTACTTTCTTAAACTAGTCATATCACATACTACAATTTCAATTATTGTTTTTGATTATTGCCATACGTTGTTTTCGGAAAGCGAGCGTAGGATCCTCTTCATTAAAGCACCGAACCTATTGTACCGTAGAATATAAAAAAATAAAAATAAAAATAAATAAATAAAACTGCGAATTATTACACAATAATTATTATTTCCAAAAAACTATATTATAGTATGATTGTTTACATGTAGCTGTTGAAAATGTTGATCACCGCTACTGATTTCAAAAATTTTTATCTTTACTATATCTAAACTTATTTTAAATACTCTTTTTTCGTTTTGTTGACAATTTAATTCTTGATTGAATAGTGCTAAGCATTTAAATTGGTATTGGTATTTATTAATAGTTTTTTGGTTTAATTAAAAAAACTGAATTATTTGCGTACATTAAATAACTTAAGTAGATATGTTGAACTTTCGTTGTGGTATTTTGTCAAATCACGTCGGTAAATCAGCATAAACCTAAAACGCTGCAAATTATTACACAATGGTTTATTATTTATAAATAACAATATTAAGGTACAACTGTTTATATAGATGTTGATAGGCAATTATGTAATATAAAAATAAATAAATAATTCAAAGGATATTGTCATATCACCATTGCTAATTTTAAAGCGCTATATCTCTGCTAATTCTAAACAAATTTCATTTTTTTATTTCATTTTGTACAATTTAATTATCTATGCAATAGCACTGAGAGAAAAAATTACAGGTCGATTAAAAAGCTTATTGAAAATGATAAACCAAAATAATTTATACTAGGCGTTACAATTTCCTTTCCTTTTCTTTAGATTTTTATTTATATAATTCAAATAAAATTTATTGATTCCAGAACACCTTTAATTTATTCTCCATCATTAATAATAACAGTATTATAAGGAATCATATTTCTTATAAGTTGTAGCTTGACCATATAAGATGATTAAAAAAAAAATTCACTATGTTCATTTGGTTGTCTCGAAAATCTTTTTGATTTTTCTTCAATAATAACCAATTTTTGGTGGAGTCACCTCTATTATAATTTTTTACTTGCAAAAACCGATCAACAAACTAAGTTATGGGCGTATATATATATGTATATACGCCCATAACTTAGTATGTAGGCATGATTTCAATTTTTTTTTTTTTTTTTTTTTGGTATCGCGCTTTACTGATTCCAAAACTTTGTACAAAATTGTTCCCTATCTTCAAGAATAACTGGTACTGTTGGTAATATTTCAAATTTCTTGTTTATAATTATTCGAGGTTTTACGGTTAAAACACTAATCAATTTAGTCTCTATCTCCAAAAATAACTTAGCTATTGAATTGAATCACTTTTAATCGACGACCATTTTAAAAATAACTAGCTGATATCAACGTCTAGGTTTTAGGATCATCGTTGCATGCATGCATTTTTGTGGTGAATTACGAATAAAAAGTTGTCCGGGAGTTTCAGATGAATACCGCAGAAAACCTACGGCGGACTACGGACTAACAGATTTTTTATTATTAGTATTCGGATTCTACGCATCTTGAATTTTGAGGGTTGGTTTTTTTGTTTTTGTTAATATTTTTTTTGTCGATTACAATGGTTCATTTTTGGTAATATTAAACCAAACAGACCGAATTCCTGTGATCACATGATTTTTAAGACTGACCTTGGTTTCCTATACCTTAAAAAAAAATAATAAAAAAAAATTCCCCATCGATTCTCTGACAATGGATGGAGATGGGACTGCAACATCCATCTATCGCGGGACAGTAGTAATAATTCCGTGAAGATTGGCTGCGGGCTGCTTTGCCACGGTATTCAGCTGTCTAGCCAGACCTGTCTGCCACTGTTTTCGTCTCACGGTTATTTCATGCTTTGCCAACCACGTTATTTTCGTTGAGGATCAGTCACTGGCGAAATGTTTAGCCTTTGAATTTTTTTACTCTATTTGCTGTTATTATTTCGGCGTTTAGAGTGATTAAACAAGCAGTTCACCTAAAAAGCTGATAGGTTGACGAGGTTCCTTAACATTGCGATCACATAATAATAAGCGTAGGATTTGAATTTATAAACCCGCGAATATTTAAGTATATATAATCTAAAATTGAGTGGAAATAGATATTTTCCCGATAAAAGCAAATATAGACAAAAACGAAGAGAAAAAATGGCTACCTAATCAATTGTCTTCCTATTGTAAAGGATTCTAATATTTTTAGTGACTTTATATATTTTGTTGTTTATTTATTTGTTATTTATCTATTGTACTGCTGTATTATACAAACACAATAAGTAAATATGCAGACCGGAGAAAAGTCATGAAAATATCTTGAGAAATTGGAAATGGTAGCACCAACTATGTTAAGGTAATAGGTCCAGAGTCCACTTTCTTTTCTATCGCATTATCTGGTTATCAGAAATACCTAAGGAAGATAGATTAAAGACAAGTGGGTTTGTAGGGGCACGGTGTTTGGAATGAAAAGAGTGTAATATATCACGGACTAGGACTGCAACAAATGGAATGTTGAGGTCATTATGAAGGAGTTTGTAACAAAATAGGGAGCATTCAGGATTTTGAATTGCAAGGATTGGATGCGGAAGGAACTAAAAGGCTTAGTAGAGCCCTAAAGCTCGATTCCATCAAAAAAGGTCTGATAATATTGATTTGAATGAGATTTTTTGTAATAAACTGGAATTTTTTTAACGTTTGTTTAGTAAGTGTTGTAGTAATCGGTATTTTCGAGTAGTTTCTTGGCGTTTTGTGTGAGGATTCAAAGTAAGGCGCTTGTCTACTTTATTATTTTGAAGTTCATAAACATTTTTTTATTTGTTTGTTCATTTATTCATTTTACGTCACTTTCTTGACTGTAGATTTTATTTGGTTCGGGATCTTTAACGAGTACCTGGCATTGCACTGTCTTATGACCAATATTTTAACTCCCCTCCAAAGGGCGGTTTAACCAACATTTTTATAATATCTTTAAAAAAGCCCTTTTGTCCCCTATCAATAATCCCCAAAGATAACACCAAAAATCTAAAAAAATTATTTTTCTCTTAACCTTTTACAATTATACTATGGGTCATGAAAGATTTTCTATTTCTCCTGAGGTATAGTATCGGCTCACACAATGTGACTAGAAGTTTATGAGACATATATGAAGAAGAAATTTTCATTTTGCTCATTTTTAAAATTTACTATAGCCTCCTCGCATCCTTTATTGCGCTATGAAGGAAGGGTTGTTTAGCACCATTTAAAAGTTAATTAATTGAAGAGTTTTTCTGAGATCCGGAAAACTAAAACCTTACCATAGAAGATTACTATCTTCTTGTAATGTCCGAATATTCTTATATATATATATATATATATATATATATATATATATATATATATATATTAAAATTTAATTGTCTGCAATCTTACTTTGTGGGTTTGACTTCTTAACATTGTCGGAAATTTTCTCTTCTTTCGTTTCGTATAACTTTTGTTTCTTTGCATACAAATAAAGTAAACATATTTGCCTTTTTTTCTGAACAAAAACATGAATAACAACAAAACATTCAAAATTTTATTTATTTCCTTAACCGTGGATGACCGGACTATGTGTCAAACGTTAACTCCTTAGGAATACTTCATAAGAGACTTATTTCTTGTTTTGACATTATTATTTCATATTTCCAGGTAGGAAATTTCCTTTATAATACAAGATAATGAATTTCCACCTACATTAATTTACAAATATTCAATCGATCAACAAGAAAACACAACGAAAATAAAGAAAGGAACTACAAAAATGCCTTCCAGGGAAAAACGAATTAAGTAAAGATATATAATTTAAACGATTTAGTAAACCTGTAATTAATAATTACATGGTTGAAGATAATAGTTGAGTAAAAAAAATAGGAGGAATGTTACATCATAATATGAGGAGTTTAGTCTTTTATTTTGTAGTAAGTGCTCTTTCATGTCCCGGGGCTGCTAAACACTGACATGCCTATTATAGGTTCCCTGGGTCCCATTAGTAATCAACATACCCATAAGGTTTTCCTGAATTCAGGATGAGCAAATCTTTTTAATTTATTTCTGGTTCAAGTACCTAAGAAAGGAATCGGGCAAGTATGGAACCGGCACTCAGTGCTCTCAAACCTTCCAAAATTATACTTTGTTCCAAAATGTTGGACCTTTTTACGATTTTCTCAAAAACAGCCCAAAAGATGTTGATTAAACTCGCTATAGAGTTTAAAATTTAATTAAATTAATTTGATGTACGTTTCATTCTGATTTGAATAATCTGACTGGGCTTAAATGCCAATAGTTTAACTTTTCTTCCTAAAAAGTACTCTCAACTTTGTAGATTCGAAAAAATAAAAGATATCTTTTTATTAGCATTGATAAAAAAACGATAAAATATACAAGTGGAGCCAATTTAAATAACATTTAAAGAGAGAGGAATGCAAAAAAAAAAAAAATATATACAAGAATAATAATATAGAAATACAATAAACCGTTGGAAAGCTTACGATTTTAGGGGGGGGGGAATATATAAAACAGGGAATTGTAATAATTAATGGAAAGCCGATAAAAAAAACTGATTGTTGTAGATAAGAATATAATATATTATTCAATAAAACGCATGTTTCTATCGAATTTTTCAGTAATTAATTCTTTGATCTTTTTTCATCTCCAAGAGTTTTAAACAATTCTTGAATGAATTTTAACATCTGAGGTAAGTGAAAGTAGCCAAAAATATTTCCTTTTTAAACTATTGCTTTCTTTAATAATTACAAAAGTACTTTCAAAATCAAATTATTATTATTATTACAATGTGTAATAAGCAGTATTGTTATTTGAAGAAAGAGGAAGAAAATAAACTTTATTTACAAATTGACAAAATATTTATAAATGATTTTGGATGGGACATCCTTACAATCAGCAAATGTATGGTTCATTTGGTAGTTATAATCTAATTACCTAATCTATAATATGTGGTCAAATTAAATTGTGATTATATATGGTTGTAGAAAAAATTATACAAAAATCTACAAATAAAAACGGATAGCATAATTGATAATATAAAATTAGAAATTAAAACAAACTAGCTTAAGTTAGCAACACATGTTTAGTTCTTTTATGATTGTAGCGTTTTAGAGATGTTTTATCATAGTTACCAATTTCCTTTATTAATGGATGTTTGGAGACTGGTGTTTTACTGGTAAGAAGCTGTTTGAGTATGGACAAAATGTTTAATTGTTGGAAGCTGCAAATCCTGGAGCATAGATGATATTTTAGTGTAGCACGGGTAATTGTTAATTATCCGCATTGATAGATTTCAAATTCTTTCAAGTTTCTGGTAATGTTATTTGATTTTTCTTTATTTTTAAGATGATTTTTAAATCTATAATACATCTAATCATTCCTCAATGCAAGAGATTATTGAATGAAACGCAGTTACAAATGCTTTAAATGAACCATTGACCGAACAAGTTAATAAGTGTTAGTCACCGAAGCGATTCCAAAGGCTGCTTGCTCCAGACCTGTCTATTGCTCTCAGAACCAGGTCAAGTTGAGGCCGACGGAGCTCAAAGAGTGTCTAACACTCCACTGACCGACAAGAGAGGGTCGTCTCTGTTCACCCTATCCTTCGGTTATATTCACATTTTGGAAACCATATAACATGTTAATAAATTAACAATTCTTGAATAATATCTCATGACTTATCTCAATCATCATTATAAAAAAAAAAAGAAGTCATCATTACGTAATAAACTGTCTGCAATAAAAATAATATTTTAGGCCGGATCACAATTTATATTCTATAGGCGGTATATTAGAAGTTTTCTCCGACTGTTAAATTTATTAGAGATAGGTTATCGGTGGTTGTATTTCAGGGAGCGCAGGGTCGAAACCACATTGCTCAACACACACTCTCCGACCAGACGCAATAATGTTAAGTTGTAATAAACTAGGATAGAGGTACAATGAACTAGCGCATCATGGAAATCATATTGGCTAATACGATCACCATGTTAACTGCAGATGAGTGTATTTTGTAATTCAATTCTGACTTTATATTATATGGCGTGGGTGAGGATAAGCGGGCAATATTATAAATGAACTTTACATTTGACCTTAAATTTTTAACTGTTTATTTATACTGTCACTGCTAAGAAATTCCGAGAAAACACCCACTCGACATTCTTGTATCCACTAATAATTGGAATGATGATAACATCTGAATATTATATTTTAAAGTTTTAGATAAAAATGAATCGCTGCATTTTTGGTGTTCAGGATTCTCTGGAGCTGGTGATGTCAGTTATATTGATGAATCAGACGGGAACGTTAATCAGCCGATTATAAGTCGGGTCTGTCTGAGTCCTCCAAATTCCAAAACTTTCACTAGAAGCTTACTAATCATCCCAATCCTTCAGCACGATTTCTTCCTTGCTTCAACTATCCTAACATTCCTCTTTAACACTTAAACGACAGTGGCCGTGAGACTTTTTGCAAATTTGCTAAGAAGTTTTGCATAGCTTCCTGAATGCAAGTCTTCACTGAGTTTACACTGGCTTCCAATGTGAAGAGCATGGAAGAGAAGAGCAAGCTGGGATCTCCTGGAGCCTTGGTTTTCTCGAGCCTTGGTTCTGGATCTATAATAGAACTACAAATCCTCACTAAATTTACGAAATAAATGACTTGCCTATTCAAATCTTTTAAGACCTATTAAGAGCTTTGGACTGGTAAGGTATTGATATTCAATATAAAACCGATTTTTCTCACTTTTTTCTCACCAATATTACGACTAAAATATAAATCTTCTAAATGAACTACGAACGTACCACCACCACTTGCTCATTTAATTAAATTAATTAAGATTTAAAATACTTTTAATTGATTAAAAAAATAATTTAAAAAATAACTGAATCCATCTGTACACTTCATCATTCGAATCTATCTTCTTACGTCTAGTGTAGTCAAACAATAAATTAAAATAAAAAGTAATAAATCATTCCCTTTATTGATTTAAATACTTATATTCGGATCTTGTTGCAAATTCAATAGCAGAAAAAAAATATACTGCAATATAGTGCGTATACTAAACCCATGAAATAAAAGTTCTTGGGTTAAGTTTTTATGGAAATTTGTACTGTTTAACATTCAACGGCTGTTTAAGGATGTGATTAGGCCTAGGTTACGCTTAGTCGCCTGTTTTTTTTTTGTTTTTTTTACCAATTTTTGGGTAATAACTTTATACGCTCCATACCACAGGCTTGCTCCACTGCTGAAATAACCGTATAAATAATTCTGCCTCATCCGAGGTTCGAATCATAGATCTGTAAAACATTAGACTAGTCCACTACACAATTTACTATGTCGCAAAGTGGTTCAAAACTTAGTAATTCGGAGAAAAAAACAAAGCAGATTATGCAATTTCGGCCTATTTTTTTTTTTTTTTATAAAACGTTGAATGTACCCTTAGGATCAAACTATATTTCTGGGTCACCAATTAATTGCATCACAAAATTGAGTAAATTTGGCCCACAAATTCGGTATACACAAACTCGGCCTCATGTCACACTAAAGCTGAGGGGATGGTAGAATATATATCTTACGCCCACAAATATATAGATAGAAAATCTTATCTAAAAGTCTTTGGTCAACCTTTATTGATAGTTCCCGTAAAAATGTATGGGTAGACTTTTTTAGATCCATCCTAAATTTTACTTAGGTTTTTTTTTTTTCTTGTTTATTTTATGGTTAATCTAGCAGAGTTATATTCTAAAAATAATTTTTAAAACCATTTACAAAAAACCTAACTCATTGTATTTTTAATATACATTTCATTAAATCTATCATCA
Organism: Piezodorus guildinii; assembly: GCA_023052935.1. Lineage (NCBI taxonomy): Eukaryota > Metazoa > Arthropoda > Insecta > Hemiptera > Pentatomidae > Piezodorus > Piezodorus guildinii. The sequence continues at coordinate 39,761,115 of CM041292.1, read as the reverse complement.
CATTATTTTTTTACTTAACATAATATTTGAGAAATTCAAAATTAAATAAATAAAATAAAGCTCACTGTATTCTAAAAGATTATTAGTGATTACAGTTGCACTCATTTCAACAAATCTTTTGTTGTATCATTATGTTTAAGACTCTTCTTGACTTATGGTTCAGGTCTTAAGCAACCTATTTAAAGGTTTTAGGATATAATTATAATATTAAAAACATCCTGATTTGTAGCTAGGAAAGATGTTTTCCTACTGTGGTGGTACGTGTATTACTTATATCCTTTATTGCGGATTTCTTGAGCCTCTTCGGAAAGAGTGCCAATGGGTAAAGTGCAAGCTCAATGGTTAGTTTTCCATGAAAGAGGATTCTGTCCAGATTGTCCATTCCACACAGTTGTCGGTTAGTAATACCTGAGGTACATAGCTATTGATAATTTCGCTGTTTTTCTGGCATATACGTCAAATTCATCAGGTTCAATGTCGCAGTCACTATTCAGTCCCTCCGAGATTACAGTCAACCTTCTTTATATTCTTTAACTAAAATAGCTTTCACTCAACGATAAGCTAGTAGGTTAAAATGATTTTTTCGTTGTTGGTACATCATGATAGCTACTAAAGAGGGGTATAAGTACCATAGTGTAGCTAATTGTAGCTAGCTTTATATTTCCACCGATAGCTACAACTACATACGAATGACAATGAATTTAGATCTACAAAGCCACAACTTTCTTCCTATTTTGAAAGTCTTCTACAGTTGTGGTGATACCGCAAAGGTTTGTGAAGAAGAAAATATAAAATTTTCATTGGAAACTATTTCCTATGTTAGCACTCGAGTGGTAATAATTATAGATAAAATACTGGGCTTATTAGATTATATGGAAACTTACCTTTGTAAATTGATATTGCCAAATTCTAAAAATATTTTTATTAAAGCTTTAGTAGAATTGTAGTTTGGGATTTTGTCTATTGAAGACAAGTCGAGCTATGTTAATATATACATCTTACGTCCACAAATATACGGAAAATCTTTCCCGCAACTACTTGGTCAAATTATTTTAATAGTGTACTCGTAAATGTATGGGTAAATATCTATAGATCCATCCTCAATTAGACTTAAGTTTTTTGATTTTTTTTTTGTAATTTTATGGTTAATCCAAAAGAGTTATATTCTAAAAAAAATCCACAATATAAATAGTAATCTCTTACTTTTATAAATCTATATTGCCAATTTCAAAATAATCTTTGATTAAAGCTTGGATAGAATTATAGTTTGGGATGTTTTCTATTAAAAACGAATCGAACTATTTTATAGCGATTATTATTATAGAAGAGTAAATGTAATTCTGAATGTAGTAGTTGGAACAATCTCTTCTCTTTCTTTATATATTTATTTATTGTAACATATATAAAACTTCATTATAAGAACGTTTCGTGATACTTTCTATGCCTCATCTTCAGATAATTAAAAATCATAGAAACTACCTCGAAACGTTGTTATAATCCAATTTTATATATGTTTTAATAAATAAATATATAAAGAAATAGTCGAACTATTTTTTTTTTTAAAAGAAATCACACTTTCCGTATTTTAACTAATGTGCGCCGCTCCTCCGTTAGAATATATTTTTATCTAAAAGTTCTATAAAATCCCGGTCGTAGTCAAACCTGTAGTGTAAGAATATAGGTGTACCAAATGATTACATAATTTTTTTAAGGATATTGAAAGAACTAATGAATACGCGAAGACCGAATATCGCATTGCATTGGGTTGTGAAGGTGTTGAGAGGATGTCGGCGGGGCAGAGGTGAGATGGTGTTGAAGATAAGCGAGTGGCTAATTGCTGGAACCAACGCCTTCGGCCCATTAATTTATATATATTTTTTTTAATCTTCCATGGGCCTTTTTTGGGCGGCCTTCGAAGGGGAAATCCTCTTGATAAGGTTGCAGCAATATCGAATATTTTGTTTTTTAATTGCGGCTTGAGTCTGCATAAATATACTGGCAAAAAGAACATCTTCCATGCATTACAATTACATAAACGATTATTCCATAATACGTTATTATCTCTCGAGTCTGGGATGATTTTTTTTAAATATATATATATTATCGATTTTTACAACTGTATATACAATATATACAAGTAAAACGGATAAAATTACAAATTTAGGCGTGAACTTGTCTTGTGAAGAAGCTACCCAATGGTAGCACTTCAATGGTTCTTTCAGGTAACACTTTATTGTTTATTTTATTAGCAGGTCTTGAGGCCACCATCTTTTTAGGCGCCTCAGAGTGTTTTCAGGAAGAGATGGGGATGATATATTTTATGATATGTGGGTTTATGTGGGCTGGTAGTTTGGAATTAAAGGTGTATCGATTCTCGACTTGTGGGATGTTGAGGTGTCTATGGATGATTTTATTAGCAAAATAGTACGGAGCATTTAGGATTTTCGATTGCAAAGATTAAATGCAGGAGGAACTTGATGGTTCAGTGAACCCACATAGCTCAATGCCAGCATAGGTTCAAATAGGTCTAATGATGATTATATATACCAGATTTTTGTTGCTGCTAAGCACTTTCCCTCCCCATGCCTATCACGCCAGCTGCTTATTTTTTATATAGCAGATTAGCCTACTTTACGATAGCTTCTGACAATAAAATATGTAGAAAAAAATAATTATCATATTCTTCAGTTTGTTTGTTTGTTTAGGTTTTAAGGCGTAAAACCCTAAGGTCATCAACGCCTAGACACTATATGCATATTCAACCTTTATAAAAAAAAAGAACTATTAGGTAATGGGTGATTGAGAGAAAGAAAGAAAAAAATAATAAAATAAAATAAATAAATAAATAATAAATAAATATAAAATAAAATAAAGAAAGAAAAAAAAAATATTTTTATGTAAACAATAGTTTAAAAAGCTAATACTAGTAATGCTAACTGGCTAGGAATGGTCTTTATAATTTTGATAATAATGATTGCTCCTTAAGAAAATCAAAAACTAATTCAATGGTTTTCTCTCTATCACCCAGCACCGCTGAAATATTCGGGCTTAGTCCAATTTTATTCAGGTGTGATGAATAATAAGGGCATTCTTGAAAAATATGCCGAATGGTAAGGGTTCCATCACAGTGCTGGCATCGGGGCACCGGCTGCCTAGCAAAAAGATAAGAGTGCGTCAGCCGCGAGTGTCCTATCCTTAGCCGGGTCAACGCGACCTCCTCCCTCCGGCTGCTACGGCTAGATGTAGACCAGGGTTTCACTGTTTGTTTTATATGCTTCAGTTTGCTTACCTGGCTATCGTCCCACATTTTCTGCCATCGGTCATCTTCTTGCTTTCTGAGCGGTTCACTGAGTTCAGACGGTGTCAAGATGGCTGTTCCTCTCCCTGGCAGTGTGAGCGCCTGCTTCGCTGCCCGGTCCGCAAGCTCGTTACCGGTAATTCCCACGTGGCTCGGCACCCACACGAAGCATACCGACTTGCCCAGGTTTCGCAACGCAGCTATATGAGAGTGAGTGCGAACTAGTATGGGATGATTTGGATACAAGTTCTGCAAACCTTTAATTGCGCTTAGGGAATCGGTTAGTATTACGATTTGGTCTTCATTTATTTTCATACAGAACTGTAGAGCTGAGGCTACTGCGTGTAGTTCGGCTGTGTAAATATTGCATAGATTATGCAGTTTGAATTTGTGTGTCGAGTTATGGGTCACGAAAGCGGAAGCTGTAGAGGTATCTGATTTAGAACCGTCGGTGTAAATTAAAAAGGGTTCAGGAATGGTTTGAATAATCTGTGTTAGTCGGTTTTTGAATTCGGAAGGGGAGGCATTTCTTTTGGAGAGGTTGGAAAGTTGAAGGAATATTTAAGGTGGTTGGTGAGTCCATGGTGGGGTTTTATCATGGGAGTTTATTTTATACAGTGGAAGGTCTCTAAGTAAAGAGGAAGCGGAGGAAATTCTTTCTGCTAACGGAAGGGTCGCATTGACTTTGTTTCGAAAGGCTCTGGTAAATTTAGGTTTAAATATGTATCTGTGTGTGGGATGATTTGTCTGTGGGTATAATTTGGAAATATAATTTATGGCAAGTTTTTGTCGTCTAAAAATGAGAGGCGGAATTCCGGCTTCTGAACATAAGCTAAGGATAGGGCTGGTTCGAAAAGCCCCAGTGGATATTCTAATTCCTGCATGAAGTACTGTGTCGAGCCTGGCGAGAATTCGTGGGTGTGCCGAAGCATATATAAATGACCCATGTTCAAGTTTTGAACCTATCAAACTTTTATAGAGTATTAATAAAGTTTTCCTGTCTGAACCCCAAGTAGTGCCGCTGAGAACTCGCAGTTCTCCGCTGAAGAGCAGACATTTAGTTTTTTCTGGTGAGAAGTGGAGTCCTTTAGATATTGACCAGTTGTTCAGCCGATTGAGAGTTTCCTGCAGTCTATTTTGAATATCCCTAATGTCGTGGGATCTGTAGATAATTGCCATGTCATCAGCGAATAGTAATGGTTTCACTCCTCTTGGAAGGTTAAGCCCCAAGTCGTTCACTGCCAGGGAGAAAAGGGTCGGGCTAAGGACGCAGCCCTGAGGGACACCGCTATTTTGAGAACTATTTTCAGAAAGTTCGCAGCCAACCCTAACTCTGAAATGGCGATTAGTCAGAAACTGTTTAATGAAAACAAGCATTTGGCCCCTTATTCCAATTGAGGCTAGTTTGCGTAGAATAACGGCATGGGAAATACAATCGAAAGCTTTTACCATATCAAAGAATATTGCTCCTAGTAACTGGTTATTGATAAAAGAATATTGTGCTTCGGCTTCCACAACAACCAAGTGATCTATCGTGGAGCGCCCTTTGCGAAATCCAGATTGATAAGGTTGTAGAAGCTTTCCTCTTTCTATCATCCACATTAATCTTTTGTTCACCATCCGTTCCATGGTTTTGCCAAGGCAGCTAGTAAGGAAGATCGGGCGGTAGCTAGTTGGTAACCTCTTATCTTTACCTGTTTTTAGAATGGGAACCACAATGGAGTCACGCCAGCCATTCGGAAAGCCTCCTATGGACCAGATATGATTAAAATAGTCAAGGAGCCATTGAAGAGTATCGTTGGGTAAATTTTTAATCATTTCGTAGTGAATGTTGTCGGGACCAGGTGATGATCCTTTCACTGAGTTTAAGACCTCTTTCAATTCCCAAATTGTAAATCAAATGTTGTAGAATGATGTGGAGTCATCTAGGTTATTACAAATTTCTATTTCATTGGGGATGGTGTTGCTGTCAGTATTATTGTTTCTATTTTGATTATATATATTAGAGAAAAAATCGGCAAATGTATTTGAAACGGTTAGGGGGTTGTCAGTCAGTCTTCCATTAACTAAGAGGGTGAGGTTGGAAGAGGATACGTTTTTGGTTAGTTTGCGGACTTTGTTCCAGACCGTCGCAGAAGTTGTTGCAGAATTTATAGAACTAACAAATTGTTTCCAAGATTCCTTTTTATAATGGCTAAAGGTAGTTCTGCATATGGCTCGATATTTTTTATACTCGATAAAATTTTCTAAGGTCATATTTTTTAGAAACTTTTTGTACGCTCTCCGGCGATTCTTAATAGCTAATTTACATTCTTTATTGAACCATGGAAGTAGAGGTCTTTTTGGGGTGCCTTTGGTCTTTGGTATCGATGCTTGGGCGGCCTGAATAATAATATTTGTAATAGCTATACACCCTTCTTCAACGCTCAGGTCGTGAGGAGGAGTATTAGGTGGCGAGGCCATGGAAGTAAAAAGAGGCCAATCTGCTTTATCTAATACCCATCTAGGATTTACGCAACATAAACGGTTCATATTTGTAAATTTAATAAGAATTGGAAAGTGATCACTGCCGTGGAGATCGGGTAAAACGGTCCAGTCTAATGTGGGATAGAGATTAGTGCTGCAAAGAGTGAGGTCAAGGGCCGAATATGTTCCAAAACTTGAGCTTAGAAAAGTCGGCTCTCCTGTATTTAGTATAATTAGATCCGATACATCTATAAAATTTTCTATTATCTTACCTCGCGCATTGAGATCGTTGGAGCCCCATAAGGGGTTATGGCCGTTCATGTCTCCGATATATAAAACGGGTTGAGGGAGTTGATTATGTATTTCTAAAAGATGCTGAGAGTTTATTGAACGGTCTTGTGGTAGATAAATATTGCAGACGGTGAAAGTAAAACCTAGGTGAATGGTAGCAGCTACGACTTGAAGATGAGAATTGATTGTTATTGGTTCAGAGTAAACTGATTCAAGTACAGCTAACATGACTCCGTGGTGGCCATGATTAGGGTCAGGACTGTCTTTTCTATAGATATTAAAGTTCTTTAGAGTAGTGAAGCTACTGTGTGATTGCAAATTTGTCTCCTGTAGCCCGACACAAAACGGATTTATATCATTTAATAAAACTTTTAGATCATTAAAATGAGTTTTTAGACCGTTACAGTTCCACTGAAGAACAGCCATATTACTAAGAGTGATGGAAAGAAGTATAAATTGTCTGTTTTGTGAAGTTGGAAGCTATTTAATTTAGATCATTACTATTATTCTTTTTCTTTGGTCTTCCTCTTTTATTTCTTTGAGATTGAAAAGTTTCTGTGTTATTTTTAACAGTATCCTGTTCATTTGACATGAGACAAGATGTTGATTCATCGGCTTCAGATCTTCAGTAGTACTGAAGAATTTACATATTCTTCAGTAAATTCATAGATACAATAAAAATACTGTTGTAACTAAAACTATGAGTGCTTCCCATTTATCAATGAATATGCCTTTATATCTTTCAGACGTAATCTCTCGAAGTCTTCTGCTGTATTTGTAAATAAAAAAAGAAAAAATCGATAATCATCTATGTTGTCGGTATTTATAGCAAAAAAAGATTGAAATATCTTGATTACGATCGAATCGAACAAATCATGGTCGGTGATTAGTTTTTGACAATGGAAATATTTCTCAGGTCAAGGATGGTCTAGGACTGCCTCTATAAATATCTTCACTTCAGCCCTTCACTTCTCTTCGATGGATTTATTGCGAAAACGGAAAGCATTTCCGTTAGATCTTGTTCAATCCTGAAATTGGCTATTTCGGGGAAACCGATTTTTTCATAAACCTCTACGAAGGAACCTATGAAGGCTATTCCAATTATGACTTGCTCTCGATTTTTTTTTTTCGATGTAACATCATTATCTATGGGATCACTTGTGTTGTAATAGCTAGAATAGTAGCCTTATAGGCTTAAGATTCTCTTAAGAATGTTCAATGAACGTAAATATCCTTAATTATGCCATCCTTTGGGAGAGAAGGAATAAGGTGATTAATATCCTTAATATCCCCATCCTAATTAAACCTAGAAAGACAAAAAATCGATATCTCACTGTAGCATAGTCCGATAAGCTACAATAACGTAAAGTGGCGTTAAATGACTAAAACTAAAAAAAAAAAAAAAAAAAAAGAAAATGATTGTCTACATTTTTAAATGGAAGTAGAACTATTCCCAAAATTATATCTGTGGCGGTCGTGAATAAGTGGTTAAGTCAAAATCTTTCATTTTACAGGTGAGCGAATTAAAGTTTTACGAAATTCCAAAATAGAGTTATTAATTACAGCTTTATTTAAAACTAAAATTCTTCCACTAAGAAATTTTGTTAGCCAATTTAACACGACATAGGAGAATATCTGAGGTAGCGATACGTGAAGTTAACTCATTTTTGATATAACTCGAATTATCTAGTTTTTTACGACCGCCACAGATATAGTCATCGCAGTATTTTTAAAATTGAATGTTTAATGGATGTTCTGAAGGTAGGGCTGAGAAAAGTCGTCCTTCAAGCGGTTTACAGAAAAATTATTTCGAAAGCTTAAAAAAAAAAAAAAAAAATTGAGATAATGAAAATAGTAAAAAAAAAATATATGAAAATAATACATCTTAACGAAAATATTCATTTGCATTATTATTTAAATTTAGAAAAGGGTCACCACTCCCTATACGCCTATCTTTGTGAGTAGCCGCGAGTTGTCTGACGGGTCTCACATACCTGAGTGGAGGTTGTGATTGAGTCAAAGCCGGGCTTCCCTATAGACTGTTTCGGCCAGGAGTATTTATAGCTCAAAGGGTTAAAATATATAATTGTAATTTTCCTATAAGGTAAAAAAAAAAATCACTATGCATTACTCAAATCGTAGGATAGAACAGATCCGAAAATTAGATTTATAGAATCTAGGCTGAAAGGTAGCGTTTTTCCTACCGTGAGTCTTCTTTCATGACTGCACCCAACTAATTTCTCATTTATAGAATATTTTTATAGAAATATATTTTGTACATTTTTTTTTTAAATGTCATTCCTAATATTTTGTCAAAAATCTCAAATGCTTCTGTCTTCTAACGAAGTTCTATGGTTCAACAAAACGTTCACTTATGACATCACCAATCGTGACTGGGAATACCATTCATGCCGGACTCACATAAGATAGATTCATTTTTAACTCTTCCTTATAATATGATTCCTGTTAACCATATTTTAGGTGCTGAGGATAAAAGTTAATGAGATGTGTAAAAATATTATGCGCCTGTTATCTTTTGACCTGATGGCTCTGGCTGTTAAGTAAGAGAACCTTATTTCGTCGAAACCTTTCTTTTAAAGAGAAGATACATCACTAAGTTACCTCTCGTAGGTGTTCGGGTCATCAGTGGTTGCGAAAGATATTTGGGTCCGATTTCCGTTTCAGAATATGAAGTCATCTTCAATGGAAAAGAAAACCAGAGAAAGCTATAGAATCAATTTAAGAAATACTAGGATGCGTCGGAAGTATGCAAAATTTCAACAATATGTTTTAGTTCCACAAACCTTTATATAAAAAAAATTATTAAGAGAAAGTATTATGATCTTGAAAATTTTAGAGTTTTAAACAGAAATACGTGTTAAGGTTTTAGGATACGACATGACAAAGTCCTGGTTAGTTATGTGTGTGTGAGTATATTTGGTAAATATAGCTTTAAAAAAAGTAGTACGGAACTTTAGTTCTGTATTTCAAACAATTCTATGCCTGGGGTGTTTTTATTTTATTTTTTTTTCTTATAGCAAAATCGGACAACGGATCGAAATAGTTCTTTTTTATCATGCGAATTGCTTCTTCTTATGATTTTTCTAAAACAGCTTTAACAACGTTACTTAAGCTTTTGATTGATGTGAAATTGAATAAACTTAAATTCCATGTAGGTTTCACCCTCCTTGAAATCGGCTGACAGTGCTTAAGTCACCAATATTTACAATTTATTTTTCTAAAGTACCTTTAATTGCATTGATTAGACATATTCAACCAAAACTGCTTTTTAGAATAGAAACAAATTGAAAAACTGAAACGTAAAGCAGAAGGCATACGAGACTTAGTAGTTAGTGATGTAAATCCAGAACTAACTTAGAGGTACACAGTTGAATATTATAGGAATTCTCTGAAAGAATTCGTTAAATTAATATCATTCAGGATAAACCGATATCCAATTTCCATTTATAGTAATTTATACTATTTTTGACGTGTTTATTATAATGATAGAGCCCGTCATATGCTGTCTACCAGTACTAATCTAGAGCGTTAGTCTACCACGGCAAAGGTTGTAAGTTCGAATTCCAGTCTCGTGAGGGCTTGATGGGGTAATTAAATGGTTATTTACCCACAACCTACACTCGGGTATGTGAGACCTGTCAGGTAACTGGTGACTATATACAAAAATAGGTGTAGGGAGTTATGACCCGATCCTATAAAATATTACCGAGGATCATGGTGTGGAATCCTAGGAAACCATACCGTGTGGACAAGAGTCTCAAAGTCCTGTCGTGCCAAACGAATAAATAAATAAATTACTACTGAATTTAACCAATTTTCGGCGAGTATCTCCCATCTTTAAAATGTAGAACTTTATTTTATAAGAGGATCAATAGAACTTGATAGCAGTAGTAAAGGTACTAGCAAACTATTGCTTTAAGATCTTGAATCAAGACTACTTGTTCGTTTATGTTTTTATTATTTATTACTAATATTATTAGGGAACTAATACAGTTTAGGATTACTGAATGTACTTCCTTATGATTCATTAACGATTAATTCTTTGGTGTAATATTAATAAAATAGCATCACAGTCGACAAAAAATAAGATATTTGTCCACAATATTGTTTATTATCAGAATGGACATTGGTAGAATAACTTAAAAAATCATCAACCTAGCCCTCTCATTAAAAACAAAGAATAGCTGGCTTCGTGAAACTGAAACAGATCTCCAGGAAATCAACATCTCAGAAGACAGTGTACGGGACAGATGTAAATTCAGAACTCAAATCAACAATTTAAAGATAAACCCAACACCAGGGCCTCTGAAGCTTGGACTGAAGAACAAAGAAAAGAGCTCAGTGAGAGGATAAGGAGATTTTGGAAGGAAAAGAAGGCCAACGCATCAACTAAGGAGGCTCCACCGTGTTCCTGGGTCGGGCATAACGAAGCAATAGTAATTATTTAAATTGTTATAATTTAATTTTGATAAGGTTGTTTTGACACTTAACTAAAGACAATTTTACCGATCATATTTATGATTTATAGTTTTGTTTATAGCTATAATCTTGAATTATAAGTATCTATCGTTATAGTAATAATTCATTTTATTTTTTGACAATAATAATAAGGTTGATTTTATTAATAAAAATATTGTATTTTAATACAGTTAAAACCATATGAGATTAGCCAATATCCAATCTCGATTCAAAGTAAATATCTACCATTTATAAGTATTTATTAACTCAAACAGATTGTCTGCCGTTATCTCACATGTACACAATGCATGATCTCATTCTATAACAGGTACGAAAGTACCTAAAAACAGCACTAAAGAGACAAGCAACCTATTGTTTCAAGTATAACATTATGATTGCTCCTTGTAAGCCCGTCCCACTGCCTTGTAGAATACTCTTCCTTCAAACATCCGTCATGCTCCTTCTCTATCATCGTTTAAATAACTCCTATTTCAATACTTCCTTTCTCTTCAGCCTGATGTAAGCTAAGTTTTATTATGCCAACATATGTAAGGTGAATTTTACTCTAATGTACTTACTTTAATGAGATGTAAAAGTTACATTGTATGTTTATTCTTAGTTATTTATTTCTAGAAGTTGTAAGTAGAGATGACACTATGGCCCTTTCTTCCTTTTTTTTCATTCTTGTAATAATTTATTATTTTGTCCATAATTGTTATTCTTAAAGGACATTGTTCCAGAATAATATTTTTTTTTTTTTTTTTGTATTCTATTCTATTCTATAAGAATAGAGACTTCATGTTCAGTTATGTCCGTATAATTTATTAATATTAATATTATAGTAGTAATCAAGTATAGGAGTATTGAAAATTCCTCTTTATGATTCATTTCTGAAAATATCTTGGTTGCAAAATTTATAAAACAGCATCGAATAATAAGAAAAATGTGATACAAATATCAAATTTTTCACTTTTCCTGTTTTTGTTCTGTAGCAAAATATTGTTTACAACGGACTATATTAATGGTGATAATATGGTGACTAAACAAATTTTACTCATCGAATTTATAATTTCCCTGATAACTATAATCTTAAATTGAAAATGTTCATCGTAATAGTTATAAGTCGATTTATTTTTTTACTGTGATAAGGTAGATTATATTAATAAAAAATGTTGTGTGTAAGAGATTTTATTCAATTATTTACAGCCATTTAAGATAATCGAGTTGTCTTCCTAAAGAGATCTGACGTGTCCTTCTGGTGCTTTGGGGAGATGTGCTCCTTCAGCGTGAAAGCCGGTTTGGTCGGCGTACCAGTTAGTGGTGATGGGGGTGCCATCAGGAGCGATGTAAGAGTATGTTCCGGACACTGCCTGGCCTGGTTCTTCTGCTCCGAGGGCTACTTGGCTACCGGAGGCCTGTACGGAGGTACCGTCTTCTGATTGAAAACTGAAAAAAAAAAATAGCGCGTATGAATTAATATAGTACGGTCAATAGAGGTTGACAAAGAGGGTTCACTCCACAAAAGATGAATACTTTTATTTTATTTTTTAATATTGTTTAGGACCATTAGGTTGTGCTGAACTCAATTTTCCGTTACAACATCGTAAAAATCGGTCTAAAATTGGCACTTTATCAGGTGTCTTTTTCCAGTGCATTTTTTTATTTTTAAGCTTCATCGTAGAAAAAAGACAACTAATTTTCTAAAAAAATTGTTAAGAAAAGATTTTTTGTAGGACCAAGCGTATTAGAGATACGAGAAGACGCATGAAAATGACCGATTTGCCAAACTTTCAATTTTCTTTCCATTCCCACCGCTAATGAAAAAGACTTAATTTCAGCGAAAATACCATTGAATAAAAGTAGTACCGAATTTTATTACCTTTGAGATACCTGTCATAAAATGGCTTTTTCGAGCAATGGTAAGAGTAGGGAAAATTTTTAGAAAACCAGGAAAAATGCTTATCTTGTGATTCTGTGATAAAAAATACACTTTAAGGTTAATTTAAAACTAAAAGAATGATATGGCTCTCCTGGAAGTCCTAAATCGCATGTTGAAAGAAATATAATTTTTTTCATAGTGGATATAATCAGGTGACCGTTGAGAATTACTAGAAGGAATTAGTCCGGGTGGTGGTCGATGAATGATGCATTCAGTAGTTTCAACCATTTATTGTCTGCCAACGTTTTGACCCCCATTGTGGGTCATCATCGGGGCTAAAAATATACAATAAGATTAAATATAATATTTTAAAGAACTATTAAGCTATAGGATGTCAATATTAAAACATAAAAAGGAACTAGATGTGGAGAGGAATAGATTAATTAAATTACAAGGTATAAGGTATAATAATGCGAGTGTTATACAGAGCAGATAATGGCTAAAGATAATTTACAAAGATATAAAAAAATACATGAAATAAGAAACATTGAAATATGGAGTAGATTGGAGATACGTTCCGTATTGTGGGCAATTGGATACTAGGTAAAGTTTGATAGAATGAAAATAGTAGGTATATCTTTTTAGCCCTGATGATGACCCACAATGAGGGTCGAAACGTTAGCAGAAAATAAATTGTTGAAATTATTGGGTTGTATCACATGAAATGTCCCTTTTCAAGGTAAAGGATTTTTTTTTAAAAATACGATATGAAAACAAGATAATTTTATTCAAAGTATTTACCTTCTTTTTCTACACATTTTTCCCAACGTGACACCAACTTTTTTTAACTCCGTACTGAAAAACTGTGACCTTTTAAGTGAAACAAAATCTGAAAACGTACTTTTCACTTGATCATCATTTTCAAAAAGTTTTACTTTGACGAAGTTGTCTAAATTCCTGAACAGATGGTAATCTGTTGGAGACAAGTCGGGAGTATATGGTGGGTGCGGAAGAACTTCGTAGCCCAGTTCTTTCAATTTTTGCACGGTATGTTTTGAAACATAGGGTCTTGCTGCCGCTCAGTGAGATCATGAGGTACCCATGTATCGAACTTTTTTACTTTCCCAATACACTTTAAATGTCTGGAAACGGTAGATGCACTTGCATTTAGTTGTGCTGAGAGTCCTTCAACTGTTTGGTAGGGGTTTCCTTCTACTGTATATTTGAGGACACCGTTGTCTATTACGGACGGAGGTCTTCCTCGGGGAAAGTTTTCCAAGATGGTATCCCCTGCTGAAAACTTAGCAAACCAACGGCGAATGGTCCGTTCATTAACACTCCCTTCCCCAAACGCCTTGCAAATATTTCTAGCGGCCTCAGCTGCTGAATGCCGAGTTTAAACTCTTACAAATATATTACTCAAAATTGAGGTGTTTCCATGTTCATATTTGGGGGTATACTAAAAAGTGGGTAATTGATTGGGAAGCTAATGTTTATAATACAAAGGTAGAGGATTAGTAACTGTTTACTTTAAATATGTAAACATTCGGAAGAAAACAACAAAGACCTGCAAATCCTTTATGTATTTCAGAAACTATACTTAATTGTTTCATTCATTGACCGCCACCAGAACTAACTTCTGCTAGAAATATAATTTTTTGTTTGTATTATCTTTGTTTTGTTTTTTATCTAAATAGGTTTAGGAAATATGCTTTAAGCAAGTTTCAAATAAATTGGTGAGTCAGGTTGGTATTCATATACAATAAAACTGGTATTTCAGTAGTTAAAAAAGTAAAAAAAAAAAAACGCTTGTGAAAACTACAAGTGTTAGATACTGACAATAAACACGTCATCATTAATCACATCAGAGAGAAAATTTAACGTAGCCATCGTATTTTTTCAGCTAAGAGACAACATTTCGCATATATATAATACATTAACACGGCACATCTTCTTAAATTAACCAGCAGGTGGCTTGAAACAAAAGTAGTACAGGAAAATTTTATTTATGAAAAAAGAAGAAACCCGTAGTTTATTGCCTACACGAAGACGCAAAATCTGAGTACTCCTCTCATATTACGGTAAGATAATGCGAGGTAAGAGATGTAAGGTATAAATATTATCCCACAAGTAGGAGGAGCTGATGCACACATTAACCCCTGACACTCCTTAATCCAAAGATGTATCGCCTCTTATCCGCATCCAAAGGTCGTACATTGCATAATATCCAGCGCTAGATCTGCCATTAGCGCAACAGGGCTACACATTTCTCTCTAAGTGGAAGAGCGTACTGGAAATTTATATGCCAAAGCTTGAGGAGTTAAGATCTGGAGACGATTAAATTGAAAATATCCTATTTAACATACCTTTTCTTACATATAAAATTTCTTTGCGGATATGAAAAATTTAATTTTATATACATAGTTTGCATAAGGCATATGTATAATTTAAGAATGAATCTTTCGGAAGAGTCATTACATTACCAATTCTAACTTCTATAAAGTTCGAATCGGTTATAATTATTCTAAGGAAGATTTAAGGTTCGATCAGGTTCTGAAACTACCTCTCACCCATTTTATTTGACTGTCTCTTTAGCATTAGAATATGCTATAGAGAATATGATGCATACCGAGAAATGTTTAAATCTGGGTTGTCAAATTGCTGCTTTAAGGTACGCTAACGATTTGATACTGTTGGGTAAAGACGAGAAAACAGTTAAATTAAACATTGCAAAATAAAACAAGCAAGTATTTTAATGAAAACCGGTAATGACATAGGGCTTGAAATAAACAGGGAAAAGATGAAATGTTTGATTAGTGATAGAAACGGTAATAGTCTCCTGATATTGATATATAAGGATACATGTTTGAACATGTCGATAAATATATGTATTTAGGATTATTAACAAGAAAAAGATAAATTAAGAAGGAAATAAAGTCAAGATTAAAGGAAGGGAACGCGTTTTAGTATTTAGCAGCGAAAATGCATAGTTCGTGGTTTATAGCAAGAAGCCTAAAGGTTAGAATCTACAAAGCTATCATTCTCCTGTAGGTTCTGTACTGGTGTGAAACGCGACCGCTTTGAAGGGTGAGCAACGCCTACAATTTCTACATCAGAATTTCGGTCAAGCAAGGGGTGAAACCACTGGAGAATTCAGAAGACTACACAACTCATAGTTTTAGATCTTACAATATGCTATTGTATTAAGTAAGCTCTTTATCGTTTTATCTTTTGTATTAAGCTTTATCGTTAACAATTCGAAGTTCCAACTTGACGTTATAATAATTCATATTTTAAATTAATAATGCATACATTTCTTTAATTAAATGAAATCTAAATACCATCGTACGAAGTTGATTGGAATAGCCATTGAAAATATGAGTAGAACGAAAAAATAAATAAGTCGATTCCCAATATTATTTTATAAAGACAATTACACTTCTCATTACATTACACTTCTCATTACATTACACTTCTCGATTTTGTTTTTGTTAACTTTTGTTATAATTAGTAAGTTTTTGTTTTTTATCTGAATTTTTCGTAAATCTAATGGCCCTCTGTGGTGCTTATAAAAATAAAAATGATGTTAAGCAAGACAAAAATTTTTTTTTTCTTTTAGTTTGAAGATGGTTTCATTGGACCATCTGTCAATTTTGAGCTAATGCACGAAAGTTTGCAACAGCTATACAGGAATTTAACTAATAGAAATAAAGTTAATCTGTAGAAGGACGAAGCCTGGCCGCACATTTTCCGATACTTGGAGCAAAAACTTGTGAAATTGCCTATCTTCTACCTTTTTTACCCACATTTTGATCTTCCGTCTCCTTTTCTGAGTGACTGCTCATTTTACTTTAGGGAAACATTATGGCATAGGAGATATGAAAATTTTTCAATTTTGGTAGAAGAGCATATGAAAATAAATGGACTAAAGTTCGTTTAAAAAATTACCAATTATTTGTAATGACATTTTTTTTATTTAAAACATATTTATTGATATTTACAACTGTATACAAAATACATCAAGTAAATGTGATGGACATATGGTAAATTGACATGAAATACATGTAGAGACACCAGCCATTGGCAGCACTCTAAATATATCCTAAACTAGAAGATCTCGGGGCCATCTTCTTTTCAGACGCCTCGGAGGGTTATCAGGAATCGAGGAAGAAGACAGAATGGATTAGAGTGGGAATGGAGTTTTTCATGGAATGAATGATACCTGGTTCGGGCTAAATCAGTAACATATGGAACATTAAGGTCTTCATGGATAAGTTTATTAGTGACAAAATATGGAGCATTGAGGATTTTGGATTGTAAGGATTGGATACGAGAGGAATTCGATGGTGTAATGACATTTGAAATTTAAATTTATTAATGAACTACGTTAGCTTCCAGTATTAAAAATAATGGATTAACATTATTCTTTCAACATTATTCAATAAATCTGCTATGAATTGAAAATAGCGTAAACATGTATTATGTACTGGGGCCTATATTTAATAATAACTAGTGTTTATCACTCACGAACAGACTTAGTGTTACAATATAAGCCACATATTTATCACTTATCAGTACCGTGCTAACGATATTAATCTAAACGAAGATGGGACTGTAAGGAAATACAACCTTGACCACTATGTAAATGTTGGGCTATATCATCTGCTACTGACAGGAGGAGGTTGTAGGTCCTGTGTAATCTTCACCAGGCCGAGCCCATGTTGTATTCGTCATTTATTAAAGTGTCGGATCAGCCACGGGTATTAATTTTAGATAGTATTCATTCCATATATTCATATTTTAAAGTGTTTTAAAATGCTGACTACTACTCTTAACCGGAACACGTTACCGCTAGTAAAATTACTTAATTGGGATAATTGTAAAACCAGGCAGACCTTGATCTAAAATTATTGAGATTAATAAAAATAGTTCGTATAATGCACAGTGCTGAACTCAGTCTTTAAATACAACAGAATTCCAATATTGAGTATAAGAAGGTACCGAAAACTAGAAACATAATCTATGGAATACCAAAAAAAAAATTTAATTTACTTTGCGACTCAACTTTTTTATTTCCATATTATTTTTGCTAGATATTCTAAATATATTCCTGAATTTGAATCCGAGGTTAAAAAAAATCTGACTAACAATTTGAGCTCTACAGCCATTTTAACGAAAAAATGTTTTGGGAGAACCTCTCTAGCTCTGGTTATCTCAAATCAGTAATATCAAATAAATAAATTAAAAAAAATATATATTATATAGCTGTGCATTACATTTTTTGTGCTCATAATAGATCAACTAAGTGGTTAAACAAATTATCGAAAACTCGAAAATATATAATATAAAATGTGAATCAGCTTTGATTGTTATTATAAGCACAATGTATCAAAAATGATTAATTAAAAAATGAAAATGTATACCTTTGAATGATAATTATAGGCGGAAAAAGTTTAATTATGAGGTCTGGACGATTTTCGATGGATTGTCCTTATCCAGGATATTATAATCTGTATCTATTGTGTGATTTTAGATAATTATTATTTTAGAAAAGGAATAGAGGGTTATCATCATATCATAAGTCTGGTATTTGAAGAATAGGTATATTGACCAAATAAAGTAAAAAATTTATATTTATTTTTTATGATGTTTTAAATTGACTGGAGTACTTTCTTATAATTCCTTTTTTTCTTACATCTTTAATGGGCTAACTTAGAAGTGGATTTTTTTAAAGATTCTTCAAATACTGTTTAAAAATAAAAACTTAATAATGCCGAGATCAAACATTAAACACATTTTAATTCTTAGAACCTATTCTTGTTTCTTTATTGTAGTTACGAGGTACGAAGATACCTTACCTAAATATAGGCTACGTACTGATATCTGAATAAATTACATGCCTTAAAAACATTTGAATAATTTGAAGTAAGCTAGAAAAAAAAAATCAACGTCGGTCACAGTAGGTCCCAAATCCTGCATGATATAATCTAATTCATAAGCACTTCAAGAGATCAACAATAGTATTAAAATTCAGATTTTTGAAAAGGTCAAGCTGATGTTTATGTAATGAGTTCGGTATACATTTACCTACAAAATAGTTAAGATCACCAAAAAATATTTCATTATACAGTGATTTTAGTGATTTTCATTTTTGGATAGATCTTATAAATGTGCTGTTTACCCATAGCTGAAGGTACCATCAAAGCTTGTGTCTTGGGATTGCCTGAGAATAGCTACAGGTCTTGCAGTCACTGAGGGATTGCGGAAAGTTGCTGGAGGTACAGAATATTCCAAATTTCTACTGCTAGGATATGGAAAACCTGTAATCATTATGAAAAGATATAAGAAAAATAAATTTAAAAAATAACGTAATTTATTTTTATAGAATAAAGCATGCTTATTACTTACAACCTTTGTACACTTAGAGGTCTAATTAAACAAATATAAACATTACATAATATTCAATTCCACCCTTCTTGAAATAAATTTAGATACCTTACATTTCATTTATAACAAATAATACAAAATTTGAAATTTTATCAACGACAATTCGTTATGTTTCTAATTTTTTTTTTTTAAATAATAGTTCCTAAAGCTACACCTTTATTATTTAATATCTTGAACATTTTTAAAGGTAAAATACGCATTTCAGTTATTGCTATTATTTCCAAAACCATATTACTGTCACTTACTTATAATAAATGAAATATATAGTAAGGAAAATTATTGCGTTTATAAAAAATTTTGGAATTACAGTTTTCACTGAAAATACACGTTTTAGTACCACCTGAGTAGAAATGAAAGTCTCACAAAAAGATCTGACTGTGTGTGTGTATCTGGTAAGGCTATCACGAAAACGAGAAGTCATACGAAGCTGAAATTTCATATTTTAGACAACAATGCACTCGAGATGTTAAAGCATATTTTACATCGAATTCGGCGGGCCACTTTATACAGGTATTTTGCACACTTTTAAAATTAAAAAAAAAAAAATGCTCTAACGAATTTGATTGAAATTGATGAATAGACGTAAAATGTAACCAGCTTTAATATCATTCATTAAAAAAAAAAAAAAAAAAAAAAAAAAAAAAAAAAAAATACAAAGCTGTAAAACGTAATGCAGGAAGAGGAAAGGGGCACAAACATAAGTGATTAGTTTACATTATTATTTCTAATTCTTGGATTATTTTATCAGAAGCACAATTTTCAATCATAACTCAACTTATTTCTTTAACTGGAAGGAATTAGTCCGGGTGGCGGTCATTAAATGAAACAACTAAATAGTTTCAACTATTTTATTGTTTGCCAACGTTTCGACCCCCTTTGTGGGTCATCATCAGGGCGCATGGTGGGAGAATGGAAACTGAGTTCAGTTTCCATTCTCCCACCATGCGCCCTGATGATGACCCACAAAGGGGGTCGAAACGTTGGCAAACAATAAAATAGTTGAAACTATTTAGTTGTTTCATTTAATGACCGCCACCCGGACTAATTCCTTCCAGTAATTCTCAACGGTCAACTAATTACATCCACAATGATAAAAAGAACACGGGAACAACAAAAAGATACATCCTCCTCAACTCTCCGCCGCAGCGCAGAATACAAAATCGCAAGCAAGACATACATACTATCTACATCTCAACAACAGCAGGCATTTTCATCTCAACAAGCCATCATTTCTACACCTTCAGGTGACTCACGCTCTTCTCATCACCACAATTCCAGTTCTAAAAAGGTAACAACTCCTCGATCACCTCCACAACGACCAAACCCTCAGTCGACCGCTCTTTTGGATTCTTCTAGACCATCACACCGCTATCACACTAGGTTAAATAGTAATGGATTTCTGACTCACCTTCCAACTCAACATCATACTAAAACTCTCCATACACCTTCTTCCCTAGTTACTTCTCATCTTTCAATTACTTCTCTGGATACATCTTTCTCCCAGACTCAAAATGTATCCTCTTCAACCCCTTACCACCTTTCTTCAGTGATTACTAATAATGACCACCATCATATTTTCTCCTCACTTAAATCGCAATTCCCCCAAAATAGAAAAGCCTTTAACAATCTTTGCAACCTTCAGTTTCCATTCTCCCACCATGCGCCCTGATGATGACCCACAAAGGGGGTCGAAACGTTGGCAAACAATAAAATAGTTTAAACTATTTAGTTGTTTCATTTAATGACCGCCACCCGGACTAATTCCTTCCAGTAATTCTCAACGGTCAACTAATTACATCCACAATTATTTCTTTAACGTTTTGTCAAGTCTTGAAAGTTCTTTTTTTTAATTTTTATAAATTCCTTACAGATTCCATAGATTAATAATCATATTATTAATCCACATAATGCTGAAAATGTTAATTAACAAATTAAGCAAAAACAATTTATGCTCCATTTTTGTAACTTAATCTGAACTGTTATCAAATGTTCTCTTTTATCTAATGTATTATTCATTTGATAGACTATTTCACTAAGGACGCCACTAAACACACACACACACACACGCACACATATATATATATTCATTTTTGTTTTCAAAGCAAACCTTTAGAATTAAGGTTTTAATGGTGTTTCTAACGAACAATTATCTAATGTTTGTTATATTTGACATTAAGTTTTTACCTTGCTGTCCAGAATATGTAAGGCCGAACTGATTGTAAGTCGGGTAGGGAGCAGCTCTGAACTGAGGAGCAGCGTAGGACACAGCTACCAAGAAGGAAGCGATGAGAGCCGTCTGGAAAAATAAATATTTATAATTTATGCAGAATATAATATGAAATTAAATTTTATTTTATTTTATTAAACACAAGATAATAAAACAGTACTTCAATCATTATTTGAATTGTATATTTACATAAAGAATATTAATAACACTGGGTAGATATATATTTTTACATTCATTTACCTCATATACAGTAAGGAGAGTTTTTTTTTAATTCGAGTTATTCACCTGAAATGCGCGTTTTAGGGTTCCCTGAGTAAAAATAACAAACTCCCAGCAAAAAGGACTGTAAAAGTGTGGTAAGTCTTCCTCAAAAGCGATAACTTTGATAAAACTCGGATTTTTTAATTTTAAAAGCGTATACGCCTGATATATTACAGCAACTTTTTCGTCTTTACAAATTCATCATCGAGTTTTACAAATTTGACAATTTTCTAAAAAATGCTCTAAAGATTTTAGTTTCAAACGCTATATGAATGTAAAATTTCAGGGGGTTTAATTAATATAATGTTTGTCACTATCATTCTTATTGTAGTAGTAGTCTAACAGGGCCTAAATTCTAAATTTTTGGTTTTTCAATCTCTAAATTACATTTATTATTTAAGCTTTAAAAAAACTAACCATATCATCTCAGAAATGATAAAAAATGTATAAATATACAAACATATGCCGACCATAAGAGGAATAACATAAATGTTTAATATACCGTAGGAAGGCTGAAGATTTTGGAAAATTTAATATGCAATAAAATAAGTTGCTCGAGATAGCAGAATGGCGTTATTAGCGTTTAAACCTATGAACATATGTAATTTTTTATGTTAGTAATGAGAGAGGTTGTAGAATTCACAGTTGTTTCTTTACATTATCGTACATGTATTATTCCATTCAGTAGACAAGATTATTCACTGAGTTGAGGAAGGTAATTTGAAGTGACGAATAGGGTATAAAATTAAGTAATTATTTTACATCACAATTTTCTATTATTATATCTAAAACATATGTTTCCAACTAAACTGAATGTAATTCTTTAAATTTGTTTCAATGCTAACTTTATTTCAAAGTCCTTAAATTGGTTTTAACAACCGAGGTAGTTGAAAGTCGTGTGCTGATCGCATCAGATTTTTTAATTAGAGTATTATTATTGATTGCAACGAAAATATAACAAAATAAGAATAATCAGCCTATGTATTACAGTTCTACTTGTTTATATAAAAACTATATCTTACATGATAGAATGATATTTAAATTTACATTAACACATACATATTTAAATGTTTTTATTAATTAAAACATGAAACTAGAACTATTTTAGATAAAGTAAATACCTTTGAAATCATGATGAAGTCAGCTAAGATGTGATGCCTCTCATCTGGACCGGCCTTTATATATGTTGGAGGGACATTTTTTTTTTTTTTTTTTATAAGAACATCCCGGGCAAAGGTCATCAGGTTGTGTTCTTATTGGCCTAAAGGGTGGCCTTGCTCGGCCTACCAAAATGGTGTAGTGTTGTGTTAAGGCATTTTTTAAAATACTTAAAAAGCTACATTTACACAAATAAATTACAACAATAATCTGCAAAAGCAGGGGATTTTTTTTACACCTGGTATGCTGCGATAATTTGTATCTAAGTTCTCGCTCTTTTTCCAGATTCTTTCGGTACATGTTTATGGTTTTTGTAATTTAAATATATTTAAGGATACATGGCATGAAATGAAAAATCTGGTGGTCCTATTTATACAAGTTGAAGTTAATTAAAGGAGAAAAAAGCTGAAATATTTGTTTACGCATTCTTTCTTTAATATAGACAATAGTAATATAGATGTATGATAAGCCGTTATAAATCTAACATATATAAAGCTGTAATGCAGGCAGAGGGTATGAGCATAAAATTAAGTGCTAATTGCAAAACAAATTTCTATTGTTATATTATTTAATCTATAGCATATGTTTCCAAAGAAACTGAATATAATTATTTAAACTTAGTTTAACAGTTATTTGATTAATTTGAAAAACCAAGGAAAGGAAAAGTCATGTGTTGGCCGCACTAATTTTTTTACAACCATTTTTATTACAAACCTAGCTGCTCTGTCTAATTGTATTAATAAAAAACTAATTCAATGGTCATGTTCTTCCTAATATTTTCAATAGAAATTCCTAAAAAACAACCATAACATTTGGCTTTTCTTTTATTCCAAAAAAAAAAAAAAAAAAAGGATTTCAGTATTTAGGGCCTCGGAGTGATTCATGTAAGAAATACATTAACAACTAGATATAGTAATTTAACTAATATTCAATTATTAAATATAATAATTTATTCAATAATTGTTATTATATCTTACACTCAAGGGCAGTAAGCATTAGGTCTCTGGGATTCCATTATAACACACATACCAGCTAAACAGAAAAAATCACATGTATATATAAATATAAATAGTCAATAAATAAAGAATTTTATCTATGCGACGTTATGAGAATTTATTGTTCTCATAATCATGCCTCAACAATGGAAAAACAAAAAAACAGAACATTAATATTAATATAATATAATTAATATATGATGTTATTGTTAGAGATATAGAAAATAATACATTGAACAATGAATACTCATACATTAGGTACATATATATTTTAATTAGGATTTACATTAAAGATATAATTATAAAATTACTTACAATTTTGGAGAAAATAGTGTCTTAATCATGTGACATGTGTAGTCCACAAACTTTGAAAGAAAACTGAAAAAATAAAAAAGGAATAGTTTAAGTATGGAAGATTTTCCAGGAATTTATATTGACGTCAGGAGTCTGGGGTATTCTCCTATTGTTTAGTTGTTTTAATTTTATTTTGTATTTTTATTAAGACGTTTATTTTATTGTTTTAAATTTTAATATGTGTTTATCAAATTTGAGTAACAAGAATTAAGGTTTTGGACATCCGATTTTTTTATTTATGGCACGATTTTATATTTCTCTATGGTAATCATTTCTTTAAAATTTCATTTGAAGCTGTTTTCTTCATAATAAATCATTTTGGGTGAGTGAAATTTGAATGAATGTTCCGTTTTTCTGAAATGAGTAGAGAGGGCAGTTTGGTCAGGTTTATTTGTTTTGTTTTTTTAATTGAAGTGCGTGGCATTGAAGTGGTAGGCGTCCGAAAGGTAGGCCGAAGCGTCGATGGGAGGATTGAATTAAGGCTGATCTCGGTGGCTTGGGCTTGACCGGTGAACATTGGACGAGTCTGTGCAGGCGAAGTTTGGTGGTATCGGCATCGAACCTTCGGGTTCGGTAAGTCTATTATTATTAATTGAAGTGCAGCTATATTTTAAATATTGTTCAGATGTTCCAAAATAAGACTTTCCGCATTTGCACTTCAATATGTATATATTTTGTGTGTGTGTGTGTTTTTAGTTATTTGTTTATTTTTTCTGTTTGACATTTAATTTCAAATTCACTAACAACTATTATCTTAAATATATGATTGTGTGCATCGCACAACTTTCTTATTCAATCTACTTCTACAAACATTCATTATGAAAAAAGGGAATTTTTTACGATCAAAATAAATTTTTATATATTTAATCTGTATATGTAGACTAAAAAGTAAAAAGTCATTTATTTTTCTAGAAATGAGAATTTAAAGTTATTTTATTGTATATGAACTCAGTTAATCTTGCCCTTTTCCAACACTTCAAGATAATAAAGGGTACAAAAGTGTTCAGTAATTTATTTTCTCAAAGATTTATCACGAAGATTCACGAACGATTATATTTAAAATTTAACAAAGGGAAAAGGTTTCAGACAATGGATTGTTATCACTTTTCTGCATATCTTTGGATCGATTTCTGAAAACAAAGAAAGTTTGCTTTTTTCTTTTGACGTCTGGGGTATCTTCAGTGATTCTTTCTTTTTAAATAAGGATGTAGATTCCTTAGCATTTCTGAAAAAAAAAAAAAAAAATCAAGGACGCCACTCTCTTCAACTAGATATGGTCATAAAACCTAAATAAATCAACAATCTAAAGCCTCACCGATCAGTGTAAAAATATCAAGATTTAAAAAAATGCATGTAGTATATTATTAGTAGTTTCAGTTCAAAGTCGAACTAAACAATGAATTATAATATTTATATTTCTTACCATCCAAAAAATATATTTAAACCCTCCTGAATATTAGGTTTCAATGCTTAATGTCAAGGACAAATCTGATATACTAATTGTTCGTTAAGTCGTATAAGAATTATATATTTTCTTTTTTCGTTTAAGGAGTAGCTATTAGTTATGTTTTAAGGGTTGAAAGAGAAACAAGCTTTGTATAGAAGTCAATATAAATCTCAAAGGCTTAAAAAATAAATAAATAAAAGCTATACTTACAATCGGTGAAAAATTTATTTCGCAGCTTGTTAGGGATTTTAAGTCACCAATACAGATTATTTAATATTGGTGGATATACAACTCTGTCTTTTATTTTTTTTCTGTTTATACACGTTAAAAATCACCAAAAGTAGGGAGGGACATCTTACGATTATAAATATTTGGCCGGACCTATATCATACTCCTTCCTGACATTCTGGTAATTAGTAATGCAAAACATTTATTGTTAAATTGGCCCCTATTTGAACCAACAAGGCGAAAATGATATTGGCAGGAACCCTTAAAGAGGTGATAATGAAGAAACCTAGCACGATGATGAAGATAGTTTTTCAAAACTAACAACTGCAACATAATGTAGTACGCCTGAGTTGCCAAAGGCTCTTCATTTTAGAGGCACAGAAACAAAATAAAAAATCAGAAATTTATTTAATCAGAGATTATAGAGGTTAGTGGGTTTTTAAGTTTAATTTCTGATGCAATCCATTATTATTTTCAAAAATGGGCCTTTATAAGTGGCCTAGAATAATCTTACGGCTCCTTAAACTTATCACTTCAAGGTTCAATATACGTATAATTCAAATATTAAAAAAGAAAAATCCATCTGGCAAGTTGTATGTAAATGACACCCTTTTTTACTACTATCCGATAAGTAATTTTATTCACTATATTCCTTATCAGCATTCACTGGTTCCTGTAGTGATTCGAACCAAACTATATTGTAATTATTATATTTGTGATTACCAAATTAAATGCCCTATATTTAAATGTATTTTAACAAAACCATAGAACATTTCAAATTTTAATTGTGTATATATTTTTTTTTTCCGTAGCCCCTTTTGTTAGCTCTTCTTAAAACCTTAGTCTTTGATTTTTCTCCTTTTTCTGCATTTATGCATTTTAAGAATGTCAGATATCTCTATAATATCTGTAATATATAATTATCTTCTATGAATCTATAATGAGGTGATGGGGCTCACCTTTTGGTTGAAGTAGAACCTTAACCTAATCCTAAAACCTAAATCTCAATATTCTGCCATCTTTGAGGTAATTCAGAAGGTGTTAGCTTACCATATATCGGATTGTTAATAACTTTGACGGTTTAAAAGAACTTTTTATTCCTCTCAGTAACGAATTCGGAAAGTTTTTCAATTTTTAATTCCTCGTGAATTCTTGAAGTTTTGTATCTTTGTAATGACGTTCCTTTCACAATTTTCCGCAGTACGCCATTTTGGAACGATTGTAAACGTTTTTTGGTCGACTTAGCAATATGCGAAAAGAGTGGAGCACCATTTAACAGAGTTGGACGTATAATGGTCTTATATATTGATAACTTCAGTCGAAGAGACATACTTGAAGAATTAATTAAGTGAATAAGCTGCCTTAATTTTTGCCTCACTGTCTTAATTTTTTTACCAAAGTGGACCGAAAACTTTAAATGTCTATCAAAGGTGACTCCGAGATATCTTACATGTTTGGATAGTTTAATTTCGCAGTTGTTAATTTTAAATTTTGACGGTAATTTTTTCTTTCCCTTTTGAAATGAGTATACTATTCCTTTCGTTTTATCTGCATTCACATCAATTTTTAATTGTGTATTATTTTTTTTTTAAATTAAATAGAAAACATAGTAGACAAATTTAACGGTGCGAGAGAAAAGACATATTTGGACAAAACGCAAATTACATAATGATAAAATTACTTTCCCTGTTAAACTCAAAATAAGAAAACTTGAAAAATGTATTGTGTATCATCCAGAAAAGAAAATACTTTCTTACACATTTTTTCATGACACATTCTAAGAAACTGAATGTCAAATGAGAAAATATATTCTAGGTCTAAAGTAGCCAGGAACATTTTAAACAGTCGTGAAAGGTTGAGAGTATGAATACAAAATCTGCAAGAAATGGCACAGACACTGCAAAACTTTTCGGAAAGGTAACTACCATAACGATCTGGCAACAGCTCATAAATATTGAATATTCAAATGCATTCAATTGCTTTGGGCCATCTGCTTAATTTACTTTGCAGTGAATAAAGCGCATTTTATTTTTTTCAGGAATCCAAAAGAAATAATTATTTTCAATGGATGAATTGGAAAAAAAATAGATTATAGCATAATCTATAGCTATGTTAATTATGTCGAGCTATTAACTATTCATGAACTACAAGCATATAGTCCTAGGCATTAAAAAAAAAAAAAAAAAAAAAAAAAAAAGTTCGAAGACTCTAAATAACTGTTTCACAAAATGATTTGTTTATTGTTTATTTATTCAACGTCACTTTATGCTACTATGGCTAATCAGACGATGCTACAGTGGTAGTCCTAAATTTTGCCTATTTAGATTTTATTAGGATAGGGATCTTTAACGAGTACCTGACATCGCACAGGCTCGGGACCACCTTTTAACGTCCCCTCCGAAGGACGGCATAACTAAGGAATTTTCACTCCCATTTAAAAATCCTAGGACCACCTGCGGGTTTGAACCCGTGATTTTGGCATAGAAGGCTGTTATGCTAGCCAGCCAGCAACAAGTGATCCCTACAAAATGATTTGTGTGGATGTGGGAAGTCATGCTTAAATAGGAAAGGACTCGTAAAAATAAAATTTCATATTTTAGGTTATATACGTTAAGACAATTATATGCCGGAGATGTTATAGCAAAATCAACCTGACATAACACTGTATAATAGGGGTACTCACAACGTTTGCTATAGCATGCTATTTGTGTTATTTTGCTATACCCGTCGAGTTTTTACAGTTATTTCCTGTATAAAATTGATGGGTTTAGCACAATAGCACAAACAGCATGCTATAGTCAACGTATTTAGTACCCCTAATGTCTCATAATGGTATACAGTAGGCATTCTGAGTTAAATCGAAAATACCTCCTTCCGTCAGCAATACCTCCTGGGTATCTTTCCCTTCAGATTTTTCAAAACAAAAAGCCTCCTTATATTCCTGATAAGGTTACAACTTGTTCGTCTGTCCGTTCGGTCCGATCCCAACCAATAAACTTGTATATAACTTCTCTCAGATCCGTCTTCTTCAAAAAATCTTTTGCCATTCATGTTGTCCTATTTTAGAATTAATTGCCTGTATCCATTCGTAAGGCTTATCATTATCAACTTTCAAACACCAACTATTTCTTAATCTCCTGAATTACCAATCTTCTCTACATATGTAATATTTAAAATCTATAGATTATAACTATTCATTGTCACAAAATCTGTCTTTTACTGTTAAACTGAGTCTTAAACGACCAAAAAATTATCATTAATATTGTAATTTTCTTGTAATACTCGTCCCGGAATAAAATTACTTTTCATTTCATTTTTTTTAATGTGTATTATATTATTTGATTATTCATTTACAACCAATCTACGCTACTATGGCTAACTGGACGATGCTACAGTGGGACCATCTGTATATATTTACTATATTTTATATATATTTTGACTGTCTAGATGAAATTAGAATAGGGATCTTTAACGAGTAACCTTCTAAAAGACAGCGGAACCAAGTATTTTTTACTTTGAAAAATCATCGAACTTCGTGGATAATGGTTTTAGGCATTTATTCAAGCCACTACACCATGTATGACCATCAGAGTGCATTTTAGTACTCATTATGATTAGTAATTGATCTAATGCTCTTCCCTACCCCCCTATAACACGACATATTAGTAGATGCTAGTTCTTCAAGTAACTTTAAGAGTTAGCTAGATTGATTTTCTTTTCTGCAATTATACATTTAATGAATGCCTTTTTGCATTATAATCTCTAAAGTTTATCTATTTTGCCCTTTATTATCGGGTAATGGGGCTCACTTCTTGGTTTATAGAGGACATAAATATAAAAACAAATTTAATTTTCAAAAGATGTCTGTTACCGTCGAGTTAATTCAGAAGATGTTAGTTTTCCATATACTCGTGCAATATTTTCTATATGTATGATCCTTTCTAACAAAGTAATATTAATTCGAAATTTTTTCTCATTTTTAGTTCTTCAAGGACTATAGTCGTTTTAGCTCTTTGGAATTACGTTTCGGTATCAGTTTTTAGAGTATGCCATTTTGAAAACATTGCAACATTTTCGGTCGACTTCAAAACGAGCGAAAAGATTGGTGCACCACATAATAGAGTGGGCGCATAACTGTATGATGTATAATTATCTATTGCATATATATCATTAATTATTAGAGTTTATTATTTATTAGTATCATCGAGAATCTTGGAGTGAAATTCTAAGAAGCAGTCCAAAAGTATTAGAGAAGAGTTGATCACTTGTTATTGACCGCCGTGGTACTTAAGGAGCGATGTGGTCTAGTGGATAGAGCACCAGTCTACTGTTTTCCGGGTCCTGGGTTCGAATCCCAGCTGTGGCAGAATATTATTTATTCTGTTGATTCAGCCGGGGAGCGACTCTAGGGTATGGAGACCCTCCCGGGGCAGACCCAGCTTCTTTAAAGTGGTTACCCAATATTGGAAGAAAAAAACTGGCGACTGAGCTTGAGCGAGGCCTAATACCCCTTCTGCTGCCGTTGACATAGAAACAGTAAGAATCGAACGCCACCCGGATCTTTTTATCCTTAATATTAATAATACCTTTTTAGCCTGTTTAATGTTCTACGTAACTTCGAACGCCACCCGGACCTTTTTATCCTTAATATTAATAATACCTTTTTAGCCTGTTTAATGTTCTACGTAACTTTAACTTCATTATAAAGAAAGTACCATCATCTCACTAGTCTGTCACGTGTGAAATTTGTTTGTTTATCAGCAATACTTAATATTCCTTCAGATAAAAAAGCAAAGAGAAAAACTAGGAAAGGAACCTTGAGGATCTAAAACTAATTCTAGGTCTGGATTCCAAGGAAGTCTGGCTTGCCTCATCAGTCATTTTTGGAACATTAATCACTTTTTGGTTTCACCATTTACTCCAAAATAAAGAACAATTTATTCTCTAAAGAATATCACGTATAAGTGACTTGGCATTATATATAACATAATGTATTGATCCAAATTAAGACTACTCATGTAACGTTTTAACACTATTCGACTGTCATGACCAGAAACCATTGTTTGGACATACCTGATTATAATAATACAGGCCCAACAAGAACAAAAGGATTTTTAGTTTTATTTTAAACTTGATTTGATAGTGAAAAATGAGGTTTTTGTTTCTTTATTTTTTTAAAATCATATTTTGTAATGCTTTTAATTATTTGTAAATGTTAGCGTTATCATTCTTTTCTTTTTTCTAGTAATTTGTAAAATACTTCAACAAATGTTTTCGATAAGTGTATTGACATAAAATAGTACAAATCCCAATATAAACACAATGAAAATATCGAAATTTAATAAATTGAAGTTAATAAAAGTAATATTTATTTAAAATCAGTACTGTATATATATAAATATATATATATATATACACACCACAAACGCACACACACATACATATATAACGTGTCAATACAAAACACTCACCTAAGACGCCGGAGTCAGAGGGTACCAGACAATAATAAATTATTTCCTGATGAATGTTAAACAGGAGGGTCTTTTCACCACTTAACTGAAATATTATACGATTTATCATACTGCTAATGTATTTGGTTACACAAGCTTGAATTCGCAGAAACAGTTTCGATTTTGACTGTGATAAATACTAATATTTTGAATAAATTTCAAATTTAATAATTTTGTTTCCAGAAACAATTTTTATTGAGTAATATTACAATCTGTCGTAATTAGGACATTTTATTGAATAATATAAAATATTAGTGATAATATCTCTAAGAATATACTAGTATGAGGCGACGTAAGTACATCGATACACAGAGTTAAAGGACGTACAACCTGACACAGACAACCTTTGGCATCTTCAATACTTAATGAGAAACAGACGTCCTTCATTAATATTATCACTATCACTTACACATATATGAAAGAAATAGTAAGGGAAAATATTGCTAGTAGTTAGAATTACTCACCCAAGATTTCAATAAGAGTAACGGTTCTACGTTTAAATCAGGAAAAATAAACAGGTTTTGCAAAACGGTTTATTTGTGTGAATGATAAATAAAGCAAAAGTAAAACTAGTAATAACAATGTCCATATAAATATGTATGTAGTAAAATGTCGTAAAAAATCGTAAAAATGTTAAGTAGATAACATAATAATGTAAATAAACTGTTTCAAAGATTTAATAACAAATGAAACAAAATTACAGTGAATGGGGTACAATTTTATGGAGCAGAGGTAAGGACAGTGACAAAATCTTCTTAATATAAATTATTTGCACTAAAAATGGACTTCTAGAAAAGAGCCTGTGGTGTATCAAGATTAAAAATAGTAAAACAAGTCAGGATCTATCGGAACATCCTAAATTTAACTGCGAAAATTTAGAAAAATGTAGTGGTACGGTTACGTCATAATCATGGGCGAAACGTTAGCCACTTTTATTGCTTAATTACTGCCCGGAGAAGAGGCGAATGCGTGGAAGACTCTGAAAAATGTGAATAGAGTCTGTGAGGAGAGACATGTCAGCCAGGAGATTGACGAAACAGGATTGAAGGGATAGGGAGCAATGGCGTTTAGGAAGTTAAGGTATGTGACGCAAGTTGCAAGTTAAATTTTACAGGTATATTTAGGCATGATGAAAGTCATTTTTTGATTTGATGATTTTCTTGTGTCATGGGGTAAAGGTGGTGGGCTAATGCGAGAGTCAAAAGCCCTCTGGCACCTATGCGCGCGCTCGTATTTTTTTTTTTTTTTTATATCTTAAAAATTCAGTTATCAGGTTTCCGGGAAACGTTTGGCTACCCTGCCTCTCAACAAAGACGAATCTGGAAATCAATGGAACTAGAACTAATGTACATTAGTGTTACGATACAGATGACCAATCTTACGACACATTCAAATCTAATTATTAATGTATTCCCGGAGGTCTCTGCATCTGGTTTGATCCTTGGAATTTAAAGAAGGAGTGAAGTGACAAAACTAAGAAGTGAACAGTATAACGGGAATGCCAATGTTAAGTAAACATTTGAAGAGTCCTTATTGCAGCGTCCTTACAGGAATATTCAGCAGCTTCTCATTATCTGAGATTACTTGCGAATGACACATTTCTCGCAATAGCTTGGGTCAACTTCTTCTATTTTAATAACCACAATTTGTCTAAACTCACCTTTGAGCTACTATTAAATGTAATTTTATCATTTAAACGTTAACTGAAATAGTATTTCTCCCAGTTAACTCTTGTAAATTCGCATCTCACGTCTATTAATTTACTTCTCATTTTTCTTTTCTCCTAACTACGTCTGACAACGAGTTAATTTAAATCATAGGGAAAAAAGTCATTATAAGTTAACCTTAAGCAATCATATATGAGGTTAATGAAAACTAAACACCGAGACGAAAAAAAAAAAAAAATTGTGTTGTTATTACCTTCTCCTCGCCCTTTTAGGCTAAACATGGATTTATCGGACAGTGCGAGGAATAAGTTCCTAGTGCAAAGTCCCCAGGCACCTAGAGGCGAATTCGTAGTTATTTTTTTCAAGTTATCTGGCTCCTGAACAACGCGTGCTAAAACACTCAGCCATTCTGCGCCCAAATACCATAACTTTCCAAAAGTGCTGCATCTCCCTGCTATCCTGCTTTGTCAACATCCTCTGTACAAGATTTTCATCATTTTCCGCGCATTCGTCTCTCTTCCGGGCAGTAATAAAGCAGAATACATGCCCAATGCGTTTCGCCTATTATTATGACATAATCCCACAACCAGATTGTTTTTATCTTTATTATTTATTTTGCAGATGCACTTAGGATGTTCCGATCGGCCCTGACTTATTATACTATTTTTAAATGTTTCTAACATTGGTATAGAGACACCTGTCTGTTTTGAACCCAGGACTTTAGGTATAGAATGCTGTTATGCTGGAAACTACCTCTAAAAATAGATTATGAAACCAAGAGTGACAAATAATAGGATTCGGTGTAGTTAATGAATGTTGATGCTCAATCATCGTCGGTTATTTACAACAATTTATATAATTGCCTATGTAATTCTTCACTCATATAAATTAGATTTTATATGTATTCATCTTCGCTTTTGTAACAGGAGTGTGAAGCGATTTGTTTGATTATCAAGTCGTTCATCAAACAAACGGACAATTTAAGCAAGAATTCGGAAGCGTATTGAAAAAGAAAAAGTTACTCCTCCGAATCTGGAAAGACCCTGTGCTGCCAAGATGGAGCTTCGAATTTATTTAACGATGGGGTTTACCTTGAAGAAGATTCCTTTATCAATTATTATTATAACCGACTGGAATCATTATCTCTATGCTAATCTCGGCATTCCAGCGGCCCTATGCACTCGACGCTGCTAGGCCTCCTCCTTTCCAGATCCTGTTATTGGATTAGATCGAGGTCTTGCTTCGCCCCCACCATCAAGGGGTGAAGAAGTGGAGACCCAAAGAGAGCAAGATGACGAGCTCAGCATAAACGGCAGATGGCCTCGAAGCCACCGGCTGTACGTTAGCGTTTCTTCACTTGGAGCACATCAAGGATATCCAGCGAGAGGGCTATGGTAATGGCGATTAGTAGTTGGAGCATCGACAAATGATAGTGATGTTTCGTTTGAATTCATATAACCACTTAAATTCTATTTTTTTAACTAAAACTCCGTAAGGCACGACTACGAGGTAACTGGATGGTTTGGATGTAGTCAATGAGACGGAAACGCGTTACGGCAATGACACGTTTAAAAAGCCGCTTTATAAATATTTATTCTGTATCCTCATAATAATAATTTTTTTTCAACAATTCAATCGGGCTCAATGTAAAGAAATACTTGCCGAATCATAATAACATAGCTAAAGTTTTTCTCTCATCATTAGCGAAGAAATTTCAGATTCTGGAGCAGTGATGGGCAAATATTAAGAAAAAAAAGTAAGGAGTACAGTACTCAAATATTGCTCACTGCGAAATAACATACTCAGTACCTTTTGTACTTCAAGTACTGGAGTACAGTTTTTATGAGGTCACCAGAGACCAGAGTATATTACTACATAAATTAAGTACGGGTTTCATCCATTTTGAGGCCTATCAATAATTTATTTCGGTCATTTTTTTCATATTATCGATTTTATATATTTGTCCAACCAAATTCACATCCTTTAACATCCCTTTTAAAGGACCAAATCGATAATATGACAAATAAGATCATTTAAAGACCTGAAAATGAAGAAACCCGTACTTAATATATATAGGTAATATACTCTTACTCTACTCTGGTGACCGGAGTATTTGGCCATCCGTTATGGAGGACATTTGCGCGTATTATAAATACAGACCGAAGCCAGTGATATAGCATTTCCAAGTCAATTGTAACCTTTTCCAAGTCAAATGTAACTTTTTCCAAGTCAAATGTAACCTTTTCCAAGTCAAATGTAACCCTTTCCATTTCAAATGTCACCTTTTCCATTTCAAATGTCACCTTTTCCAAGTCAAATGTCACCTTTTCCATTTCAAATGTTACCTTTTCCAAGTCAAATGTCACCTTTTTCTTCACTTCTAGCCTTAAATATTCCGTTTTATTTATTTATTTATTGAAAAATAATTAGTTTAATTAAAATTATGACTTTTTTTAATAATTTTGGCATATCCTATCGCTATTTTTTTCTGTTTTTTAGATATTTGATAACGAGTTCTGTTTTTTACGAACTAATATTTAAAAAAATTAATGATTGTCTATTTAGTTTTAAGATAGTTGTTGATTTTGAATTTTTAGAGGGAAGGGATACTTTTTGGGAATAATTAATGTGTTTTCGGGTATTATAATTACGTTTTTCGAGATGTATTTTTTATCGCTCGCGTGCAAATTAACTCGCGTTTACTTTTAATGTTTTTTATTGATATAGGGAATAATTAATGTGTTTTCGGGTATTATAATTACGTTTTTGGAGATGTATTTTTTATCGCTCGCGTGCAAATTAACTCGCGTTTACTTTTAATGTTTTTTATTGATATAGGGATTAATTAATGTGTTTTCGGGTATTATAATTACGTTTTTCGAGCTGTATTTTTTATCGCTCATGGGTATTTCAACTCGGATTTACTTTTTATGTTTTTTATTGATATAGGGATTAATTATTGTGCTTTCGGGTGGTTATGAATAGGTTTTTTGAGCTCTATCTTTTATCGCTCATGGGTATTTCAACTCGCATTTACTTTTGATGTTTTTTATAGATATATAGGTTATTAATTGTATTTGCGGGTCTTGTAATTACGTTTTTCTAGCTGTATCTTTTTATCGCTCATGGGTTATTTAACTCGCATTTACTTTTTATGTTTTTTATTGATATAGGGATTAATTAATGTGTTTTCGGGTATTATAATTACGTTTTTCGAGATGTATATTTTATCGCTCGCTGGCATATTAACTCGCATTTATTTTTAATGATTTTTATTGATATAGGGATTAATTAATGTGCTTTTGGGTGGTTATGAATACGTTTTTTGAGCTCTATCTTTTATCGCTCATGCGTATTTCAACTCGCATTTACTTTTAATGTTTTTTATTGATATAGGGATTACTTAATGTGCTTTCGGGTGGTTATGATTACGTTTTTCGAGCTGTATTTTTTATCGCTCATGGGTATTACAACTCGCATTTACTTTTAATGTTTTTTATTGATATAGGCATTAATTGTTGTGCTTTCGGGTGGTTATGATTACGTTTTTTGAGCTCTATCTTTTATCGCTCATGCGTATTTCAACTCGCATTTACTTTTAATGTTTTTTATTGATATATTGGTTAGTAATTGTCTTTCCGGGTGTTGTAATTACGTTTTTTGAGCTGTCTTTATTGTCGCTTGTTCGCATTCCAACTTGCATTCACTTCTAATCTTTTTATTGTTATAGGGGATCTATACTTGTGTTTTTGGGTGGTTATGAAAAAACTGTTTTTGGACTGCTTATTCTATAGCTCGGGCTCGTTTCAACTTAGAGCTAATATCATTTTATATTTTGATAGAGTGGTCTTTCTTTGTTTTTGTTTTAGGGGATTCTGATTACTTGTTTTGAACATTAATCTTTTATGCGCTTGGAAATTTCTACATACCGTAGATATTATGTTATAATTTGAAGTAAAAATTATTTGTTGTGTTTTTGCAGGTTCTGATTACTTTTTTTAACTGGGTGTTACATTGCGATTGCGCATTTAAGGTAAAATGTGCACTAGCTATAAAAAAAATGTCATAAACTCTATTAGTATTCCCCAAAACACTATAAACGATCCCTCTATCAAATATTTATGAAATAGGAACAGTAACTTAAAATGAGTAAAAGCGATAACAAATAAGGTTCAAATAATGTTATAAGAACACCCGAAAATAGAATAAACGATTCCTCAATTAAATTATCAGATAATTGTAAGAACAAGTGAGAAAGTGGGTCCATTATTAAATATTTAGTTGAAAAAACTTACTCAGGACGCTATAAAAGGAACTATAACTAATCCTTTTATAAAAAAATAATAATAAAAATATTAAATAAAAATAAATAAATAAAAAAAAGCTAAAAGATGTATATTCCAACAACGTTATAATGAGAACTAAAAGCAAAATAATCAATCCCAATATCCATCAAAAACTTAATCATAACCACCCGAAAGCACAATAATTAATCCCTATATCAATAAAAAACATAAAAAGTAAATACGAGTAGAAATACCCATGAGCGATAAAAAATACAGCTCGAAAAACGTAATCATAACCACCCGAAAGCACATTAATTAATCCCTGTATCAATAAAAATCATTAAAAATAAATGCGAGTTAATATGCAAGTGAGCGATAAAATTTACATCTCGAAAAACGTAATTATAATACCCGAAAACACATTAATTAATCCCTATATCAATAAAAAACATAAAAAGTAATGCGAGTTGAAAAACCCATGAGCGATGAAAAATACAGCTCAAAAAACGTATTCATAACCACGCGAAAGCACAATAATTAATCCCTATATCAATAAAAAAACATAAAAAGTAAATGCGAGTTGAAATACCTATGAGCGATAAAAATACAGCTCGAAAAAACGTTTTCATAACCACCCGAAAGCACAATAATTAATCCCTATATCAATAAAAAACATAAAAAGTAAATGCGAGTTGAAATACCTTTGAGCGATAAAAAAATACAGCTCAAAATACGTAATTACAAGACCCGCAAATACAATTTATAACCTATATATCTATAAAAAACATTAAAAGTAAATGCGAGTTGAAATACCCATGAGCGATAAAAAATACAGCTCAAAAAACTTAATCATAACCACCCGAAAGCACAATAATTAATCCCTATATCAATAAAAAATATAAAAAGTAAATTTTAGTTAAAATAAACGAGGGCGATAAAAAATACCGCTCGAAAAACGTAATCATAACCACCCGAAAGCACATTAATTAATCCCTATATCAATAAAAAACATTAAAAGCAAATGCGAGTTAATATGCACGCGAGCGATAAAAAATACATCTCGAAAAACGTAATTATAATACCCGAAAACAAATTAATTATTCCCAAAAAGTATCCCTTCCCTCTAAAAATTCAAAATCAACAACTATCTTAAAACTAAATAGACAATCATTAATTTTTTTAAATATTAGTTCGTAAAAAACAGAACTCGTTATCAAATATCTAAAAAACAGAAAAAAATAGCGATAGGATATGCCAAAATTATTAAAAAAGTCATAATTTTAATTAAACTAATTATTTTTCAATAAATAAATAAATAAAACGGAATATTTAAGGCTAGAAGTGAAGAAAAAGGTGACATTTGACTTGGAAAAGGTAACATTTGAAATGGAAAAGGTGACATTTGACTTGGAAAAGGTGACATTTGAAATGGAAAAGGTGACTTTTGAAATGGAAAGGGTTACATTTGACTTGGAAAAGGTTACATTTGACTTGGAAAAAGTTACATTTGACTTGGAAAAGGTTACAATTGACTTGGAAATGCTATATATAGAAACACGCTAAGCTGTATCGGGAACTAGCTCTCATAACTGATCACGCTATTCCGCAAAACAAGCCTGATATTTTGCAAATCTTAAATGATAAACCTGTGGTGGTCGTGAATAAGAGGTTAAGTCAAAATCTTTCATGTTACAGGTGAGCGACTTAAAGTTTTACGTAATACCAAAATAGAGTTATTAATTACAGCTTTGTTTCCACCTGAAATTTCTTCCACCAAGAAATTTCTTTAACCAATTTAACACGACGTAGGAGAAGGTCTGAGGGAGCGATACGTGAATTTAACTCATTTCTGATATAACTCGAGCTATCTAATTTTTCACGACCACCGCAGAAATAATATATGAAGATCATTAAGGTGGGGGAGGGGGACAATCAGATGTTATCGATATATCTTCTCAACATCTATGGTAGTAAAGGTGATTTTTTTTTTCATTCTTATTTCTTTTCTTCTATTGTTTTCTGTTTTGCTGTGATATTATTGTACATTTTTATTTCGTTTTTTATCATTAATGGTGAGTGTATTTATTCAGTTTAATCAATATTGTTTTCAGTTGTTTGTTTTGATTATGATGTTTGGCCAGTTATATTATTGTTTTTTTTTTTGTTTATTTTGTTTTGCTATTCATATGAAATCATGTTGAAGTGCAAAGTTTTTTCTCCCGTTTCATTTAATAGACTACAAGGCTAATAAAAACATAATGATGAAAATTGTTAGCCTAAGCTTAAAAAATAAAAATTATCACTCTACAAAACCATTTCCAGATCTGCACTGATACAAAAAAAAGTAAAGAAATTAATGTTGCTTATTTAATATCAAGTGAAACAAATTGCAAATTGTTAATTCTTATCATAATGGATACTTTTAATTTCTAATTTTATTATACATTGTATCAATTCAACAGCTGTTCTTCTTTTAAACATTTTCCGGAAAAACATGTTTTGTCCGTTTCCCGAAAATCTGTATCTTATGTTTGTTTTTTTTATATATCTCCTTCGTTTTGTTTGTTTAGGTTTTAAGGCGTAAAATCCTAAGGTCATCAACGCCTAGACACTATATGCATATTCAACCTTTATAAGAAAGAACTATTAGGTAATGGGTGATTGAGAGAAAGAAAGAAAAAAAAAAGAAAATAAATAATACATAAATAAAAAAAAATAAAAAAAAATAAAAAAAAATAAAAAAATAAAATAAAGAAAGAAAAAAAAATATTTTTATGTAAACTATAGTTTAAAAAGCTAATACTAGTAATGCTAACTGACTAGGAATGGTCTTTATAATTTCGATAATAATGATTGCTCCTTAAGAAAATCAAAAACTAATTCAATGGTTTTCTCTCTATCACTTAGCACCGCTGAAATATTCGGGCTTAGTCCAATTTTATTCAGGTGTGATGAATAATAAGGGCATTCTTGAAAAATATGCCGAATGGTAAGGGTTCCATCACAGTGCTGGCATCGGGGCACCGGCTGCCTAGCAAAAAGATATCTCCTTCGTTTTGATTTAGTAGTCCATTAAATATAACATTATCTATTATTATTATATGAACATACTTCTTATAGTTATTTTTCTATTTTCCTATCCTAAAGTGTATATATTACGTTGTATCTTTTTATATTCTAACACACAGAACAATTTTTTCAATGTTTTTCTTGGCCATCGCCCCAGCTATGTTCCTTTTCTATTTTTCAATTAGTTTGTATCAGGATGATTGCATGTTTTATACTTATAAATACTTGTTTTTTATAACTTCAAAAGACCTTGATATTCTAAGAGTGTGTTCATCTAAATCCAAGTACATTCTAATCTGGATCTGAAAATCACCAGAAAGCAGCATTACTTTATCTTTTACAGATCGATTCGTCGACCAAGTTATGCTGCACCTCTTTCTTTTTTTAAAATCGCGGGCCAGGCGATCCTTATAGTTCTATGTATACGTAATAACACGATCGCAACTTATTTTAATATTTACGATTCAATAACTTAAAAATTATACACAGTCCTAACCGTATCGATTCCTGAAAAAAAAAACGTTTTAGACAAACAATGGGCATAATAGTATAAGATAAGTAAGTGAAAATTTGCATTGCTTTTAATTTGTAATCTTGTACAAATATAAGGCATTAATCCTATAAAATTATTGAATAAAATGAATATGGTTAGTGAGACTGTTATTAAAGCTATTCCTCCTGAATTATTTCTTTTATAGTTTATTACGTCTTATTTTTAATTGAAATATACACGTTGAATACAATTCAGAATAGATAGGTGATTATCACAAAGCCTACAATGTTCTTATTCAATTAATAAAAAAAAATCAATGATGTCAAATATAGGAAATAAAATGGTTATCTTACTCTGTCGATCCATTTATCTGTTGTTCATTATTTTTTTTCAGTGGCGCGAAAGGCCGTGTAGGTCCTTAGCCGTGCGGTGTATGAGAATACACTTGCGTTTCGAGATGATTTTATATGACAGGTAAATCAATCCCAACCCCTATTTTTGTGAGTAGCGATCAGGAGGCTGACGGGTCTCACATAGCGAGGGGAAACGCTGTGAGTGAATCCCCATAAATTTAAATGCTTGATTAAGTCCTAGTAAATACTAAAAATAAGATTTCCTGCAATAATAGAAATATTTATAGAATTATTTTTTGCCTAATATTTTTAACTTGAAATATTAATGTTTCATGTTTAATTAAATTATTCATTAGGATTATTTTAAAATTACCATTGGTGGGTTTAATAAACAAATTCTTAAAAATTCAGCCTCTTAAAAATATTGGATTAATTCAATTAAATAATACATTATTTGAAGCAGCACTAGTGTGTTCTCCGGGTCCCAGGTTCGAACTCCGGCTGAAGCTGAATTATTACCTGTTATTTTAGCCGTGGAACGACCCTAGGATATAGAGACCCTCCTGTGGGCACACCCAGCCTGTATAATGTGGATACCAAAAATTGATGGGTAAAACCTAGCGGTTCAGCGTGTTCTCTTATCACCTCCTTACACGTCTATTTGTAGTAAAGAAGTACTAAACCTTTGACCCTAAATGGGATGTAGAGATACAGACAAATATTATGGGTATGCCACATGTCTCTAAAATGCTATTCTAAAATTGATTGAATAAACATTGTTCTAAATTAGATTTCTCACCATGGTACGTTAGCAACAATACTTTACATACAGAGCTTCACATTCCAACAGTCAACAAACAGATTAGGACCCTCTACAAACGCTTTCACAACAACTGACACGGACATACAAGCAATCTAATACGAAGCATGGCCACTAGTAACGTGCCGGACAATACTTGCAAAAGACTGAAAAGAAGTTGGATGAGGGACCTTCTAAGCTAAATCCGTAATAGTTAGCACGTCAGGAAGAGGTGCCGCTGGGCATCTTCTCTCCATTATGCCTACCACGCCAACTATCATTCCTTCATCATCACATTCGCTGAATGTCAACATTTATTGACAGCTGTAAATGAAAAAAATTGAAGATAAAAAAAAAAATTATATGACAATTTCTTTATATCACATAAGAAATTGTTACAGTAGTTACTGATAGACTGATAAAAAAGTTGCATGTTTTGTAGTTACTCCTAACATAAACGTATTTGATTAAACTCAAAATGAGATATTCGCTATGGAAGTCGTGGGTTACGAACAGTCTTACAATAAAATACAATCCATATATTTT
Source organism: Piezodorus guildinii (assembly GCA_023052935.1). NCBI lineage: Eukaryota > Metazoa > Arthropoda > Insecta > Hemiptera > Pentatomidae > Piezodorus > Piezodorus guildinii. The sequence goes on along the minus strand of CM041292.1, from coordinate 39,718,862 downwards.
TAATATATATAAATTGCACACTAACATGAAGATGCAATCCATGCTTATAAAAAGGCACAGAATGAAAAGTTTAAGAAATGAAATTTAAAAGGAAAATTGCAAGGGACAAACCTATCTAAATGGTTTTGCTAAAAAAACCTAAAGTTGTTCGAATCAAGAATAACTTTGTCTTGTGTCATCTTATTTAACTGCCTGTACTCTCAGTGTTGAGACAGTTACCTAAGATTTGCTCATCGTTTTGCATATTAAATTATTTCTTCATGGAAATTGGCTTTAGTTATTAATATTTAATAATATTCGATTACGTTGCAATATATGATTATCAGATACATTTTATGAGTCATAAATTTAACACATACAATAGCCGTTATTTACCATTATTATTTATTTATTCCTAATGGAACTATAATAAAATCGTATAATATCATGAAGTATGAGACAATAGTCGGTTTATACGCTTTCTTTATATCGTGCCAGATTAGTCCTGTGTAAGAACGAGTATGGCTTCCAGAAACAGTTTAGCTAACTGATACACGTAATCAATTATCTTTGTAGCTTATAAATATTTTCATAGAATAATGAATGACCTATATTTGATGGATTAATTGTTTTAACATACTAAAATCCCCAAATTGTGCTTTATAATACCAAACTTAATCAAATAGTTTGTTATTATGGAGAATTCATCCAAAACAGAAGTACTTCTTGATTAATTATGTTCTTGCATCTACAAAACTAGATATCCACTCACTAAAATTCCATTTGCTACAGATCGTGTCTAAATATTTAAAGAAACGTGTAACTCCTAATTCTGTTGAGTTTAGCTGTTATAAGTATTTAAGCGGAATATTGTGATGTGTGTATAAAAACTTTTATAGATGTAAGTGCTTACAATGAAGATGCAACAAAAATTTATCTGAAAGAACATACGGCAGAATATTTTTAGACAGAGTGACTATGTTGTATGGCATAGTATATGATGATAAATAAAATAGTCTCAGTGCTAAATAAATTTAATATTCTGGTTATTGTACTCGTATCTATTATCTTTAAAAATTTATTTCTAAACTCACAAGACCGATTTTAAAAGCACTTTTAAAAGAAGAGTCGAAAGTATTTATCTTTTGACAACAGTCTACATTAAAATAATCTAAGTCCTCAGACGGACACTAATATGCCTGACAAGTTTTGCATCTCGGTATTAATTAGGTATATTTACCACTTTTTAGCATTTTCCGAACGTTTTTTGACCATCACTTTATTCCAAACAGATTATTATTAATACTCAAATATTAAAATAAACATTTCACCGTTTTATTTTACGACGTTCACCAATATTTGTATCTAAAAAACTCCTTTTTAAATTTATATACTGAAATTAACAACGGGAAAATGGTACTGTAAAAATAACTTTTTATAACTAAAGTCTTCGAATAATGAATAAACTGCATAAGGAAATTTATCAGTATTTTAAAATTAATTAAATCCTTTTTTCTTTATTATTGAAATTGGTCTGTTTCGACAAACGGTTACTAAGGTAACAATAATGTAAATATTTGATCGAATACTGTATATTAAATTTTAGGATTAATGTTATTATTATAAATATTTTATTATTAGGAATGCATTTGACATTTTTTTTTAAACTACGCGTTTTAATATAATAATATAATTAGTTTTCTCTTTGCATTCGTGTTTTAAGATTTTTTATTATAACTATGGAACTTTAATGTTAACAGTAATGTACAGAAACAGTACTATTGTGTGCCGGAAACCTAATTTATTTATGCATAGGCCACTTGCTTTACTGTTTATGACTAATATGTAATTTTAATTAATAGTATCATATTTTTGCTGATTTAATAAAATGAAATATATTTGATAATGTGAAAATAATTATTTTCAAGATAATTATTGATAGTCTGAAAATTTATATGAGTATACGAGACCATCAACTATCAGATCGATTTTATATATTTTTTATTTTTTAGTGCTTAAAAACATGATTATAGAAAAACCCCTTAAACGCTTCATTTTGGCCCGTGTTGCATTAATGTATTGCGGGTCAACCTGCTAGGAGGTTTCTGATGACTTCTCCAAAAAGAATTTGGTTTCCAACATATCCTAAAGAACAATTAGTAAGAAATGGATATTTTATCATATTTATGTTCTAATTGTAAAGGTTTTTAAATTTTCAAGAACGTTAAAATCAATATTAAAGAATGTTCAAGTCCTCCAAAAACGCTATTGATAAATACAATTATAAAAGTATTAATTCAGTTTAACAGTTTATTTCATTGAAAATAATATTAACAATTTTAAGTGTTCATTATTCAAGGTGAAGCTCAAGATTTAATATAAAATTTGGGGCTGTTATGCTACTTTAAAACTGTTATTAAAAAATACACAACGCTGCAGCTATAATGTCATGTAAGGGGGCAAAAATATTTTCTTAAATATATTTAAGGTTGGTAGTGTAGAGCAGGGCTAGTTCAGTATAGGGGCAAGTTGGGCAATTGAAATTCACCAAATTCATCAAACGGGAAACTATTTAACTTACGCATAAGCATCTTATGGAGGGGAAATAGAACCGGGGAGGGATAATCGCCACGCGATCGCTAGTGGCGCCTGGATGATCCAGTGAAGCGCTCGTGTGTTTATTTATTTTGTGACCAAAAAGTAAAATTGTTGTTCATCACAAGTTGTCGTCTGTATTTTGATATATGCGTGATTGGCAACGAAAACTAAGTTGCTTTTTTTTGAAAGATATTTAAGCCTGATTTTAAACTAAAAGACTGGATTGAATCCTGAAGTTAGTCTTAAGATACGTTGATGTTTTGTTTATTATATTTTCAGTTAATTATCCAAAAAAAATTACTGCAAGTTTTGTAATTCTATTACTAACACTACATAAAATTACTTTTATTTTTGTCCATTGCTACAGTGACAACGATCAATAAATTCCAAGGATCTAATTAATTTTTTTTTTAAAGATATAACCTATATGAATAATAATATAAACATTTAAGTCTGATTTTAAATAGCAAGACTGAATCTAATGTTGAAGTTAATCTTAAGATACGTTGATATTTTTTTTATTCTAGTTTTGGTTAATTATTCAAAGAAACTTACTTTAAATTTTGTCATTCTGTCACTAAAGGACGATAAATAAAGAGCTGATTGTTAAACACATATTTTACTCTATTTCTAGTCGACATTGAACCCATGGTTTGGTTAGACATTCCTAATGCACAACTTGCCCCATACACTTGCTCAATTTACCTCATCTATGGGGTACATTGAGTAAACTTAACTACCTAGATTTAAATAGATGTAGCTCATAAATTTGACATTTAACAAAAAAAAATACTATAGCCACTTTTGCTAAGGGATATTTTACAAATCCATCAAGCCGATTAGAAACTCATTGAGACTTGTCATTGAGGAGCTATATCCGTTCAAGTAAAAATTAGTCAACTAGCGCCGCCCTATCTTACGTGATTCCTCCTAAAAGCCTCACGACTTTTCGTTATTAAATATAGTGTCCATTTAAAAGGTCAAACCATATTAAATTTATATAAATTATATATATATATATATATATATATATAGATGTTACTTTATATTCTATTTTATTTATTTTGACTTGTGAAATAATGTTAGAATAAACAATCACATAAACTGAGGGTATCTTGTTGGGAATAGCAAAACTAGTTGCATATTTTTGGTGATTTATATAGATTCTATTATTTTTCTTTAAATAATATTATTTTCAGGGTAAATGGCATGATAGCCAAGGTGTTGTGCATTGTTTAATAAAAGCTGTGAATTAGTATTACAGCGTCCATTTTTATACTAAAACAATTCTTTCCTTAACATATATTTTTTTTTTATATATTAAAATAAGATTTATTGATTTTAATGCTTGAGAAATTAAGTAATTTGGTTAAATAAAAAATCAATGTATGATTCTTGCGCTTTCCATAAATTTTCCAAAAATAGGTATCCTACCTTATGGAAATATGTTTATGATATAGATCAAATCAATGGAAAGTTTTAAAATGTATGAAATTTAAAAATTTAAGATACGCTGTGTAAGTGATGATTCAGAAAATGTTTGTCTTGGATTGTCACATTCACGTCAACTCATATCAGAAAATAAAGGAAAATAATTCCATATATTCATAAATTGATGTTATATTAACTTAAAAACTGCATGAAGTAATAGGTAGGTAAATGTTTTTTTATTTTTTCTTTCAGCATATTACAACAAAAATATAACATATAAAAAAGCATTAATAGAACTATGGTCTTTCAAACCGTCTGGTCCGGAATTGACCTGTCCAATTTTACAATTTATATAACAGTAACTATATACAAAAACAATACAATCAGTTTCTATATATTCCTTACTTCACCATGCCTGAGCTCCATATCCTATGAATGATTTAAAAACGGCATTAAATACTTCAAGTTTTAATTTACGTGAAGTAATAGTAATGATAATGAAGTAATAATCTTTATTAAAATTACGAACCACTGTAAACGTTACAGCTTATGAGGAGATAGATCATAAGTGGATACATCAGAGATGTATCTATATATACTTATATAATTTTGTTGTATATTTATTAGAAATATATCTGTTTTACATTCACTTTTATTATCACCCTTTTATGATTTTTTTAAAAATATATTTATTGGTATTTACAACTGTATAATAAAATACATTTAGTAAATGTAATACAAGATAAGTTAACATGATTCATATGTAGGGATACTACTCATTGGCAGCTCCCCAAAGACTATGTTAAATAAGACGGTCTCGGGGCCATCTTCTATTCAGACGTTTTGGAGGATTACAGGGATTGTAGAGAAAGCAAGGATTGAAAATAGTGGGTTAGAGTGGGAATGGAGTTTGTCATGAAAGGTGTGGTACCTGGTTCGGGCCAAGTCAGCAACAAAGGGAATATTAAGGTCTTTATGGATGAGTTTATTTGTGACAAAATAAGGAGCATTGAGGATTTTTCGAAGAATTTTGGATTGTAAGGATTGGAGACGAGATGAATTTGATGGTTTAGTAGAGCCCCAAATCTCTACTCCGTAAGTCCATATTGGTCTTATGATAGTCATGTAGATGAGTCTTTTGTACTTAAGTGGAAGGTTTGATTGTTTGTCCAGTAAGTGTTGAAGTAGTCGTAAAAGTCTTTGTGTCTATGTGTACGTGAGTAATTAGTCCAGGGCAAAAACGGAAAGTCGTATGAAATTGAAATTGCAAGGGGAAAGAGAAAAAATATATATTTTAATGTAATTTTTGAATTTATGAACATGAAAACAGTAATATAGATCTATAAAATACCGTAGAAAAGCTAAAGAATTTAACAAAAATATTAGCTTATAAACAAAATTGTAAAAGTTAATGGAGAGTGATGAAAAGCCGATAGAACCAACTGATTGTCGTAGATAATTATATAACTGTTTATTCAATAAAAACCCATGTTTTTATCGAAACTTTATGTAATTAATTCTTTGATATTTTTTTATTTCTAAATTTAATTAAAATTAATATGAAGAAATTAGGTAAGTGAAAGTCGTGTATTGCGTGCACAAGATTGTTTACTCACACCTGTGATTGTGTGGAAATGTATTGTTGATATTGTTGCATAATTATTATAATGGAGAAAAGATGACCAGGAATCACGACCTTCAGGGTATCTCACCTGGATATGAAATTTATCGTGATGGAAATTATTGCGTTAGTAAAATTTTCTAATTCAAGTTTTCATAGGAAATACACGTTATAGAGTCTTCAAGAGTCCATATGACCAAGTCCCGCAAAAAGGTTTGTATTTTAGTCTAACGCTAATAAGAAAATTTGCATAAAACTTAAATTTCTGATCTTAAAAGCGCATATTTCTCAAATTTTACAGCAGCTTTTTCAACTAAATTGGAGTTCAAGTTTTGTTTTATACCAATCATTAGAACCTATTCACGACTTTCTCTTGAACGGCTCGTACGATTTTGAATTAGAACTTTTACCGTTTTAATATTCCATGTGAATTATATTCTGTGTATGTTCATTATTATTAGAACTATCTTAATGTGCCTAAATGCCATTATTTTAAATTTTCTTTTTCTGAAGTACCTTTAATTTTGTAAATTTGAAAAAAATAAACATATAATCTTACTAACTTTAATAAAAAATTGACAAATATGTTAGTTGAATAAATTCGATATTTAACTAAAGAAATAAATATGTTTTTTTTTTTAACATAAGGAAAGTAATTTTGCTATGTTGCCCACCAGATTTTTTTTTTTCAACTTTAACTTCATTAGAAAGTTCTTAAACTGATTTTAACAACAGACGTGAGTATAGTATGAACTGAAGTTTTAGTTTTCTCAAAATGCTTTAAGTTAAACTTTTTTTGTTTCCACTACTTTTTGCACATGTGTTATGGAGGGTTTTATCACATGTTGCAAATGTTTTTATATTACGGTAATCCACTCTTTACTAATGATATTTTGTCTTTAAAGAATGGAAAGTAAACATTGTTGTTCAATAGACCTTTAAAGGTTCTGATCAAGTATAAATGGTAAAAATTAATAAATTACACAAGTATGAAACAAATTTAACTTTATTCGATGCGAGTCATTCATAAATAAAAAAATCGAAATGGGAAATGTTTAGAGGAACTTTTCAGTTGCTTTCGGCGGATGGCTGGGCCTGTTCGTTGTTACCCTGCTGAGGAAGGATTTCCAGAGCCCTGGCGACATACTCTGGAAGAGGATGTGGAGTTGGGAGGTGGGCACCCTGGGCGTGGAAACCTGTCTCGTCGGCGTAGTAGTTGGTGGAGATGGGAGTGCCGTCGGGGGCGGTATACGAGTAGGAGCCGGAGATGATCTGAGCTGGGTGCTGAGCGTCGAGGGTCCTCAGGGAACCAACTGCTGAAGAAGAGATGCCATTCTCGGACTCAAACCTATGGGTCAAAATATTATTAAAATTGTGTTACATGTCAAAGAGTAATACTTTTTTATGCAAAAAAAAATGATGAGCTTAGGAGTAAAACACATTAAACTTCATGGATTAATCATTTATTGCTTTCTTAAGCTATCTATCGACTGGATATATTCCAACATAGTACATACAAAGTGTTTATGAAATTAATAAAACTTATAAAAGAGGAAAGTTTTTTTTAATTATTTAAGGTTCATTTGCATTTACACACAATTAAAAAAAAATCAATCACATACTGTACAAATAGAATTTGAAATATAACCTACAATTTAAGAATAATCTTAATTATACATATATATTTTCGATATATCTATCGAGCAACACACGATCTTCACTTACTTCTGTTGATAAAAAAGTTTTATGAATTACCTAATTAAGTTAGATTTGAAAAAAAAACAAAAACGATACAAACAAAATGAGTTTCTATTTAAACGTGTGTTTCAGATTAAAATATCAGCATTTATCCCAGTTAGACTATCTTAATTAACGCGAGACCTATAGAATATTCCATTCCGTTAAATTTTACATCGATTTAGCTAGTTTCATCAAAATCGTCAATGCCGTTTTCGGAAAATTTGTAAAAAAAAAAAAGCAAATTACGTGTATAAAGTGGCTCTACTATTGTTCCGTTTGTGGTGAAAAACTGGCTATAAAATCTTAAACGTATAGTTGTCTTAAATGTGAGGTTTCAGTACTTAAGTAGACCCACAGACACAACGCCTTAGCTCGACTTTCTTATTTGACTCAAGCGACTATAAAACGTGTATTTCCCTTGAAAACTGGAATTAGAAAATTTTCACGATTGCAGTAAATTAACTAATTCTCCAAATAAACTGATTAGGTATTTCTAAACTTAACCACTATGATACAATAATTATTTTTCTAGATTTACAGAAGGTGTTTAATGTATCAGAGTAATGTAATTAAAAAAAAAAAAAAAAAATAAAAATAAATATATATATATATATATATATATATATATAAATCCAACCTATGAAAGATATCAATACCTAATGCATTCCTTTGACTAATCGTATCAAATAATACAGTAATGTAAAACTGTCACAGTGTGTCTTCTTACTAGGCATTATGCAACGTTTTCTTACGTTGTTATAATGAAATCATAGGTATCATGTATCCTCCAGAGAAAGATTGCGAGATAACGCTCTATTGTAGTATTATTTTAATGAAACGAGTTTAATTGTTTTTTTTTGTTTTTGTTTTTTTTGCTAAATTCTAAAAAGGAGTTCTACTGATTGTTTCAGCAGCGAATATATAGAAAGCAAAAGAGATATGAGGCAAAACCTTTTCACGGGACCCTGCTAGTTGAATTAGGATGTTAGAACAAATAAATTTTAAAATATTGACGCAACACGAAACAAAGAAGATGTAACAGCAAGTCATTAGCGCGGTTCAGATTGAGGGGTTAGCGACTTCTTTGTTGGGATGGAGGTGGAATTCCCTGGAGCTGGAAAAGACGCGATAGAGAAAGTTATCGAAACCTGCGAAGAGGGCTCCGGGCGAGCGACCCTTCATTGCCAAGGCCGCCGGGTCTTCCAAGTCCTTCTCTTTTTAGAGCCAAACCATTAAAGTTAACATGAGATCCAAAGCTGGCTTGCGAATAGCTGCTCTATATATTTCTATAATTATATCTATTTATCTGCCTAATCTAACCATTTTTCAATTTCCTTTCCAGCAGGATTAATTAATTAATTTAAAAACTCCATGAATTTTTATTTGTAATTTCATGATCTATATAGGAGAGGAAATGATTCGTTATGCTATTTATAATCAAATGATTTTATGATTTTTTTGGAGATAATAGTTGATAATTTAAAAGTTGTACAGGAGTGCTGCCATTGGGTAGTTCTTCTTCAAGTCTGTATCACGCCATTTATATTTTGTCATCTACACATTTACTTGTTATACTTTGAAGTACAGTTATAAATTTCAATACATGATGTAAAAAAAAAAAGTTGTGTATTTTATATTTTATATAAAATTTGGCAATACATATTTCGAAAATTTAATACAAATGTTTGAAGTAAGATATGTTCAATTAGTTCAAATTCAAAATAATTAGATATTTATCTAAATAGAAAAACTGCATAAATGAAAAAAAAAAAGGAAGATTGATCGTTACCCATAATAGCGACTAAGTTTAAAATATACTAAAGTATCTAATCAACATAGACAATATTCCAATAATAACGCACTCAAATGCGTAAAAGAACTAAAAAATTGAAACATTAAAAGTGTTGATTAGGCTATGAATTAAATAATAAAACTACTAATGATAATTAAATATTTTAACATACCCATAGTTGAAAGATCCGTCAACGCTTACATCGTTAGACATTCTGAGAATTGCTGGTGGCTGTTGAGTTGGACTAGAATTTTGAGAGACTGAAGACGAATCCTGATTAGCATCACTGGAACTGACGAATGATGAGCGGAAAGCGGAAAGACTTCCTTGAGCTTGTCCATCAGCTTGAGCTGAGGAACCCTGAACTGCTGCCGAGCTGCTGAACTGTGCTCCAGACCTCACTGTGGCAGGCTGGCTGGCTGATTGCTGGCTGGTGAAGCTATATTGGATTCCGGAAGGGCTGCTCACTCCACTTCTAAAAGCTCCTGACTGAGCTGAGTCCTGGCTACCAGAGGATTGACCCTGTGTAGAGAATTGGAATGCAGATGATGGAGCGAATTGCTGTGCACCAGATGCAGAGCTTTGGCTTGAAAAACCTTGTCCCTGCTGTGAGCTAGAAAAGAATGGACCAGATGCTCCTGATTGGACGGTTCTGAAACCGAGACCATGGATGGCGTATGCTGGGCTAGGATTGTATGGTTGGATTAAGCGAACAGTAGGTGCTCCTTGAGATGCAGCGAAGCCAAAACTTTGTGAACTGAGTGATGAAGTCGAGGCAGGAGAGACACTTCCAGCGGTCTGTTGGCTGACTGACTGAGAACCAGCTTGTTGTTGCCTAGACACTGCTACTGTAGAAACTGCAGTAGAAGGAGAAAATCTTCCATTCTGTTGAGATGATACACTGTCGGATTGTTGGGATCCACCAAAAACGCTTTGTGCACTTCCAGATTGTTCGTTATTAGACTCTTGTCTTTGTCCAAAGCTGGCCTGAACGTCAGCGGATTGAGATAAGGGGGTCTGAACGACTCCAAATTGCTGCTGCTGTCCAAATCCTGAGTGTAGGATTCCAAACTGAAACCTTCCGTTCTGTTGGCTTGAGGCTTGTTGGGCTCCTTGGGAAACATCGGACTGCTGTTGTGTCTCAGTTTGCTGGGCTGATTGTCCTGCAAAAGCTTGAGAACTATCAGTCTGTACTGATGATTGTTGGTTTCCTTGAACAAACTGCTGAGATCCCTGAGCAAAAGCTGTTTGTTGGCTATCTTGCGATACAGCAGATTGTTGAGATCCCTGTGTAAAAGGCACCTGTTGGTTATCTTGTGATACTGCAGATTGTTGAGTTCCCTGGGTGAATCCAGTTTGCTGGCTCTGTTGGGAGAATCCAGCTTGCTGGGTTGCTTGTGTCGATCCGGATTGTTGAGAACCTTGGGCAAATCCTGAAATGACTGAAACTTGTGGAGATTGAACTCTGCTCACTTGCTGGGTACTTACTGGAGCATAGGCAGCAAAAGGAGATGCTGAGCCGGAGTGAAATCCGTAGTTGTACGGATGACCATAACCTACAGAAGGAACATAGCTGTATACTTGCTGTGCTGGACCGACAGAGTGAACCAAAGGTGCAGCGGTATGTACAGCGCCTACACTGACTACAGATGGTTCGACGTAGTGCACAGCAGGTCCAACGACCTGTGGTTCATGTACGTAGTCAACAACGTGGTGGACTGGCTCAATATAGTGATCCAAACCATAGACGGATCCGACTTGCCTAGCCTTCAGCCTACGGGAAGACTCTGAGGGAGAGATGGCCTTCTCCTTGGCTAAGGTGCATCCGACGATGCACAGTACAGCGAACTGAAAGAAAATACACTATTTTAAAATATGTTATATCAATCTGTGTTTGGCTTAAATTAATTTCTAATGCCACACTGAAATTAGGATCTATATAAGTAAACACTGAATAGTATTATTTGAATTAAAATTAACCCAAGTTACTTCAAGATAAGATAAACTATATTAAATTAATTTTACACTTAGGCAAATTATTTCAACGGTTGACGTCATACCTGAAATATTTTAAAACTATTTATTATTCACACTAACTAATGGTTCTTTTATTAAATGATTTTCTTCCGAGAACGAAATCAGTCATATATAATTTAGATCGCGGCAATTAATAATACTAATTAAATACGTTATGAATATATATCTACCAACAATAAATAGATTCATCGGCTTTCTTTCTCGTCTACTGTCATGTGTCATATCTATTGATTGATGAAAAATATTTTTTTAAATCTTTGATAATCAAAAAAACAAAAAATAACCAGTCAATGATAAATAAATAAAATTTTATAAACTGACTCTCTATCGCTAAAAACATGTACAATAATCTCCAGACCGCCTTAATTAACTAACTCACTTAGCCGCATGAACTTTTCCATTCAGGCATAAAGTTTTAATGAATATAATGCTAAAAAAAATGAAAACTTTAGCTGAAAATAATCATAATTGTTTTAAATATTTGTATGAATATAATATATATATATATATATATATATATATATATATATATATATATATATATATATATATATATATATATATATATATATATTATTTATTATATTGTTGTTGAGATGTGTGTTTACTTACGATCTTGTACATGATGTTAATGGTAGACTGACGAAAGGAGGGCCGAGACAGTATATATAGCTCGGAGGAGGCGGGGCCCAAGGAGGGAGGGGCACACCCTTCGAACCAAGATCAACCAAACCAAGTTCAAGGAAGGTCGCCGTCCGTATCGGCTAACCACCATAAGCTGGGCTAGGCTTTCATCCGGGTGGTAACCGTAGACACCACCTGCTGTCTTCATCCCTCTAGAGTTAGCACCTTAAACTGACATAAACTCAACTACTATAACTGTTTTATTTTTTTTAATATACCATTGAAGATAAAAGCATTTTGGTCAACTATTTTCAATAATAAACCTTTGTAATCGACCAAAAAAATAAAAAATTCCTCCTCCCCCTGAAAATTTGAGAGCTTACGATTCAAGATGCAACACATTAATGTGTGAGAAGCACAGGGAAGACAGAGCAGGTAGAATGATTGGCCAGCAACCAGTCAACACCACAAGTAAGAGTTAAAGCAATCACACAAGATATTCAAAATTATAACAACATTCAAACTGCCTTATCTGAATATCATCAGGAAATTTCATTTTCTTTTGTGTTTTTTTGTGCCAATTTAAAACAAAATATTGTTAAAATCAGTCAATATATATTCATAACCCCTCTTACATACAGTCCACTGAATTTGAATGACGAGTAAAAACAAAATACGTTTGTCCGCTGTCCACATCATTTCTCCGAAACTGCTTGACACATTTTTTTTTAGAATTCGCCACAAAAATTCTACTCCATGCAGTAATGATCCTAACACCTACACGTTAATATCAGCTGTATATTTTCAAAATAGCGGCCGATTAAAAGTAATTTAATTCAATAACTCAGGTATTTGGGAAGATAGAGAAAAATTTGTGAGTGTTTTTTAACCAGAAATCTAGAATAATTATATAAAAGAGATAAAAAAAAAAAAAAAAAAAAAATGAAATTTTACACATAAATACGCTCATAACTCAGTTATTTTTGACGATAAAGAAAAGTATGTAAGGAGTTTTAAAATCAGCAAAGCGAGATAAAAAAAAAAAAATAAAATAAAAATGATAACAGTTAAAATCGCGCTTACACATTCGCTTGTAACCACGTCATTTTCGAAGATGGAGAAAAATTCGGTATTTTTTTTTACCAAAAAAAAAAACGCTAATCATTATATAAAAGAGAAAAAAGAAAAAAAAATCCACACATAGTTATTATGTCTATAATAATTCTAAAAACTTGGGGAAAGTTGGATCCCTAATATTGCGAAAGGATTAAAATATTTTAATCATAGTTATTAAAATTTAGATAAAATAGACTCATTGTTTACCTTCCCTTCCATGCATATGAAATATGTGTTATGTGAAATTCTCGTTTTAGATTCCCTTGAGTCAAAATAACAAGTCGCTCGAAAAGATGCGTGTGGGCGTAGTTAGTCTTGCACGAAAACGAAACGTCTTTCGGAACTGAAATTTTATATGTAAAATAATTATACGCCTAAAATGTTACAGCCAATAAAAATCAGAGGGCCAGGAGTGCCACTCTACGCAATGCATTTTTCATCTTTTCACAATTTTCCCAACAAAGGCTTTTGTTTAAAAATCAAACTATTTTGATTAATGTTTAAGGATCTTCCTTGAACAAGTGCTCTTTTGACAGTTGAAATTACTACAAATTATAATTGAGAGGCCCCACCATTTTGGATCCTCCATTTTGTTGGATGGTAAGCGCTAGTCAGAGAAAAATTGATTGCATGTTTACATGGTTACATATTTGCACATATTTTAATTTTTAATATTTCTTCGAAAACGAAAGGCGACATCAATTTTATTTGAACTGGTAATATTAATGTATACCGAAATATTCTTTATGATCAGATAGGTTCGAATAATCATAATTGAAATAATCTGACATAGCTTAAGTGCAGAATATTGAAAAAAAAAATTTTCAGAAATAAAATTATCACTCAAAACTCACAAATAGTAAAGGGCCGTGATCATTTGAACTCAGGGACCTAACAAAATGTGTTTCCGTTAGTAATTTTGATTCAATTTTTTTTTTTTTTTTACGATCCTAATACTTTACCTGCATATTTTATAAATATTTTTCAAAAAAGTACAATTTTCCATACATTATACATCGATGTTCCTATTCTTATAAGCAAAAAATATTTGCTCTTCTCGTTCTCTTTATATTACCATTTTTACAAAGGTAATAATAAGGTGTATGATTAATTATTTGGAATATAAAAATTTAAAGATACTTTATGTGTTGGAAAATCTGAAAAATCAGTATTAAATTCCTGTCAGACTATTTCAATCAAAATAAACATGATATAAAGTTAATATAGTAAGTATAATTGTTTTGTGATCTCGGCAATTCATTATGACTTGTTTCCCATGAATATTGCCTGCCCATCGATCATTGCTAGTTTGTGATTGATTAATGGACTGTATGTAAGAGGGGTTATGAATATATATTGGCTGATTTTAACAATATTTTATTTTAAATTGGTTCAAGTACGCAAAAGAAAATGAAATTTTGATGATATTCAGATTCAGTGTGTGATTGCTTCAATTCTTACTGGTGTTGGCTGGTTAGTGGCTAATCATTCTAACTGCTCAGTCTTCTCTGTGCTTATACATTAATGTGTTGTAAACTGTCATTGCCTTGTAACTTCACTTATAATTTAAACTTAACTGCACTTAGCAACACTCTTTTCACGATTACGAACACCTTTTTACTCTGACTGTCAGTTACTTGCCAACAAAATGGAGGGTCCTAAATGGTGGAGCCTCCCAATTATAATTTATAGTAATTTCAATAATCCCACCTAAATCTAATTGATTCAGATTTATAATGTGTGTTTGTTGAGTTGGATTACAGAAAATGGCATTAATTGTTAGTACATTCAAAAATGTAATTAATTTTTTAGGAAAAAGAAATAAAATAAAATAAAGCAGTTACTCTGTTAAATAATTAAATAATAATTAAACTCTTCTCAGGTATCCAACGTTAATTATTAGTACTCCTGTATAAAGTATATACGTTTTTACTGAAAAGCTCTTTTTTTTTAGTATCATAGACTAATTTCCACATTTTGACTTATAACGCTTCTGAGCTAATTTAAATCTACCCCTTGCCTAGCATTGCTTAGTTAAGGCGGAAATAGGTAGCGTCGGGGGACTTGATTGTGTTTGTCAAACTAGTTGGGTTCTGATCTAAGGATAAGTTTTTCCATTTTTTATGAAATATGAACTATTCATACAAAAACATGCTAATTATGCTACTGCAGAATATTTCTTAAGTTTTTTCGGAAATAAAAGTTTTCATATAGAATTCGAGAAAGTTGCAACGAGATAAATCGAAATGCATACAATGCGTGTGGGTTTTTTTTTTTTTTTTTTTTTTTTTGTAAGTGGAAAATCAAGATAATCCGGCAGACAAACCGGTATTCTTTATTTTCTAAAGAGCTGAGGTGAGCCCAGTTCGGTTGGTGCATTGATTCTAAGCAGGAAAGGTTTAGAATTGGATTTATTCTTTTTTTTATTTATAGATATAGGGAAATTAGATTTAGAAAATATATAATATTTTATAATTTTATAAAGATAAAATATTTTAAGGCAGTTTACAAAAAAAAAAAAAAAAAAAACCTGATCTCGGAGTTAGTTTTGTGTGTGATTGTAAATATTCCGGATGAAAATAAGTGAAAATTATTTAAGGTATATATATATATATATATATATATATATATATATATATATATATATATATATATATGTCTTGAACGTTATTACAGGCTCATTCAAAACAAATTTTAGACACTTTATCGATTCGTGTATTTTAAAACTATGGAATAATCAGGAATATTTGAGTAATGGAGATTATATTCATAAAATAGTATCAATTTTGTTTGTAATAAAACATTGTTGATGTTTATGGCATATCTAATAATAATTAAATTTCTAATTAATTAATAATATATATATATATATATATATATATATATAATATATATATTATATATATATAATATATATATATTTTTTTTTTCTTAATTTAAAAAAAATATATGTTAAAATAATTCATATTAGATTATAGTCTTTTAATTTGATGTTATATGAAAAATAATAAATAAATAACTTTTTTTTCTAACTGAAGCAGAGATACCGTAACTTAAATATTGAAATTTAATTTACTTAAAGTGGTTATACACGCCTCGAATTTAAATCTCTATTCGAAGACAAAACCTAAAAATCTACTGGCTGAATAATCTCTTGCCTTAACACAAAGTCATGGAAGGTGTGCTGCTTTTTACAGACCCTTCTCCATGCTTCCCATGGCATCATTTTGTATTTTTAAAACATATTGCTGAATCGTAATTCATTTTTCAAAGGTGCAGCTCAATATTATAAATTTAATAAAATAAAATCAAGTAATAACAGGAGAGCATTTATGAGATGAAGGGAGTTTTTTTGTAGCTATGATAGCAAGGGTCACCACTGGTATATTAGATATCATAACAGCCATGTATGATGAAGGTGGCCCTAGGATTTCTTAAAGAGTGTATTATAATTCTTGGTTATGATGCCCTTCGGAGGTGTCGTAAAATGGTGGCCCCCTACATTTTCGATATTAGGTACTCCTTAAAGATCCCCTGTCTAATTAAACCTGAATTAAAAAAAGTCATATGAGGTAATTAAGAGTGCCACGAAAATGCATTCAATTCAGGGATTATTGTTTTTAAATATGTATACGTTTGTATTACTTTGAACACATAGTGAAATTTTTCAAGAAAACTTAGAAAAAAAAAAACTAATAATATAATATAAATAAAAATGCCCGATCAAAAATTAATATATTGTGGGGTGGTAAACAAGTTATAGTTTATTCATATAACATCACTATATGCTATTTTGGCTAACCGAACGAACATCATATGAAAATATAATATAAATAAATCATCATATTTTTATAGTAATACGGCGTGCTCACCGTTCCAGGCGTTTAAAAATATAATTATTTTAAAAATAATATACATGTATTTTATTTACTCCTAAACAAAACAATAATATTAAGCATTTAAGTACTATCTCTGGTTAAATATGACTTATTTTATGTGTTTTTTTTTTTTTTTTTAATTTCGAGTGATGTACACCTGTAAAGGTAATTCTATTTGGCATCTTAACTTTTAGAAGGGCTCTGCTTGCATAATAATAAGCGCAAAAACATAGGTTTACTTTCATTCTTTTTTAGTTGGGTTCAATAAAATTAAAAGCCATAAACCTTGAGAAATCGGATCCGATATTTTATTGCCCAATTTAGTGCGGATTTTTCATTAGGTAATGAAACTTCTTTCAACTAACAAGGGCTCACGCGGAGGTTCTGAGAACCAAAAACAAAACAAGAAAAAAGCAATTTCTATATCTACTTTTTTTTTTTTTTTTGAGTTCTGATTGCTGAAGGTGAAACAGATTAGCATGTTAAGCTTATCGAGAAGAAATTGGTTGCAGTTATGTCATAAGAAAAAATATACAGAATATATCATATTTACGATGTCTTCCTTATACAAGATTCTTTTCCTTAACACACTTATAACATCAACCAGTATAATGAGATCCGCGAACTAAAATAATTATTGATGAATTTTCAAACTTTGGTATGGTTTATATTACCATAACTTATAATAATCATTTTTGACATTTGAGACGTTGATTTTTAAAAGTTGCTATATCCATTCTACGAATTTTTTCAGGAAGCGCTTAAACCTATCATTACTAAATTATTAAACCAACTTATTAGATTATGGTCGTATTAAAATATATAATAGTTTTTTTTACTATATTAATTACACTAATAAACAATCTAAATTATCGCCTTTTTATATTATACATTTTTTTTTGCATTTAATTATAATATATTAAAATTATGACCTGAAATGTATTAGTTTCATTTGGAACGAAACTAAATGTGTAACTACTACTATAAGAAAATAACTGTATTTCTTTTCTTTCTTTTTTCAATTTATTTTTTGATTTGCACCTGTCAGCAGTATGTGACAATCAGCAAATAGGATAGAATATAAACAAAATAATAGACATGTCAGGCATCAGGAAGGACAGTACCCAGCAGCACGTCTTCTCGTCAGGTTTTTTTTTTTTTTTTTTTTTATGTATGGTGTCCATCATATTTTAAATGATTGAATTCTTTATTTTACGTCGGATTGTTAATAAGGCTATCAGTATACGATTAGGGACCATTTGGAGCGTTCATAGCTTGAGTGAAGTAAGCGAGGATTTGGAGAAGGCTCAAAAGGGGCTGAAAAAGATTATTCAACCCTCAAATTATTTGTGAAATTTAAGATGAATTTTCACCTGAAGACGGCTGCTGTGGTATTTCCCTCCTCACACCCGAGCCTGTTGGTTCGTTGTTAGAAGGTGGAAAAGCGTGATTTGGTCCCATCTGGAGGGCTGATGATTTCCGTGGCTGGTTCGGTGGTACCAGAGACTGGATTGGTGGTCTCAATGGCTGGAGTGGTGGTTCAAGTGGCTGGAGTTCTGGTTCCTGTCGAGTCGGAGCTCTCAGCTGCTGAACTGGCAACTCTATCTGTGTACCATTATTATGAGCTGGTGGGTAGGTTGATGTTTTTTGACGAAGATCAGAAAATTCGTCGAAATTTCGTGGTGGAGGATGAGGTCGTTCGGAGCGTTACGTTCGAGAAGTTCGTTGAATCCTCAACTTCAGAACTTGGAACCCACGGTAGTTGGCTGGATGCTCCCCTGGCAGTTGGCGCATGTCGCTCGCTGGTGTTTCTCTTTCCTTTGTACAAGTTGCGCTGTCGTGGCTAAGACCACATCTTACACAACGTAGAGGGTGGTTACAGTACGTCTTCGTGTGACCGTACTGCTGGCACCTAATACACTGTGGTATGACTCTTCTTTTTCTGGGTTCTTCTACTCTTATTTTTTTGTAAAATATAGATTGAATCTCAAAATTGTTTTCATTGTAGGTTGATTTGGTGATGTCAACGAAAAACATGAGGAGTGGGTTTTTTAACCTAGAAATAACACTAGTGATGTTTACAACATTATAACCATATTTTTCACTATCTTTTTTTATTTCCAAAATAATTGTAGTGTGATGGAGATTTTTCACGACTATCCTGTGGTTTTTATCTTCAGGAAGTTGTATTTCTAAATCGAATTTTTAAAGGAATTCAGAGTTCATTGGATAAAATTAAATAGACGATTTAGGTAAAATAAATGGGGAGAATACAAATATGTCATAGTATCAATTTCGTAAAAAAATTCCTTTAGTTCTTTTTGGAAATCAAGGTCTCATTACATATAATTAATAAAATAAAATATCTCGGACGACAATACCACGATAAAGTATGCGAATCCACTATAACTAAAATAATTACGCTAGTAAAAAAAAATGTTTTGAAGGCTGATTGTTGAAGATGAAACAGATTTATATATTAACTTATCAAGAAGAAATAGTCGTCATTTCTCAAGAGGAATTTTAAGCTAAACATGGCATATTCATGATATATTTCTAAAATTTAAAAAATATTTGGTATATTTTGTGACTTTGATCCGTTTTACATACAATATCATTATCCAAACAATTACAAAAATAACTAATAATATGAATTTTTTACATGTTGAAAAATTAGAAAATTAAAATAACCTCGACGACAAAACTATTTACAACATATTATGCGAATGCTCTATATCTAAAATAAATAGGCTAATATCAAAAATCATTCCAAAATCTAAATAGATATCTTAATTTACATATTTTATTATCCGAGTCTGCTTTAAAAAAAATAGATTATTTTTTATACATGCTCTAATTTTGTTTTCAAGAAACCTTGAAAATTGTAGTGTATCAATATTTTTAATTATTATATGTATCAGTTTACGCAGCCAATATTTGTTTATTCTTCTGGTATTATGTCCTCTTTCCAATGTCATTGTATACATAAACAAAATAATAGAAACACGAAAATAAGGATTGTAAATAATGTATAAATATTATTTACAATCCCTATTTTCACGCACTCTTATACAATTTAAACTGTGAATGCTAAAAATGGCTCCAGCCCTTCTAAATAAGGAACAAAGCTTTTCCAGCGAGGGACCAGAACGAGAACAAGTTTTTATCACCAAAGCCTGAAGGTTAACGCCTCTTAAAGAACCCTGGTATCGCCTCTTTTCGAGTAACAATGCAATTTTTCGAAAATACAGATTTCCAAAAATGAAAAATTATACAAACAAAGAAAATATGTATGTATTGCTCTAGATAGGGTTAATTTTCTCAGCACAGTAGTAACTAGCATAAAAGCCTTTTATCTGCCTTTCCTCAGGTTGAATCTCTCTCTCTCTCTCTCTCTCTCTCTCTCTCTCTCTCTCTATATTATATATATATATATATATATATATATATATATATATATATATATATATATATATATATATATATAGCATTTCCAAGTCAATTGTAACCTTTTCCAAGTCAAATGTAACTTTTTCCATTTCAAATGTAACCTTTTCCAAGTCAAATGTAACCCTTTTCATTTCAAATGTCACCTTTTCCAAGTCATATGTCACCTTTTCCATTTCAAATGTTACCTTTTCCAAGTCAAATGTCACCTTTTTCTTCACTTCTAGCCTTAAATATTCCGTTTTATTTATTTATTTATTGAAAAATAATTAGTTTAATTAACATTATGACTTTTTTAATAATTTTGGCATATAATAATTGATATTTTTTTTGGGTCTGTTAGATATTTGATATCAAGTTCTGTTTTTTACTAGCTAATATTTAAAAAAATTAATTATCGTCTATTTAGTTTTATGATAGTTGTTGATTTTGATTTTTTAGAGAGGAGGGGTAGTTTTTTGGAATAATTAATGTGTTTTCGGGTATTATAATTAAATTTTTCGAGCTGTATTTTTTATCGCTCGCGTGCATTTTAACTCGCATTAAATTTTAATGTTTTTTATTGATATAGGGATTAATTAATGTGCTTTCGGGTGGTTATGATTAGGTTTTTTGAGCTGTATCTTTTATCGGTCATGCGTATTTCAACTCGCATTTACTTTTAATGTTTTTTATTGATATAGGGATTAATTAATGTGCTTTCGGGTGGTTATGATTAGGTTTTTTGAGCTGTATCTTTTATCGGTCATGCGTATTTCAACTCGCATTTACTTTTAATGTTTTTTATTGATATAGGGATTAATTATTTTGCTTTCGGGTGGTTATGATAAGGTTTTTCGAGCTGTATTTTTTTCGCTCGCGCTTATTTTAACTAAAATTTACTTTGTATGTGTTTTATTGATATAGGGATTAATTAATGTGCTTTCGGGTGGTTATGATTACGTTTTTCGAGCTGTAGTTTTTATCGCTCATGCGTATTTCAACTCGCATTTACTTTTAATGTTTTTTATTGATATAGGGATTACTTAATGTTCTTTCGGGTGGTTATGATTACGTTTTTCGAGCTGTATGTTTTATTGCTCATGCGTATTTCAACTTCTATTTACTTTTAATCTTTTTATTTTTATAGAGATCTATCCTTGTGCTTTCGCGGGGTTATGAAAATGTTTAAAAGCTATGTTATTATCACTGGTTCGGATTTCAACTCGCCTTTATTTTTGATATTTTTTTATTGATATTGGGATTGATTGTTTTGTTTTTGGTTCTCATTATAACGTTGCTGGAATATACATCGTTTAGGTTTTTTTTATTATTATTATTATTTTATAAAAGGATTAGTTATAGTTCCTTTTCTAGCGTCCTGAGTAATTTTTTTCAACTAAATCTTTTTAAAGGATCCGCTTCCTAACTCGGTCTTACTATTATTTGATAATTTAATTGAGGAATCGTTTATTCTATTTTCGGGTGTTCTGATAACATTATTTGAACCAAATTTGTTATCGCTTTTACTCATTTTAAGTTACTGTTTCTATTTCATAAATATTTGATAGAGGGATCGTTTATAGTGTTTTCAGGAATACTAATAGAGTTTATGACATTTATTTATAGCTAGTGCACATTTTAACTTAAATGAAAAGTGATCTAGAAGAATTCGCAATCGCGATGTAACGTCCAAATCAAAAATGTAATCAGATCCTGCAAATAAACAATAAATATTTTTTACATCATATTATAACATAATACCTACGGTTTGTAGAAATTCCCAAGCGCATAAAAGAATAAAGTTCAAAACACGTTATGAGAATCCCCTAAAACAAAAACAAAGAGGGACCACTGCAAATGCAAGTTTAAATGAGAGCAAGCGACAATAAAAACAGCTCAAAAAACGTAATCACAAAACCCGAAAAGATAATTACAAACGTCTATAACAATTAAAAATATCAAAAGTAAATCCGAATTGAAATACGCATAAGCGATAAAAGATACAGCTCAAAAACGTAATCATAACCACCCAAAAGCACATTAATTAATCCCTATATCAATAAAACACATAAAAAGTAAATTTTAGTTAAAATAAGCGCGAGCGAAAAAAATACAGCTCGAAAAACCTTATCATAACCACCCGAAAGCAAAATAATTAATCCCTATATCAATAAAAAACATTAAAAGTAAATGCGAGTTGAAATACGCATGAGCGATAAAAAATACAGCTCGAAAAACGTAATCATAACCACCCGAAAGAACATTAAGTAATCCCTATATCAATAAAATACATTAAAAGTAAATGCGAGTTGAAATACGCATGAGCGATAAAAAATACAGCTCGAAAAACGTAATCATAACCACCCGAAAGCACATTAATTAATCCCTATATCAATAAAACACATACAAAGTAAATTTTAGTTAAAATAAGCGCGAGCGAAAAAAATACAGCTCGAAAAACCTTATCATAACCACCCGAAAGCAAAATAATTAATCCCTATATCAATAAAAAACATTAAAAGTAAATGCGAGTTGAAATACGCATGACCGATAAAAGATACAGCTCAAAAAACCTAATCATAACCACCCGAAAGCACATTAATTTATCCCTATATCAATAAAAAACATTAAAATTTAATGCGAGTTAAAATGCACGCGAGCGATAAAAAATACAGCTCGAAAAATTTAATTATAATACCCGAAAACACATTAATTATTCCAAAAAACTACCCCTCCTCTCTAAAAAATCAAAATCAACAACTATCATATAACTAAATAGACGATAATTAATTTTTTTAAATATTAGCTAGTAAAAAACAGAACTTGATATCAAATATCTAAGAGACCCAAAAAAATAATCAATTATTATATGCCAAAATTATTAAAAAAGTCATAATGTTAATTAAACTAATTATTTTTCAATAAATAAATAAATAAAACGGAATGTTTAAGGCTAGAAGTGAAGAAAAAGGTGGCATTTGACTTGGAAAAGGTTACATTTGACTTGGAAAAAGTTACATTTGACTTGGAAAAGGTTACAATTGACTTGGAAATGCTATATATAAAATTATTTTGGTTTGTGTGAACTACATGAAGTACTCCATTAAACTACAAGAAAGATTTTTACTATCATTTAGAGCATTCTTTATTGAAGGTTTATAAGTAAAATTCATTGTAATTTAGCTTTTCTTTAAACATGAATTTTCTGTAACCAAGTCATCAAAACATTATTCCTGAAATATAAGTGGTATCATAGACGTATAATATACCGTTGGAAAGCGCAAGATTAAAAAAAAAAAATATATATGCAATAAAAAAACTCGTACAAGTTAATACAAAGTTGTTGTAAGCTCATAAAGTTATGAAGATGCTTTATTAGGAAAAAGGAAGGTTACAATAGTTAACATAGCCACCGCCGTTCAGGATCGTGTAGGTTATATTGTTCCATTCAGAGCTCAAAATTTTAGAAACAGTATTACGTACCTATTTGTAAATAATATGTTAATATCAATGGTAAATTGTTACAAATCTATAAACTAACATTTTAATTATTTCCAATTTTATATTGATTTAGGAAAACAGGCTTATCACTGTAAACTTAATGGGATTCCAATGAAAACTTGATTGAACTTTAAAAATGAAATTTAAATTATTCGTTAGAAATAGAAAACAGTAATGAAACGAATATAATAGGAAACAGTTGTTATTTTTGTAGTGTTTGAATAGATACATATCAATCAATGTTTGTTTATATGGGAAATTAATTTTTTTTTGTTTACTATGTAATAAATATGCTTTACTTTAAAATGACAATAAAATAAACTGAACCAATGGTTTCGTAATATTTTTCATTTTTCCTAATGATTAAATATAATAATGAATAGACGTCATAAAATTAACATATTTTCTTGCTTATTGCACTTTTCTTTACAATATATTAAAACTTCCAAATTATTAAACTCTAAACCGGTTACCACATGGTAGACAGAGGTTTTTTTTAACATAAATGACACCTCATCCAAAAGCTGGGGCGGGTACACTTGGAATTTGATTAATGAATAACATATCTTCTATGACTGTCTTCAAGCGGCAGCCTGTATAGTACAATTAGGCTACTGCATAAAGATCGCATGTTCCAAATAATAATCCAAATTTCGGTTCTTAACACTTTCTTTTTTAACGTTTTTCATTTATATACGTTCATAATTTGATTAAATACTCTACCGAAAATTCCAGTAACCTTGTTTAATTATAAAACTATGATACAAACATTCTCATTAAAAAAAAATTAAATAAATAAATCATATGGCATGGGCCAAATCAGCAACAAATGGAACATTAAGGTCTTTATGGATGAGTTTGTTGGTGACAAAGTAAGGAGCATTGAGGATTTTTCGAAGGATTTTGGATTGTAGGGATTGAATACGGGAAGAATTTGATGGTTTAGTAGAGCCCCAAAGCTCAACTCCAAATGGTACTAAGTACCAAATGGTAATATAGATGAGCCTTTTTAAGTGGAAGATTAGAGCGTCTGGCCAGTAAGTGTTGAACTAAGCGAAAGCGTTGGGCAGTTTCTTGTCGTTTCAGTCTTGCGTGCGGATTTCAAGTTAGTCGTTTGTCAAGTAGGAGTCCTAGATAGCGAATCTGTTCAACAGGGACTAGCGGGATATTGTTAAAGGACACTGTAGGGCAGGGTAATTTGGTGGGATTTGTTGGAATTGATTTTGATTCTCCAATTCTGACACCATACTTCAAGGTCAATGAGACACATATAAAACACAATTCCCTTTTTGTCATTTTTTTTTTTTTTTTAGTTTTGCCTCCTCTCATCCTTGATCTGATCCATTAAGTATCTAATTAAATGAAGAAGTTTTTCTGAGATCCAGAAAATATAGAATCTAGCAGTAGAAGAGTAATAGCTCTTTGAAATGTCCGAATATAAATAAAAATGACGTGCGACACTTAATTTCTTGCTTCGAGGGTTTGGCATCTTATCCTTCTGGAAAAAACTGTCTTATTTTATTTGGTACCACCTTTTTACCTGTGATTGCTTATGAAGTTGATATATTTGAAATTTCCTTATGAAAACACTCAAAATTTGATTTTCTTCCCTTACCGTTGAGAATCCGAGTATGGGTCTAATAAACATTTTTGTTCCACTTAAGGTTCAGTATCTGCTCTCACAATATAACGAGACATTTTTCAGACACTGAAAAGTTATTTCTATATAACTTTATTCAAGAGGCTAAAGAAACAAAATTGGTAATTGTAAACTTTTCGGGGAAAGCATCAATTACAAAGGATCTTTCATTAAATTATAATGACTATAATAAAAACTTTATTATCTTATTTCAAAGATATAACCTTTTGTTTTCCTGATCTCTTTATTTATCTATAACCAACAATTTACAATGTAAGCTACATTACAATTGAATTCGAATCGTTCAACCTTTTCAGGTATCTTACGTTGGAATTATAGTACTTACCTTTTTTGTTATAATCCTTTTCAAAAAAAAAAAAAAAAAAAATTTTTTATTGTAAAAACCAAAATAGTTTTAAATTCGATTTCCTTTTTTAAATATAACTTTTTTCATTCATCATTTTACTTTTAAATAACATAAATAAAATATATACCAACAGAATTTATTGCGGTTTCGTAATAATTATCCCGTGGTAAAATCCGAAATTCCTGCTGAAAATTGTTTTATTATCTCCTTTTTTGTCCAATAAACAAGTAAAAAAAATTAAAAATTGCAAAAACAAATAATGCAGCAGTTCAAGCCCCTCAGAGCTTACTACAACTAACACTCAATACTGCTAAAAATACGTTTTAAGTATTTCAAAGATGTTTTTTTTTTTTTTTATTTATTTATTTATTGAAATTTACAACTGTATTAGTAAATACATCAAGTAAATTGGCTCATAATATAGATAATATACATGAAAAGACATGAGAGAATATGCCCATTGGCAACACTCCACTAGGTAATCTACAATAGAAGGTCTCGAGGCCATCTTCTTTTCAGACGCCTCGGAGGATTGTCAGGAATGGTAGAGGAAGCTAGCGTTTAGCTTTATCATTTTAAATACTAGGAATTTAAATATATGAAGGAATTGGTTGGATATTAGTGAGAACTACTTCTGAATCATTTAGAAGATTTTAATCACCTTCATAAAAATAGAGAAATATTAATCATTAAAATTCTCTAATTTCAATTTAGATAAGTCTTATGGTAGCGGTGAAACAGTTGCAGAACCTTTTTTTTTTAAATTTATTATAACTATATTTAATTTTATATTTGAGTATTTTTTAAAAATCTAAAACTCTTAAGGCTTATCTTATTATAAGAATTTCCTTATTTAATTTATTTCTGAAGAATCGCTTTATTAATTGGATATCTTTCATCAGTGCGAAAGAGTTTCCGGGAAGAATCCTTTTTTATTTTCTATAAAAACCTGTAGCCATCGACTATTTTGCATAATACTTATTATGTAATTTAACAATTGTGTTGTTTTTTTCCACTTTGATTCATAACGAGTAACTAGTCCAATGTATGGATTTAATGATTTCTTAGAAGCGAATGGAATATTTAGGAGTAAATAAAATGACCATCCTTGTTTTATCCATAATTACTTTAGCCCTTAAAACGCCAATTAAGCATGCTATAAATTCCGATTATAAAAAAAGTTAAGTAATGATGAATATGTATGAGCATCGATAGTATACGTCAGGATAATAATATGGTACCTACACATTAATTAATAATAATTGCTTCATTAATTTAATAAATAATAATCATAAAATCTCTTTTTTAAGTTTTTTTTATTTACAATTAGTTGTACATATTTAATTTGTTTTATTCTATTACTGTATTTACTCCTTTATATATATATATATATATATATATATATATATATATATATATATATATATATATATATATATATATATATACACACACATGTTTATAAAGGTAACCTTATCAAATATATGCAGTCATTTCTACGTCTGTTATGTCAATCACCACTGTTTTTATTAATTTAAAGGTATGTCGTTTTGCAATGATTTCAAAAGAAAATGTAAAAAATCTGGTACAGGCGACACACGACATTCACTTTCCTTGGTTTTTTAAAACGAACTTAAGAACTATTAAATAAAGTCAAATTTGAAAAATGTTCAATGATTTGTATTTATTTTTGTTGGAAAAACTATGTTTTAGATTACACAATATAAAATTGTTATGAACAATAATGTAATAATACAGAAGTGAGTTTATGTCCTATTCGTCACTTTACATTATCTTCCACAACTATGTATATAATATTTTTTGTAATATCCTTAGATCCCTAAGGGTATATAATACGCCTATTATAGTTTCCTTCTTAGCTCAAAAAAAATTATGGGTAATGATATTTTTTCTCTTTTTTTATCTTCAGTTAGTACTCAAAGTCCATATTATTATATATATATATATATATATATATATATATATATATATATATATATATATATAGCTGAAAAAAAAAATAAACGAGAAAATTACTTTTTGTGTTTTCTTCTTCACGTGTCTATTAAACTATTTTATATTACATATTCACCCATTTTTTATCATCGCTAACAAAAAATATTTTCAGATTTTCGTAATCATCAAAATCAATAGTAGAGGAAGTTTACCAGATATAGGCAACTGATCCCTGTCAAACCGTTTCAATAAGAATGGAATCCCTTAAAGTTAAAGCCCATTAAAATCTATATATAGTTATATACATCTATATAGCGACTTTTATGAAAATCGTTATAGCCGTTTTTTAAGAAAGTCATAAGAATGTATAATATAACGTGGCACTTCTGGTTTGCCGAGTTTCTTGAAAAAGATGCTGTAAGATCACAGGAATATACGATTCTAATTTTTGAAATTTCAGTTAAATACAATAAGTCGTTTTGGATCTAGTCATATCATACATAAACACACAGAACATTTTTGCGGGACTTAGTCAATTGGACTAAGATAACTCTACATTTCATATATAACTAGATTTGAAAGAAAAAAAAAATGTAACTGTCGTTTTTTTATTTTTATTTATAGCATGTAAGACATCACCTATAATGTAAAAACAATATAATAGAAATTTGTTCACAAAATTGTAACCATATACTATGGTATCATTTAAGCTTTGATATAAACCAATGAATTTCATTATTTATACAAATGTATTTACCCTTATAGGGTTATTAGCATGATACATACTTATTTTTGTTTTTTAGATCATAATTTTTAACATTATACCACAAAAATGGATTATAAACTTTTGGTCCAAATGCATAATGAACTATATCAAATTTTAGAGTTTACACTTCTTTAAAAACTTTAATAGCTTTTGCACACACATCTCACAATCACTCAGAACCATTTTTTTTTTAACTATCTAAGTTTGTCGCCCATGTCGAATTCTCATCTTGCACCGTTGTAGGCCTCGCAGTGCAGGATGATATGCTCTACGGTCAGAGGAGTCTGGCACGTCCTACAGGTCGGTAGGTGGAGTCCCTTCAGAAGGTAGGTATGAGTCATTGCTGTGTGTCCGCTTCTTGGTCTGACCAGGACCACTTCTTCCCGACGATTTTTCTTTTTAGAAGTTTTCCAGACTTTAGGAGTCTCTTTAATTTTTCCTATTTTTTCTTTCGTTCTGCTCCTCCGAGTGACCCATGAAGCATAAATAATTTTCTTCACATAGCTTTTCCAGTCCGAGGCTGTTGTCTTATTGACTCGGGTTACCTCAACCCTAGCATCATTAGCAGCCTGGTCAGCTTCCAGGAATTTTCCTAATGCCCAAATGAGATGGAACCCATAAGAACTGTATTATTTTCCATGAAAAAACGCATTCTCACTCAAGAATTTGGATTTTGTTTACCAAGACATCTTTTGAATTCCTGTTCTCTATTGCCTTGAGAGCACAAAGAATCCGTAACTATCAGATGATTTGTGTGTTCTTGTTTAATTATGATGGTCATAACTTTCCAGATTGTGAATAGTTCTCCGGTATATACACTATTTGGTCCAGGTAAAATATATTGGAATATAATTCTTGAATTTACATTAATTTAGATATCGGTTAAACTGAATTTATTCATTCATACCAGAAATATAATTTTTTTTTTTTTTTTTTTTTTTTTTTTTTTTTTTTTTTTATTCGTATATATTACAATTTGTCATAATAGACAATAATAATAGTGCTACAGGATCTGATTTATACAATATTTACAATATAAACAAAAGGAGAGTCAAATTACATAAAATAAAATCAAAATAAATAAACGTATACAATAACAAAATTTATAGACAAAATAAATACAAATAAATGAAGTTAACAAAAAAATAAACAAAACATGTCACATTCATACCTATGTACAATATTTACAATCAGCTCGGGAACCCCAGACGGGGCTTGTCCCCCCACTTGTGGAAGGTCAAGCAGAGTCCAAAGGATCCCAGCGCCTCCCTCTCAGCCGCATCACTGGTGAGAGCCAGCGGAAGCTAAGTGAGGGCGCCACAGCCACAATCACACCGCACATGAGAGGAGAATCTGACCAGTGTCAGAACTCCAGAATAGATGTTACAATATGTCTCGGGGCCACTGCCGTTTCAACCTTCTAGGAGGGTTGTATGGATGAGTGGAGCTGGATAGGGATTGAATTATTTTTTAAAAATAGTACTTTGGGAAATTTTTTTGAATAATACATGAAGGACTAATTCACGGTATATTATTAGCAAATGTCACATACATGACGTTATAACCCTGAAGTTGTCAGAATAATTTTGACGTTAAACTTTGATATTGATCTGGTTTGCTAATCGAGCTGCACTTTTATGATAAATTGAATAAAAAAATATTTTATTTTAAAATAAAACTTGAATCAGTTTAAGATTATTTTCTGTTATTCCCGCAATTTTCTTCTTAATCCTCTTATCAGTTAAATCAATAAAGTTTGTATTTTTTACTTTCATTCGAGATTTAATAGCTGGGCCTTGATTCTTTTTGCTGTGTAATAAAAAAATGTATAAAAAGGCACACACTTCTTTTTATAAAACAGATTAAAAATGCAAAAAAAATACGTTTAAGCTATCTTCCACTTAACACACTACTCATATAGTTAAGTTCTAGATTAGAGCTTTTTAGTAAGTGTTAATGGAGCGTAAAAGAGGAATCAGAGTTCAATTATAGTTTCAGTCTTTTGCGAAAATTCCATGTTTGACGCTCATTAAGATGGAGTCCTTCATATGTTTTTCAAGAGAGATAAAGGATAATTTAGAAATCATCAATGGTCATTGACTTGATTAGATTCGAAGATCATTCTTCAATACAGTAGCATATTTATGAATTGTCAATATTATTTACATTAGTTTTAAATAATTCTGTTTAGTTGTGTTTTAAATAAATTATTCAGGGAGTTAAATTAGGAAAGCCTGGGAATATCCATCAATGGTATAATGCTAAATAGCCTACAAATTGCGGACGATATATGTCCGATATAGAGCATTAGTAACTGTTTACTTTAAATATATAAACATTTGGAAGAAAACAACAGAGACCTAAAAAAATCATTTATATATTTCAGAAACTATATAAACGGACATTTTATGTGAAACAACCCAATATATGCAAATAATAGTATGATAGATTATGTAGAGGAGTATATTTTTTTAGGACAAAAAATATCATTTAGGGAAAATAGTAAGAAAGAAGAATCAAGCTGGTATGGGGAAAATATTGGTCTCTCCAAAAAATATATAAAAACAATCTACCACTGGATCTCAAAACAAAAGTACTGTCCACATGTGTATATCCTGCGGTTCTCTATGGGGTCCAAACCTGGGCACTAACAAGAAAACTTGATCTGAGGCTGAATACAATGCAAATGCATCTACTAAGGAGTATAATGTTTATCAAGAAACGGGAAAAAATAAAAAACGAAGATATTCTTCAGATGGTAAACATTAAAAGCCTAAGGGTTGAGGTCTATCGATTGAAATCGAGCTGGGCTGGGCAGGATGAAAGACGAGAGATGGACCAGAGTTTGCATGGAGTGGATCCCGAGAGAGGAAAGCAGGGCGACCACATCGCAGATGGAGGGACGACTTGACGCAGATTGTAGGCGAAAACTGGTGGCTGGTTGCGAAGGACAAATCCTGGTGGAAAAACGTTTTTAAAGAATGTTTAGTTTTGTATTTTCTTTCAGTGTATATTTTTGAGAATTCTGTTTTGTTATTGAGGTTTTTGTATACTTGTTTTTGATTTTCTTTCTTGGATTATTTGCTATTCTTTAATATTTTAATTGTTTATATATTAATTTCTTACTATAGCCAACTACTTAAATACCTGCCCATGGGAGAGGCTATCATTATGATAATATATTTTATTATTAACAATTAGGTCGAAAATTATTAGCGAAAGAGACGTTGAGGTATCCTATTGTATGACAAATTTTTAAAGTGGCTGCCTCATGCAGTTACAATTACACTGGGATGCAGTTACTAGCTATTTGACCTTATAGTCGGCAAATGTATCATTTGTCGATGTATTACGTGTCCGACAACATGATAGTCTGCTATGAGGCAATAGTCTGCCCTTCACTTAATGATTTGTGTCATCGCTTTAGAAATGGAGTTCGAATATAACTAACATACGATTGTTAATTTAACCCCAATTGAGCTAACGAATTGAATAATAAATTTATTACTTTACTAGATTCCTCAAGAACAATAAAATTATTCATAACAGGAATGTAAGACCAAAATATAGCGTTAGAAAAAATCAATTACTATTCACTTCAATGCTAAAAAGCAGCAAATAAAAAAAAAAAATATATAGAACGTATATGTAGTAAAATAAAACGCAATAAAAAAAATACAAAATTGAAAAAACGAAAGCATATAATAATGAATTAATTCAAAAATACAACTTTAGTGACTAATTAATTTTTTCTTCTTCATATTTCTTCATTTGCACCTCACAGATGCTCTCAAACAATAATCAAATGTGCTGTACAAATAGTGAGATCAGACGTGGCAGCCATAGGAAAGAAAGGTACCCAGCAGCACCCCTTCTTAGGCTTTATTCTAGCAGAGGTCTCTCATCTAGTTCCTATTTACCCTTCTTCTGTCTAGCATTTCAGCAATTGACACGTTAATCAGTCTATTATTGTGTACGTGCAGTTCTATAAGGAAACAAAAATAAAGAGTTCGTATATGTTGGTTGACAATTTTTGATTAAATTGTTTGTAGTTTTTGTATGTGAGTCTGTTTTTCTGAGCTCAAAATCTGTAAAGCGCATGTCCATATTAGTTTTAGTTTGTATTCAGTTTCAATATAATTTTTTATTCTGATGATTTAGATAGATTATTCTCATATTAAATCTCATACAATTAAAATATACTACTTAAATAGAATTTTCTTCTATATACTAGATAGCTTCTTTTTAGTATGTCCACAAGATAGTAGATGTTTAAAGAAAGGCATGGACGATATTGAAGGAATGGATATGGGTCAGTTAAGTTTTATTAAGCTCTGTGAAAAGAAATATATAAACCATAATGACATTATTTCCAGCGAGTGGACTGTTAAGGATTATAGTTAAGATAAAATTATATGTCATTTACGTTTGAAGATCAGCCGCTTTAAAACACCAATATTGTTTAAAATAAAGATCTTAAAAACTGTAAAAAAAAAAAAAAAAAAAAAACTGATTCCCCTTTTTCTTTTCTCTAGCTCCACCAAGACGTCGCAATATATGACTCAAAGTAGATGAGAATAAATGAAGATACAAAGAGCTTATCTACGTAATAATAGTTTTAAACGATTCCTGGTTATATACCCATTATAAAAATAAAAAGCCTGGTAAGTTTCTGAGCCAACTTACGGGTTGGAAAAGATTAATGTATAAAACTCAATAATTAAATAAATATTTTTTTCTATTCACAAGTGATAAATTAAAAAACCCTCCAAATCATTACACAATGGTTTATTATTTTCTAATGATAATATAGCAGTTCAACAAAGTAATAAACTAATATAATAAGTACTAAATTATTCAAGAGAAATTAAATTTATTAGCTAATTTTACAACGCTATTTTTCTGATATTTCTTAACCGATTTCCGGGATTCTTTTTCTGTTTTGTAGACAATTTAATTCTGTATTGAATTTATTGTTATAATACTATATACTTTAGTATTTTATTATCTGCCTATTTTTTTTTCGTAAGGCTGATTCTGGCACTACGCATCTTGAAATATAAGTCCTGAAATTTGTAGGGAGACGTGGAGTTGGGGAGGTAGAAGGAAGAACAGGTAAATAAACTGCAATAAACTGTCTTCTGAAATAATTTAGGACTTACTCTTTAATAACGTCCGATTGCAACAGAAGCATAAAATTACGTTAAATTAATAACAATAACCATATACAAGAAGGTATTTATTTAAATATTCTTAAAGAAATAACATATTTTTCATTATTTCTATATATTATACCTCATTATAAAAAAGGCAATTTGAGATTGTAAATAGCAGCAAATATGTCATTTATAATGTTAAATTTGTCCGAGTAGATCGTGTGAATCTTATTGAAAACCAAGGCTACACAAATATTTAGCGTTAAAGTAATTTAAAATTATTTCCCATGACATCTCGCGGACTCTCTTTGGACATCGTCTGGGGACCTCAAAGGGTTCGTGGACCACTGGTTGTGAACCCCTGACAAGGATTGTTCCCCCACTTAGGAAAACGGAGGATCCCAGGGATACCAGCATTTCTCACTCTTTCGTATCACTGGAGAGACTAAAATTAACCTTAAATAAAACAATAAGCCAACCGTATTAAATCATCTACGATGCTGATCCGCTTATGTGATGCAATATGGATCTATATTTTGTAATAATATCGGCAAATAAAAATAATTGCTTGGTGCAAGTACTAGTTACAGTTGAACGACGTAACCGCAACGGGCCAAGTGCTTTTGAAGATATCAAGTGATTAAAGAGTTCAACTTACCAAGGCTTCGAAAACCTACACTATTGTATGTCACCGGTGCCAGTAACTGTACACCTCTAATACTGGTCAAGGGAACAAAGCGTCGGATTAACGGTTAGGCTCTCAGCTTCGTCGTTGAAAATGGAAATTCTGGTGGTAGTTTTTCTTTAAGTATTTCTAGGACATGTAATAACTTATGCTCGACTGGTTAGTAATAACGTACCTAATAAAATCTGACAAAAGTCATGTTACAAGAATAAAACCCCTTTAGGAAATAAACGAAATAAAATAATAAGATAAAAAATAAAATCTATCTTTACTTTCCATCTATGGCGACCCGGATCTGTACCGTTTTTAGGGCAACGATCATGCAATGGAGTTATTACGCTAAGATCACCCTCAGTGGCCAGGATTCTTTCATCAATTTTTGGCTACCAACTTTTAAGAAGCTATATGTCCTCAGGAGAGTCTCTATTCACCTTGGTCAATAAATCATTACCAACTATAGCCGAGATTTGAACCGCGGATCTAGAGAACAATAGATTAGAGCTCTATCCACAAGACAATACCATTCCCAGTACAATATTATGAACTTAAAAACTAAAACATTTAACGATTAGAATTTTAACTTTAAGAAACTTTACAAAAAGCGAAACAAATCGCAAAATTTTAGTGGACGTTCTGTTTTTTTTTTTTTGTTTTTTTGTTTTTTTTATTAAATTTATGTATCACTACAACTTCTAAAGGGTCTAAGGTTCATAGCATATATATGGGTTTGTACTGTTTCTAGGTCAACTGTTTCGTAAGGAGATATCTCGCTAAACGGCTAATTTTTCGGGTATCTACTTTATTGAGACTGCTAAGTCCCAGAAGGGTCCTCCTACCTTCAGATCGTCCCTTGTCAGAAATAATAGAATATAAAATAAATATCTGGCCACAGCTGTGTTCAAGACCAAGATATCAGTATTTTAGGATCCATCTATTGTGCTAACCGCTCTTGTTAGAAACTACCAGAAGCTGAAGAGCAAAAACTGCTTGTTGCGAATCTTTATTAAGCTTGCAAAATCTTTCGCGTTTAAAAACTATTGAAAATACTTATGCTTGAAATAAAAAAAAAGATAAATTTAAATGCATTATTAGAACCAAAAAAGAAAAAAAACAACATAAAAAACACTATGAGTTTTAAAATTATTCAGGTTCATTCTAACAAAACCGTGAATAGAAAAGAGATCTAGCTGTTTTCCATAAAACATCTCTAAAATAACTTGTTCGAATAATCCAATAATTATATGGTATATTTAAATTGTGATGGGTATATTTAATTTTTTGGAATAATAATAATAATCCTGAAATGTTAGAGTAGCCATTTTCACAAACAAACTCTATTTTTTGTTTATTTAAAATTACTTGTAGTAGCTATAACTATTTTAAGTAAACTTAATCTAGATAAAAATCTTTTTTGTTTTGTTAATTAGTTCAGTCCTTCGTCCGGTAAAGGAATCTTTCCAACAGAAATTCGGAAAGTTAGTGAGCAAAATACAAAATATCTAACTATTTTTTTTTCTTTTAAGATGGTAAGGCGGAGTAATACAAATTCAGTGATACGAAAAATTGATTCTAATCAGTTTTCTTAGCAATACAATCCTATATCTGATGTTGAACTATAAATATGGTTGTATCGACCATAGTTAAACTATGTATATTCAATGAGATAAAAGTGTACATTTTTGAAGTAATGTATGGCAGAAAGACAAATCTTTTTTTTAAATTAATTTATAATTTTTTGTTATTGTGTACGTTTATTTACTTTGGTTTCATTTTATGTAATTTGACTTTATTTTTGTTATATTGTAAGTAATGTATTAATGTGATCCTTTAGCAATATTATTATTGTCTATTGTGACAAATTGTAATACGTACGAATAAATAAATATTACATAATAAAAAATACTAATTCCTAATTCTACATACGTATGAATGTGACATGTTTTGTTTATTCATTTGTTAACTTCAATTATTTGTAATTATTATATCTACAAAGTTTGTTATTGTTTGCGTTTATTTAGTTTGGTTTTATTTTATGTAATTTGACTTTCATTTTGTTTGTATTGTAAATAATGTATGAATGTGATCCTTTAGCAATATTATTATTGTCCATTGTGACAAATTGTAATACATACGAATAAATAAATATATAAATATAATTCAAATTTATCACATCTGTGTTTTTTATGCTTGAGAGTACTATCTTGGCAGTCAACATAAGGTGTAAAAATATTTTCCTTCTTGTTTCATAATTATGATTTTAAATAATTGTGCGAAAAGCACCTCAGCGCAATTCCATTTGGAAAAATTAGATCGTCACCTTCCCAGCCCTGCCGCTAGATAGCATTAGAGTTCAGCAATGCAAGGGTTTTTGAATTCATAACTGTAATTGTCACTATTTATATTGAGTAAGAGTCTGTGAAAAGAGTGTAATAAGCCTTTTTACATTTTGGACCAGTATTGGAAAATATCCTATTACATTTAAATGAGAAAAAATTAAAGATAATTATAACATGTTTAAGTTTATTATTAATATTAATAATAGTCAAACAAAGATTTTTATTTCTATGTTTATATGTAAAGGTAAATAAAAGATAATCTATAATGTTAAAAAAATATATAGGATACTAATGGACCCGCTGAATGAGGTGTAATTTATGCCAAGTTTATTTGTTGTTATTTTAAGGTAAAGTACAGATAACTGAAAATTAAAATTTCCCATATAAATAAAACTTGATTGCTATATGTGTATTCAAAAAGTACAGACATAGCAATGGATCCTATTTAATTCAATTTATTTACATTTTATATTGAAAGTGAAATATTTAAATTACATTTGAAAAGTTAAATTAAGTTTTCATAGGAATCCCAATAATTTACAGTGATAAAATTGATTTCATAAAATAGTATAGATTTTGAAATAATCAATAAAAATGTTAGTTTATAGATGTATAACAACTTACCATTTATTTTAAAAACTTACTTCTTTTCGATACGTAATATTGTTTCTTAAATCTTGCGTGCTAATTGGAAGAATATAACTTGTTCGATCTAGCACATTTGACTATTATGACTCTTTATTTACCAATAACATATGTTCGTAAGTTCATTTGGGCTTACGGCAACTTTATATTAACTTGTACGATTCATTTTATTGCATATTACGCTTTCTAACGGCATATTATACGTCTATGTTACTACTTTTATTTCAGGAATAATTTTGTGATAACTAGGTTACCTAAAATTCAGAAAAGATAAATGAAATGTATTTTACTTATAAACATTCAGGTGAGAATACCCTAAGTGATGGAGCAAACCGCATCAAAATCCTGTTACGATGAAGTTCGCAGAAACCAAAATCGCGTTTTTTTTTTGTTTTTTTTTTCTGGCGCGACAGGCCTTGTAGGCCCTTGGCCTCGTGTTGTAATCTCCTGGGAGAATATACTCACGATTCATAATGAGGTTTTACAGAGTATGGTTATCACTCCTTACGCCAATTTTTTTGAGTGGCCACCATCTGGCTGACGGGTCTCACATACCCGGAGGAAAGGCTGTGGGTGAATCCCTATTAATCAAATGCTTTATAATGTCTCACCAGGACGGGGATTCGAACTCACAACCTTTAGCGTGAGAGACTAGCGCGCTACCCACTCAGCTACGGGCTCTATGTGATTATGTGTGTAAAAAATCCATCTGAGCTATGCGTTCAATATATATATCCATATTTTAAAAGCAACCCAAAATAAATGTTTAAGAATCAATGAGAATGATCCGTACAATACTAAAATAAATATCTCTTATAAAAAAATATATTACTAAGCTTAGTAAGCAATACTTTTTTAAATGTATAACAAGCGAAAATTATCGTATAAATTATACCTAAACTGATACAAGACTATATCACCATAAGATAACTAAACATATATTATTCTAAGAGTTTTTTTTTTCAGTGGCGCGACAAGCCATATAGGCCCTAGTCACCTGAGGGATTACAATCGCGTTTATCGATGTATTTTATAGCGTAAGGTCATCACTCTCTATACCTAATTTTGTGAGTGGCCACTATTTGTTGACATACCCGGGGGGAGGCAGTGGGTGAATCCCTGTTAATTAAATGCTTGATAATGTCCCGCGCTAGCCACGCGCTCCCCATGCTTAAATAAATAAGCTTTTTATATTTTGTACTTAAGTTTTAGTCTAAATTCTAGACTTTCAACTGAACAACTACTGAGAGCATCTTCATATCCTATTCCTGTGCATATACATTTTTATCAAAACACCCAATTCGTGATTTTACTAAAGTTTTTATTTAACATTACCATACACAATTAGAAATAGGGAGAGAATCGAGTAAAAAAAAAAAAAT
Source organism: Piezodorus guildinii (assembly GCA_023052935.1). NCBI lineage: Eukaryota > Metazoa > Arthropoda > Insecta > Hemiptera > Pentatomidae > Piezodorus > Piezodorus guildinii. The sequence goes on along the minus strand of CM041292.1, from coordinate 39,680,184 downwards.
TGAATGATGACCCAGGAGAGAAAATGCGAGTTAATCCCGCAAAAAGGTCTGTGTGTGTGTGTGGTAACTCCCGGGCGGAAACGGTAAGTCCTATGAAACTGAAATTTCATATTTAAGACAACTATACGCCTGAGACGTGACAAAACTTTTTTCATCAAAATGAGCCTACCAGAAGAGGCACTTTATACTATGCATTTTGCACCTTTTTTTGATTTTCTCAAAAACGGTTCCGACGATTTTGACTAAACTCGCTATATCGATGTAAAATTTAATAGGCTTTAATATCATGTAGGTTTTATTTAGATAAAAATGGTCTATCAGGGCTTAAATGCCGATATTTTAAATTGTCTTCCCCTAAAGTACCTTTAATTTTGTAGATTCAATAATAATAACTAGATTATCTTGTTACCACTGATGAAAAACTGGTAAATATATAAATTGAATAAATTCAATAACCAACTAAAGGAGAAAACAGAAAAAATATTTTTTAATGCAATTTTTCGTTTTTGAACATAAGTGCAGTAATATACATGTATGATATACCGTTGGAAAGCTAAAGATTTTAGAAAAATTATCATCTCATACACAAGCTTTTAAAAGTTATTGGAGAGTGATGAAAGGAAGATAAAACTTACTGATTATTTAAGATAATAATATAATTGATTTTTTAATAAAACACATGTTTCTATATAAATTCAATATGATTAATTCCTTAATAATTTCACGTATTTTTATCTCTAATTGTATTTGAAAATTCTTTCATTGATTTTAAAAATAGAGGTAAGTGAAAGTCGTGTGTTGCCCGCACCAGATTTTTAATTATCAACTCAACAGCGTTGTTATCATTCAATAAAATAATTTATTTTTTTATCATTCCAGTGTAGAAACCTACAATGTTTAGTGTTATAATTTAAGGAATGAAGCATAGTTTTCAAAATGTATATCCTTTTTTCTACAATCTATATAGAAGTAGTGGTAGTTTCGTAACATATTATTATGCAATATTTTGTCAGAAAATATGCTGTACAAATGTGAGATCAGGAGGGAAGTATGGAGAAGGAAAGTGATCAGCAGCAACCCTTCCTCGGCTCAAATTTAGCAGAAAAGATCTCTCGTCCAGCGTCTTTCAGCTTTCTTCTGACAAGTATTTAAGCTATTTTAGTGTCCGTGCAGTTTACAATGAAAACGGGAATACAGAGTTCGTATGTGTTGGTCAACTGATAATAGAATAGGGAGGTTTCAAAAATTTAAAGCAGGATTGAAAAAAACTTCTTTAGTAAAGAGTATTTCATACAAAGGCTGGAGTTGTTAGAAAAAATCGATATGATCTGATTTTCAGATTGGATAAGTTATTTTGTTTTAACAAAAGCTTATTAAACGCATAAAAGGATTATTACTAATATGGGACATAAATTCAATATTAAAAAAAAAATTCAAAATTGCAGAATTTGTTACCTTTCGCATAGTTTAGAATGCCCACAATAATGCCTTTTTTATATGAAATGTATGTAAAAGAATCTATAATTAAAGGATGTAAGTTGATAGGATAAGCGTATAAATTATTAGGAAATAAAAACCAAGCTTTGAACAAACTATTTGCAATTTTATTACTAGAACTAAATGACCTTCAAAAATCCTGAAAGGGAGTGTAATAAACTGTTTGTGGTTAAATTAAGTAAATCGGCCTGCGCAATTGTCTCTATTCAGAAGATCCACTACAAACTTACCAATCTTCTCATTATCGCGAATAGATAGCGCACTCATGGTAAATATTGGACTGTTAAGCCCAATTTTTTTTCTTTTTTCCTCTTCCAGGACATTTCGAAGAGTCATCAAAATCACAAGTGAGCAACCGTAATTACAATCGAAAATCCGTATCTACAGCCGTGGTTAACAATCAGTTGGTCTGTACTCTCCTCTTGACTACTGGTCGTGATGACTTGCGTTGCTGTTGCTGTGGGGCCTCATACTCTTCTTGTGGCAGCTGGGGCAGGAATCTCGAGAGACCTGGCGATGGCTTCTGGGATGGGGTGTGGTGTCGGGATGTGGTCTCCGATGATGTGGAATCCTGTTCGTCGGCGTAGTATGATGCGGAGATTGGTGTGCCGTCAGGTGCGGTATAAGCGTAAGCTCCTTGGATCACCTGAGCGGAGACCTCTGGACTGAGAGGCTTCATTGATCCGGATGCATAAGAGGAGATGCCGTTTTCAGACTCGAAGCTAGAAGGAAGTAGGAGAAAAAAAAAGTTTAGGTATAAGTATACATATACAACCCAAGAAAAAAAAAAATAAATAATAAATAAAAATAATTTTGAGAAAATAAATGTGTTAAAAAATTGAAAAAAAAAAAAAAATATGACAGAGTTAACATATTCTGGTACTTATTATTCTAAGATAATAACTATCGAATATCCAATATCCAGCCAAGGATTAATGAAGAATAAACCAAATTAATATAAATAAATATAACATACTTATGAAAAATGAATTTTTCTAGCTACAATATAAAAAAAAAAAAAAATATGTAAACGTCCGAACCTAAAGAAATTTACTATATAGAAAGTTTAAATAACGTAAATAAATAATTTTATAAAAAAAAAATTGAATGCAATCTACCTTATTTTTTTATTGTAAAGCAGCGTCATTTTTGGATGCTGGAAGGATATTGAATGCGGGGATGGAGGTAGCATGACGGATGTTTGATCAGAGGGAATTCCAGAAACTAGTGGAACGGGCCAGAAGGGAGATTCATATTTTTTTGTTCTGTGGGAAGGGATCTTCAATCGTTGATGTTTGTTAGGACTTGATGGTTTCGATATAGGAAAGATTCAAAGAAATATTGTCTACGAGCTATTTTGATCAGAATTAGAATTGGAGACATGAGAACGCATCTACGTGCCAAGACGCTCTTAAAAAACAGTCATACTCCGCTTCAATCGTTTCTCAGCATCATAGAGAGGCCAATGTCTGAGTATATTCAGGTCTCTTAGAATATTTTGGTTAATAATTTCTCTTTCAGACTTACTCGTAATTGAAAGTTCCATCGTAGTTAACATCAGCCGACTGCCTGACAATAGCTACCGGCCTCTGTACCTCAGCGACTGGAACTGGGCCGGCTGGTTGTAGTACCTCGCTTCTGGAGCCTGCTTACCCCTGCGGACTTCCGCTGCAAGGCAGGCGGCAACTAAACCTAACAGTACGATCTGGAAACAGGTAGTGTTTGTCATTTACTAATATGAATCCAATAAAATTTGCATGGTGATTAAAATAGTCCTAATAATAAAAATGTTATTTTAATAATTTTCTAAGATTTGAGCTAATTCATTCATAGTATTATATTGTATAAGGATTTAACCAAGAAACCTGTATTATTATTTTTTAAATTTTATTGGAGTACATAACTAACCACATAAGAACATAAAATAGGATGTAATTTCCCTTTAATAAATTAAATAAGAAATAACTATAAAAACTTCCTCAAAGTGAAAAAAGTTATAACATATATATCTTAGAATAATATATGTTTAGTTATTTTATGGCGATATAGTCTTGTACTAGTTTTCGTTTGTTATACATTTGAACAAGTATTGTTTACTAAGCATAGTAATATATTATTTCATAAAATTTTGATTTTAGTATGGAATAGATCATTTTCATTGATTCTTAAAACATTTAAATTAAATAAAATAAACTAAAACGCACAGATCAGTTGGATTTGCTACACACATAATTTGTGTGTGAGTAAACGTCAATATTTTATGCGTTAATGCTATAAATATTTTATCTAATTTTCCAAGCTACATGGTTTAAATAGAAATTCAGAGGATAGAATGAGTCTATTCTTGGCAAATATTCTTATCGTAAATTATATTGTATTTTCCATTTCTTATAAAATCATTCAATTTTTTTTTAATCGATTATCGGCCTATTTCCAATTGTGCATGGTGATATTAAATAAAAACTTTAGTAAAATCACTAAGTGGGTGATGTGATAAAAATATATATACATAGGAACAGAATCTGAAGATACCCTTCAGCATTTGCTCCTTGAAAGTCTAGAATTTAGGCCAAAACGTAAGTACAAAATATAAAAAGTTTATTTATTTAAGTGTGATCAATTTGATGGCCGTACCCCTAACCAACTTCTCAAATATATAGATCGAAAAACATAATTTTGAGGTAGTAGGAGCTAAAAAATAAAAAAAGCAATACAACCTATGAAGATTCTTGAGTTCAGTACATACAATAGATACCTAATTTTTTTTTTTTAGATCAACAGCCGTAGTGGGTGGTTAGACCAAGAAAACCCACAGCCACCAGATTTTCCCCAATTTTGTTGGGTACAAAGCTTATAGAGGCTGGGTATACCCTATCTCATGAAGGTCATGAAATAAATAATACATAATTAATTCAAATAATAATAATTCTGACACAACTGAGGCTTGAATCTAGAGTCCAGTGTATAGTAATATAGTGTTCTATCAACAAGACCACGCTGCTTCTTTTCGTTTGATATTAAGTACTCGTTATTATTTCGAACTTACTCAATGGATCCTAGATACTGAATCTCGGTAGATTTTTGGGCGACGTGCTATACAAGTAAAATACCAATAGGAAATGACAGAACGTAACAAGAAACCGCATGATATTAATATATGAAAGTGATTAAATAACTATTAATTAATCGTAATTTATTGGTTGCCGTCATTCAGGTTATATAAATTAATGATTTTATTAGCATTTTAAAATTGTGATTTTTCTATATTAATATAAATAAATGTTAGAAACTACTTTTTTCTAATATTCAGATAAAAATCAAGCAAATTCGCTTACAAAACACACATCAGCTGTTCAAGAATCGGTGAATTCGCTATAAGGGCAAAAAAAAAAAAGAACTAATTTTTTACATTCTTGGGCATGATTGTTGATTAATAAACGTTCTATTCCAGTTTGCAATTAACATGACAAAAGGAAATATGCTATTTTCGTCTCTCTAATTTATTAAATGCTGATGAATGCAAATTATAAGCCTTGTAATCCGTGGACCAGTTAGCAATCAGAGTTGTTTTACAATAGCTCCACACTCGAGCTCATTCACTAGGCGAGATTATGCAAATTTATTAATGTACATTCTTGGAAACCAGTCCGATTATAATAAACGGTTCTGTTTCGTACCTTAGGCAAAATAGATACCTCCTCACTTTCTCTAATTGGTAGTGTCAATAAACTTTAAATATTTATTATTATTTGATTCTTTATTAATATGTATAAGCAATTTATCATTATTATATTATTAACAATTAATTTTCTTTTTTTTATTGGTATTTAACTTTAAAAATCTGTGGTTACTTTCAAATGAAAAAATATCATTTGGTAAAATATATAATATTCTTTTTTTTTTCTGTTTTGTTTTCGCCATATTTACTACTTATAAAGATAAATACATGTTTATAATAATGTGCATTTCAAAACTAACTGTTAAAATCGAAAATGGTCTAAGGAACTTAGGTTTAAAAAATATTAGCGATTACCCACGATTGTTTCTCTTTCATTTCCCCTAATATATCTTTTTCATTACATAATTAAAAAAGTAACGGTCCCGTTAAAACATTTTTATTCGATCCCCTCATCATTTCAAAGTAAAATAAAGTAAATATTCCAAACAATGTATAAAAAATAATATAAGTTTATTTTATGAAATGTATCATTAATTCATATTTTAATTAGATGTAGATAACAAAGTTAAATAAAATAGTGCTAATAATATCTGTGATACGAGACAATAATAATATTATTACAAAAAAAAAAAATTGGAATGGCGGGATTTTAGCTAAATAAATTATGAAAAGTATAGAACAATAATTATTATTGCATATAATACATGCAAACTGATTTAGAGAAATCCGTTTTATATCTATTGGAAAATCATTGTTAAAGTACCCGAGCACTACAGCGTAATACTGGAATAGAGTATTTTGTGTGCTAATTTCGAATCCTTGCACTACAAAATAATCATTAGCTTTGTTGTTTCATCCCTAGATCATCAAATGGACAGGTAGATCCTTCTTGGGCTAACTCACCCTTTAAAGTGGGTAGCCAAAAACTGGCGGTAAAAAACTGATGGCTGACCGTGACCCTATTCTAAGCTTTTCATCGTCCGGCTGTTGGTCTAAAACCAGTATGTAAGCACTAACTGGAGACCCTTCATTAGATGCATATTTACAGTAATTATTTTTTTTTTTTTTTTACATACTCTTAATTTGGTACTCTTTGTTAGGAAGAAAAGACTAATTTTTTTTTTACTGGACCAGAGTAGATTTCCTCAGGATTCCTACAGGTTCTCTATTAAGAGAAAAATAAACTTTTTGTAGCTGAATATATTTCTGTTTGCACAGCTAAGAAAACTTTAAAAAAAACAAAATAAAAACATTGATATATGTGTGCATGTTAGGTAAAAAAAAAGTTTTTCATCTGCTATGGAAGATTCAGAATCGTTGGTTTATTTTTAGTATAATGATATTATTGCATTCATAGTGGTCAGCATTATGTTCTAAACACTAGTTAAATTCTTTAGTTAGTGATACTGCGCATAAGTAATAATAAGAATAAGCTATAATTAAGGTGTATAAACAATTAAACAAAACAAAAGTAAACAATAATTGGCTTAAACTTTTTAATATTTTTTTTTTTCATTTTTAAAATATAAAAGTTAGTAAAGGGAAAGCTGGAGACCGATTCAATCACCGACACGTGAGTATGTTTTGAAGTCAATATTATTTGAATTTGTAGAAACAATTAAGAATCTAACTAAACTATGCAGTATAATAGTTGCTGATTCCTAGCTTATGAGAATTTTTTTTGTTGTACTATAACCATCCTGAACTAAAAACATAATGGCAATTCATTTTTGGGCTACTTTTTAAATCGTGCATATGGAGATTTATTTAAATATGTATTTATTTAATGTTCAATTTGATTACTTCAATCCTACTTGTAACTGAAAAAAATATTAGCTTTGAATACATATTTAGGAACTAACATCACATGTCTCTTCTTGATAATAATGATCTTTCTTCACAAAATGTTTAGAGGAAAAAATAAAATATAATAAAATCTAACAATATAAAACAGAAAATAAATCAAATGAAAATTTGAATAGTTAAAAAAGTGATATATTTTTTAAGGAAATTGTTTAAAACCTTGGGCAGAAAAAAAATACAAAAGCCTATTTTCTTTATTGTTTTTTTACATTTAATATCCCACATCTTAGCAAAACAAGTAAAGAATATTAGGGCTCATCTTAAAATTTTTAACCCTATTGGAATATTTTAAATAATAGTTGAGAGTTCAAATCGTAATATAAAAAAAGTTTATTTGTTTAACAGTGTGTTTCTTTTGTATAATAAGTATGTCAACAATGCAAACAATTGCGTAGAGAACGCTGGAATCCAAAGACCTCTTCAAGAACATGCGAATTACGAAGTGCTTAGAAAAGCTATTAGATATGCTATACAATTTTATAGTTCACTTTAATTTATTTTAAGACATAGTTTCTCTACGTTTACATAGGATACTTGCTCTATTTTTAATTAAGTAAGGAAATAATTTAAAAATTTATACGAAAAAAGGATAATCGAATGCACTATCCACTCAGATCTAAATACTTAGTTATCTAAAACAAAACTAATTATTTTTCTGTAAAAATGCTACTCCTTATCGAAAATGTCTTCTACATCTGTTATTTCTTAAGCGGAGGAATAGTATACCATGTTCAGGATTTTTTTCCCGGGTTAGACTGGTCCTACCATGGAAAACATCTTAACTGAATATAAAAAAGTTGGAAAATATGAAGTTCTACTTACAGCAGTCTTCATGTTGAGGTTGGTGTGTGTTTTGCCGGGAAGATTAAGCCCGCTGGGTTATATAGGGCTCTGGATGAGGCGGGTGGGGTGGGGGATTTCGCCCGGACGACACCAGCAAAAAGAGGAGTACACGGTGTCATCTCCCGCGTCAGGTATTATAATCAGCCGTTCACATGTTAATTTACAACGGGATTAATGATGTCTTGAATTCCCGCTGATCAAAAAAGGAAAAAAATGATGGTTTGTTGCTTTTCCAGGGTGCAATGAACCATAAGGTAGATCTAAAGTACGGCACTTCTGATATCTTCAGCCTTAAGTTCTGGAAGGAGCCTTTATTTCTGGAAAAAAAATACTGTAGTAAGGAACATATTTATGATATCAAAGGTATGAATATGACTTAAAGATTAGTTCAAATATTTATTAAGACTCCGATATCCAAAAAAAAAATTTAAAGTTTTCCGTTTTTTTTTTTTTTTTTTTTTTTTACATAATCGATTTTTTTTAAATAATTACGTTTTATCTGATTATTTTTAAAAAGCACACAAGTTCTTTACAAGTGCAATTTGAAATTTCAATTTTTATATGTTAATTATTTATCAAGGGATATTAAAACATTTATATTATGCTTACAAAATTATTAGTATAGTAAACAAAATAATATACTTTTAAGTAAACAGAATCAAGGAAATTGTTTGAATAACAATTTGATCAGAGTTTTGGGTATCTTGTAATTTAAAAAAATGCATATAATGCCTAGTCTTAAATGGATAGTCTTATTTTCAATCTTATAAATAATATTATCTTGTTGAAATTTGATTGAAAAATTTAGCTGGTATATCTTTTAAAGGTTTCTTAATTTTTTGTATTGAAAAATATCAAATGACAAAACAATCTAATACACCTAATAAAAGTCTTGCCTTGCAGGTCTCTTCACTCCAAATATACAAAATAATTTAATACAATTAAGAAAATATATTTAGAATACACTTGAGCACATTCAAACTTGTATACATTGTGTTCTTGCTAACAACCAGCCAGCCCTATCATCCTCATATGGCCAAGATAATAGTCAAGGAAACACCATTGACTCTTTCCCAGTACCTCACAAGCATTGTATGTTTATAGATTAGTTTTAATTTTATGTTTTATGCATTTATTTTCTATATTATGAAAACCAAGGATACCACATTTTTTTATCCTGTAGATCAACGTTTCTTTTGAACGCTATAGTGGTGGATTTTTGTCTATAATAGGTTTTTATATTATTTTTGACAGTGTATGTCATCGATTTCTTCTCATGGTGTATTAAAAAATATTTTATTTCTTGATTTTACAGATTTATAAATATTATTTAATCAATTCTATTCATATAATATAAAGTATTCATACATTATAGTGAGGAAAAATGATAATTTTACGAAATAGTTTAAAATATTCAAAATGATGTGTAAAAAATAGTTATTTTATTGATTATTTTTTCATGAAAATAAAATCGAAGCATTTTTGATCAACCACCGTTAAATATCTCTGAGAAAATTGCTTAAAGTTGCAACTATTTTTTGATTAAGTAAAACTTATTTTATATAATATACAACTGTGTCAGATAAATTTTCAAATTAAAGAAAAAAAAAAAAATATATATATATATATATATATATAATATATATATATATATATATATATATAATATATATATATATATATATATATATTGTGGGGAAGCCATAATATAAACCCCTTAATAAAAACTATAGACATGATAACAGCTATTCTGAAATGCATAAGTAGTGATGACATTAAAAATAAAGTAGAACATTTATTCTAGCTTGGACCAAATCTATTTCAAACTAATCAAATATATCACATTTCCAAAAATAACAGAAAGAACCAGATAAATAAAAATGAGTTATTTTATTATTCTTAAGCTATGACTCACTCTCCTCCTTAACCTGTCAATAATAATTTAATGAAAATAATTGAACTTGGTATATATATTTTGATAAGCATTAGGCTACAAAATACCCTTTGATGTATGGCGGGTTAGAGGAACTATGAGCCTTGGTGACTTTCAACGGTCGGTCACGACAGATTCTTCAATGAAGGTATTGATAATCCAACATAGCAATCATTTCATTAACCAATCACTCATTCAAAATCATTAAATTCAAAGTTAGCTATTATTTTATTTTAATAAAGTTTTCTTTGATTTGTGTAAACTGTTTTTGATAAGACGTGAAAAATATTTACTTATTTTATTTTTTTATTATTGCTTACATCAAATATACAATAAAAATTACTTAAAATACAATTTTTTTTAACCTCTATATAAAGTGCTAACGAAAAATGTTTTTTAATTAATTATGGACTTGAAACGTACTAAATAAATGTTTTTATTTTTTTAATCATATTTTTTTGGACAAAACCTTAACTGATATCCGAAATACTTTCTCAATCACAAAAATAAAATTTTAACCTAATAAAATCTGGATTCGGCATCTTAATATGATCAAAAATTTACTAATAAAACAAATAGTTAGTAGATATTTATTTTTTTAAATAACGTATGACTTCAAACATAAAATTATTGATGCATATCAACTCTATTATATCTTGTTGCGCACAAGGCATGACCAATCGAACACAGTATTCATATTGAAGCTACGATGAAATCATAGTGTTTAAATGTAAATGCACCCCTATAGGCCTATAATAATGAAATCTTTTTATTATAGCCTTCCAAAACTTTTTTTTTTTTTTCTGTAATCTCCTACCTAATATTTTATAATGATATTGATGCTATTTTAGTTTGAAGATGGTACCTTGAGTTCATCGTAGCTGTTTATAAATTACTGAATTTATTTAAAGTCTAGAAACAATTCTTTATTGAGTAATTACAATCTGTCCAATTTAGGACATTTTAATAGTGATAAAGTATAACATTCATACTACAATCACACGATATATACAAAACAATAAATTTATTTGAAAGTAATTAAGAAAATATTTAGTCAGGAATTTCCCCGAAATACTGAACCATTTTTTTTTTTTTAAATTCGCTGCGAAAATACAAGTCCATGCAACGATGATCCCAAGACCTAGACATTGATATAACCTAGTTATTTTTTAAATACGGCAGATTAAAAGTGATTTAATATTATAACTCAGTTGTTTTTGAAGATAAAAAAAAGTTATTTGTGTTTTCTGATCAAAATAAAACGCGGATAGTTATATAAAGAAGAAAAAAAGAAATGAAAACATGATAATTTACACATAAATACGTTTCATAACTCATTTATTTTTGACAATTGAGAAAATTATGTATAAAGAAAGATTTAGAAATCAATAAAATATGTTAAAAATAGGAAAAAATGGAAAAAAATTGAAATCTCGCCTATTATAATAATGAAATACGCTTGTAACTAGATTATTTTCGAAGATAGAGAAAAAATATTAGGTTTTTAACAGAAAATGGCGAATAACTATAAAAAAATAATCCTAAGCTGTATTACTCATTATTATGCGATTTTTTTTGTTTTAAAGTTTAATTATTTTATTAATTAGTTGGCTATGACCGTTAAATTAAAAATGTCATTCATTTGAAAAAATAAATTAATTCAACCTTTGTAAACCCACGTATTTTTTTTTAAACCATTAAAGGACCTCTGGACTAAAACCAATCAACCATGTAACAGTATACTTGGATTTTGATGAGAGATCAAATAAAACATTTTTTTTGTTACGACATATGCAAATATTACATTTTTAATTTTCATTATATTAATTCAATACATTTATTTTTGCAGTTTTCATTTAAGGTATTACGATAATTGTTATGAAAATGAAGGATAATAAAATTAATTATACTCCTATATATCAGGTCAACAAACTTAAGGTTATTAAAGAAAATTAAATGTTAAGTAATTTAAAATAAATTAAGCTATAATGTTTGCTTACCCTCACATGCTCCCTCCTCTTTCATTCCTTTTTTCTGTTGCTCTTTTAGACTTTTTCTTCGGCTCTTAATGATAGTCATTCATGCAAGTATCATTATAATCATTAATCTTGGTTCATCCGGCCAAGTGTAAGAAGACTTCAAGGAATAATATCCATACCTCATATCGGATTTTTTTTTTCTGTGACGAAGAAGTAATTTTAAATTATATAAAAAAAAACAACTTTTATTATAAATTTTCTCAAGTATCGAGTTAAGGTGTTTTATATAACAAGTTCGTCGCAATGAAACCTGTAAGGAAAGACATTCCAGGAACGAGCGGAAATTCAGTGATTCACTGGATAGAAACAACAAAAGCCCGGGTATTATGGACACTACTCACGTATTGCACTCTTTCCTCCAAAGTGTCTCTTGCTCCAGCCATAATTCAAGGGTCAAAGGCACCGGCGACCTTTTGCATTTCCTTCCTTAAAAGGAATTTGGAATTCCCTATCGACATTTCAAGTCTAGTATTATCACTCACCGGAATGCGTCACCTGAAAGAATCATGTGAGATCTGACATTGACAAATTATGGACTCCCCATACTTACATAGGATATATAAACCAAAATACCACTAAGAAAAGTATAAGATACAAAAAAACTAATTTTATTTTGTTAATTATTAATTTTTTTTTGTTTTATTCTAAAATGTTTGACAAAAGTGAAAAAACAGAAAAATGGTATCTATCAGAGGAAATTAAATAAGGAGTATTGGTTGAAAAAGAACTTTATGGGCAATAATATAAATTATCTCCCGTCTTAGCTACTGATCTAAGCTACAGGATTTAGAAATATTTTAAATATTAAATTTTTTTAATATTAAAAATTTCATTTGTTATGGCAGGTAGTTTTTTAGTATATATTGATTGGCATCTGTCGGCAGTATTGTGACAACCAACAAATAGTATAAAATAATAAACAAAATAATTAGGAGGTAGGATAGTACCCAGCAGTGTCTTCTCTTCAGGTTTTTTATGTAAGTTTGTCCAGCATTTTTTAAATATTTAAGTATTTTGTGTTGTTTCAGACTGTTAATGAGCCCATTTTTATTTGATTAGGGGCATTTGGAGTGTACATAGTTTAAGTTAACTGCGCGAGGTCTTGGAAAAGACTCAAAAGGGGCTGGATAAGATTATTCTTTGTGAAATTTGCTATGAATTTTCACCTGAAGACGGGCTTCTGAGGAAATTCACCATCATACTCGAGCCTATTGGATCGTTGTGGTGTAACAAAAAGCGTCATTTAGTCCTACCTGGAAGGCTGATGATTCCCGTGGTTAGATTGGTGGTACAAAGACTGGAATAGAGGTCTCGAAGGCTGGAGTATTGGTTCCTTTTGTCGGTTCGGAGCGCTCAGCTGCTGAACGTGCAACTCTATCTGTGTAGCATTATTTGAGCTGGTGGCTGCATTGATGTTTTCTGACGAAGCTCTGGAAGTATCTCAAAATTTAGTGGTGGAGGATGAGGTTGTTCAGAGTGGTTTGTTCGTGAAGTTCTTTGAATCCTAAATTCCTTTAGTACTTGGGCACCACGATAGTTGGCTGGATTTTTTTGCTGGGTTCCCCTACTTTTTTTTTTTAATAAAATACAGATAGAATTTTGAAAATTTTATCATTGTAAGTTGATTTGGTTATATCAATGAAAATCATGGGGAGTGGGTTATTAACCGAGAAATCACATTCATTATGGTTACAACTTTATATCCGTCGTTTCTACTTTTTTTTTTTTTTTTCCGAAATAGGGGTAGTATGTGCAGGTTTTGAGAGAAATTTTCTTAGAGGAACTTTGAAGTATGATAGTGTAACGTAGTAGGTAAATTTCTTAAGAGCAATAGTATGTTCGATTAATTTCATGAATATAACAATCTGGTACCAACCTTATATTTACACATAATTCACAAATTTCATTAAATGATATTTTTTTTAATTAAATAAAAAAGTTATAATTACACTTTGTAGTAATACGGATAGTGCAAATTGTCAAGTCGTTAAAATTAACTAAATTAAAGCTGTTTTATGGTAAGAATATTTGAAAAATCGAAATCTAATCTGTGATAGAAAACTTAAATGAGAATAAGACCTATCTGTTATGAAAGAGGATTAAAATATACACTGATGTAAGAGTCGAATAAAGTTCATCTCAGCCTTTTTAGAGAAAATAGTTAAAATAACTAAAGTGCATTGTGAAAATTCGAACTTTGAAGGGAGCCGATTTGGTTGTAAACTTGCTGTAACATCTACTGCATATACTAATATGAAATATAAGGCTTTAAAATTACGAACAAACATTTTTCTGTAATTGAGACGTTGATTTCCAAAAGGTACTAAAGGACATTTTTTTCAAATTTGATATTTTCACATATATGTATTCTAATGGTTTAGTTTTATCTAAATCCATCATCAAATTTTATCTAAAATACATTCAAATCCTTTATAAAAGTATTTTAAAATTGCAATTTCATTCCAAAAGGTACTATATCCATGTTTCGTTCCAAAAGGTACTATATCCAATGTGAACAGATATAACCTTTCCTTTCATTTCCTTACAAAAGGTACTATATTTCCTACTATACGGCAGAAGCACCTAATCCCGTATATATCACCATTAATTTATTGTTTTCATCATTTTATTCACTTTTATTGGTTCATTTAGCACGTCTTGAATCACCGCTATTATTTTGATCACTGGTTTTAACCTAATAATCAGTTTTTAGGCCGTTTTAAACAACTTAATTGCGTCGCTTTGGTTCTCGTAGGTTGTCATTTAAATTTAGTTTTTTTAATAGTATTTCTTCTTGCAGCAATATAAATTTGGTTTAAAATTTTTCAGAAACTCACATTTTAATAGAATAATGGTATTTGATGCAGCAAATAGTTGGAATTAGCATTCCACGAACTTGCTAAATATGTGAAGAAAATCCGTGCCTGATCTAACTTAGTAGTCGTTTTTTTATGTAAAATAAAAGCTCAAAAGTTATTATTTATCAGTATCTATGGTTAAATATTGTTTACACGTAGTTAATAATACAGTTAAATTTGCTAAGTTCACACAAATAGTAAATACATGTTCAAAACTTACTTCATAATTACATACTTTCTTATTATAGTGCCATAAATAGATAAATTGTCCTTTGAATATTCACTTTCTTTATGAAAAATAGATAATCAATGTAATTAACTAACAAAGAAAGATATTTCTCAGAGGGAGAAGAAAAGAAATATGCATAACTTAGTAATTAACGATATAAAGACGTTAGTTTTGGTAATGTATCAGGAAGGTTATAGTGACTGTTACCAACTTATCTCGCGTTATATTCTTCCAAAAAGTACTATATCCTCTTTTAATTCTTTCCAAAAAGTACTATATCCATGTTTCGTTCCAAAAAGTACTGTATCCATATTATACTCTTTAAAATCATCAGAAAAGTGCAATAATTTGGAAAAATGAGTTGGCAACACACTTAAAAATCAACTTTAGATTGTAATAAAAAAATAATCACGTAAATTGGTCCAATAATAAATAAATGCCAAATTTTTGCGTTTCCTGTAAAATTTTCTAAAGTGGATATAGTACCTTTTGGAAATCAATGTCTCAATTAATCAACATGAAATCTTGGATTCTGGCTGATAAATGTTGGTAGCATAACGACGTCAGAGAGATAAAGGAGAAAATAAATAACCCAATACAAAAGGTAA
Source organism: Piezodorus guildinii (assembly GCA_023052935.1). Classification (NCBI taxonomy): domain Eukaryota; kingdom Metazoa; phylum Arthropoda; class Insecta; order Hemiptera; family Pentatomidae; genus Piezodorus; species Piezodorus guildinii. Next base: position 39,664,635 of record CM041292.1, on the reverse strand, counting down.
ATAAAAGTAAAAATAATTCAATACTGAATAATTGAGTGTATTTATACGATGAAGAGTGAGGTGGTTCTGCTAGCATTGAGCGCATATTGGTCAACAAAAATCGATGTTTTCAATATAAATAAATTATCTTTAATAATAGTTAACTTTATAAAATTTTTTGTTCAATGTTCAATGTTTGTCAAACGAAAGTATACAAAAAAAAAAAAAAAAATTCATATCTACTCATCGTTAGGTGTAGTAATCCAACAACTTAGTAAACAGAAATGCTGTCTGAACATTCGCTTATTGCATAACCATCTGATAACTCTCACGCATTGCTAGGATTTGCTATCAATTATAGCGATGAAAGTTTCCATCATATATGAATAATTTAATTAAGTAAACATTTCATTTATTTTTTAAAATGCTCTAAGCTTCCTAGCCTTAATACAATTACGAAAATTCCGACGGCACGCATGTTTAGAAACAGGTTTCGCGAATAATGCCCAAAGGGCAAGGAACTGATGATTCTTTCAGATTTTTAGTTCCTTTTATCGCAGCTCCTTCCACAATTTATTGTGTCGTTTGCATTAACTTAAAGGGCGGGCAATGTTATTGCAATTTTCAACCCTGACCTTCTTGATAGATAGATCAGCTGCACTCTCTCCGTTTCCAGATAATCAGAAACCACTTAACCCTACCTTTTACCTTCTCTTTACTAAAAATAAACGTGTTTTACTTAATGTTTATTAAGTTAGCTTTATTTTTTTCTTTAGACCATGTAAATTTGGTCTTAATGCATATTACTTAAAGATTAACTCTTGAAATAATATATATACACAGTAATCATGTGGCTTTTATCGTTTTGTGTAATTGTTTAATGGGGAAAATTATCTTGATGTCATGGAAGACAGAGTATCAAGAAAGTTTATTTAAGGCTAGGCCGAGACGTAGAAGACCAAAGATAGACCTGGAAATCAATATACCTGTAGCATATCCAGAGACTTGTCTAGGAAAAAGAAAAAAAACCATGGTCCAGTTAAAGGAATTAGCTAGAGGCCAATATGCGTAGCCTAAATGGCTAGAATGTCCTCCTTGCTGAGAGGCACATAAGGAACAAGAAGAGAGGAAAATTAAATTTTCTCGATATTAGATACTACATGTAATATATTACTTATATGTGTTGTTTTGGTTTATTATTTTGAATAATGAACATTTGTAATCGACCAAAAAAAACGTACCCCTTCCCCCTTAAACTTTTAGAGCTTAAGTTTCAAGATCGGTAAAACCCGAATAACGAATAAAGAGAAATCTTCTTCTCCTTACAATTAACTAAATAAATACCAAAAGTCAGAATTAAATGTTCTACAAAATGAAAAAGAATCATTGAAATTGTTTAAGAACTAGCAAAAATATAGAGTTTTGAGATTAGCAGCGGTTATACGCTATTTTCCTTTGAATTATTTATTGTTTTTCATATTAGTTAGTACCCTATCTACAGCTTTAGAAACATTTACGCCCTAATATTGTTATTTGGAAATAATAAATCATTGTGTATTAATATGCAGCGTATTTTTTATCTTTATTGATGTTTTAGACGAAAACCAAGAGAAAATAAAATCGCGACTAAAGGTGAGAAATGCGTGTCATTATTCAGTTGCGAAATTGCTCAGCTCTCGTTTTCTATCAACCAACTTACATGATAGAATTTATGGTCACCTACATTGAAAAATAAACAGCACCTTAAAATATTGGTCCTCAGAGGGATGTGCTCATTGAGGAATTCAGAAGGTTGAACAACGTGGAATTGCGGAACTCAATATTATTGAGTGGATAGCATCTTAGAGACTTAAATGAACGAATTATGAAAATGTTGATAAGCGCTGTACCAACTGGTAGAGATCCGAGAAGTAGGCCGAAGCGTCCATGGTAGTTTGTGTTAAGTCTGAACTTGGCGGCTTGGGCTTGAGCGGTTATCATTGGACGAGTCTGTGTACGCAGCATTTGATGCAGTCGGTATCGAACCTTGGGGTTCTGTATGAAAATTATTAAAATTATCCTTATTATTGATGTCATGGTTTTTAATTTAATTTATCTTAAAGTACACAGAATGACGGAAGAATATTTTATGGTAGGTTAATGAAAATCGTGGAGTATGCGGCCGTTATGCCAAGCATGACTGACAACTGTAACTAATATTACACATTTAAAATATGAAATCATAATTTTAATTAGCTAAATAGTGCTGTATGGTAATATAAATACACGCCTATGACCATTTATCTTAGGTTTAATTCACTAGAGGTTTTTTTTTTTTAATTTTTAGGTACACACTTTACGGAAGGATGGTTCTACCTGCTGGTTTCTTCCAGGCTGATGCAAACCGAATAAATAATTATCGGTTAGGAACCTGTTATTATAAAACAGTCTTCTGCTGAACTATATATTGGATCACATGTATTTTTTTGATTACGTTCATTAAAGTCTTAAATTAAAAAACGGATATATAAATTAAATAGTAATATGTGTTTAATCCTTTTTATTACTGAGCTCGTGTTATGAATGGTTTGTTTATAGGGTTTTTAATTTTTTTTTATATTCGTTATTTATTTAAAGGATGTTTGAATAAACGCCATTTAGCCTAATCTTAGTTTAGTTTTATCGTCTTTACTTCAATGTATTTAGTAGTATGATTTTCCATTAAAACCTATTGAATTAACCAATCAAAGGAGTTCGACTATCATATTAATGAAGGAAATTGAAGGCCTCGCGTCTACTGAATGCCTCTAAGCATGTGTCACCGACTAAGTTGGATATTGGTTAGACTTGTTGGTACTAGTCCTGTTTCTTAATTACTTATCTCGTTTACGCGAGATACATACACAACATTGTTTTAGGTATCAATTTCACACATATTGATAAATTTACGACTATAATGATTTGTCCAAAACATGAAGCAGGGTTTTGGTTTAGTGAGAATGATTTACAACTGTTTTATTTAAACATAATTGTCTAAACTAATATCGATGCATTTCTGCCAACGTGTTGACAACACTTCCCTTCTCCAGGAGTATAATTTTTGTCTAGTAATCATTTTTATTTTTGACACATGGGTGTCTAAATAAAATGATAATCTCTAGGCTAGGGACCCCTAGAGTAGGGCGAATGTTGCATTGTTTCATATCCAAACTCAAACAGTTTTTATCTCGTAATTTGGCTACAATGCGATTCGGAAAAAATTGTTTCTGCAGAATTTAGAAGCTGCAGTGTATCAAACTAAAATTTTTGTTGGGGGCTTTGGAAAATATTGTGTTGCTTCCCCATTCTCAAACCAAGGTCCAGAACGTTTAGTGTTATCGTAAAGTATTCACTGTACCCTGTTGTTTTTTTTGTTTGCTTTTTTTTGTAGTTGTTTAATCAGTGCGGAACCCAACTCCTTTCACGCTTGTATAAAGTATAAACTGCGAGTAATATCTGCAATTGACTTGTTATCGGAACCTTTGATGATTACAGGTGAAAATGTATGCGTTGAATAGTCCTCTACTTATGTAGAAGTGATGTTGTTTTCTTTAAAGGTTATAGAGAATATTGATTTGTTTTTATCACTGTATATGTTTTTTTAGGTCTTTTAAACAAATGGATATTTTTTATAAAATTTGTTTTTATTAATATATAAGCGTTATTAAAAAAATCACTTCCACCCTTCTTTCGAAAAAGACCTGTTTCAAGGCTGGAATTTACCTTTCCGACGTTTTCGAAGCACTATTGAACAGTGCACTCATTGATGCTACACTAGTTCCAGAATTGATTGATGTTTCTGGTAGTCTGGATCCGGTTCAGCCCACTGTTCAGAACATCTGCTCTTAAGTAGATGAACATTTCATCATAAGTAACAATTTTAGACAGTAATGTATCGTCGTTATTTCGGTAAAAAGGTTTGGCAAAAATTTCAAAACACTGATTTTTTCGTATGAGTGAGGTATCCCACTTTCGTGTTTCTTCATCTTTCCGATCGCATCGAAGTCGTCGTTTTGCTTACATTCAGTTTCCCTGCTTTCTCGAACAGTTTTTCTTGGAATTCCTTCCACTTTATAATAAGACATTATAAGAGAAAACGATCTTTTTTCTCTTCCAGGTAGATTTTTTTTTTTTAGTTCACTCACTAATTCTGCTTCACTCATCATTAAAATTGTATGCTTTTTGGATGGTGTTGTGACCGAGGTTAAGATCGTAAAATAAATCATACGAATGTCACGCGTTGACATCTTCGTAAAGTTTGAATTATTCATTTGCAGCGAAACTCTACAGAGGTAAACAAACATTATCGTTCTAGAGAGGATTAGTAAGTGTTGACGTCCATACAAAAGAATATCTCAGTAAACGTAAATAGTATGCTATAAAGAGGGATATTTTAAAGAGAACTCTAAAGCCCGCATTATTTTCCGGACAACCCAATAATCTTAATTAAAATTCTGCTTTAATAAGCAGCAAATACAACTAGTGTTAGCTCATGATATTTCTTTTCTTGCCGTAACAATCTGAATGAAAGCTAAAATTACGCAAGGATAAGTTTGAAATTCCAATTAGGTGCGATGCGATGACCTGTGATCCTGCACTCACAATAAGGGCGGACACTTTCACTCTTATCTTGCTCCTCCTACGAAGCCCGGCGATGTTAACAATGAACGCCCACGGTGAATTAAGTCTGTCCTCGCCCCACTCAGCGGGCTTTGAAGTCGTCGAAAACTTAATGCTCGATGTCTGCGTCGTAATTCGTCGGCAGCAGTTGTCGTATATTTATCTTCCAGGATAATGGCATAGCTAATAAATCTAAAAAAGATTTTATTCTTCTTTTGCTTAGGTCGTAAATCTTACTTGTCTTGTTGTTGGATCGAAATTAATTCTTTGCTGGTTTTGTCTTCATTATGGGGATGATGTATATTGATTTACGCTCGGTTCTCTTTTTTGGTTGACCAAGTCGTTTCAATTTAAAGACCAAGTTATACTTTATTATGATTACAAACGTTTTAGGTACTGAGTCTAATTCGCAAAATCCCACCAAAAGTTGCGTGTTTGTGTGTGGCACGTCTAGATAATGGTTTTTGATAATTTGATTTCACAGTTTTTAATTTTAAACTTAGTCATTAGTTTCTTGTTTTATGCAGAGGTTTATTAAAACATCTGTAAATATAGTATCATTACAATATCATTTCTTTAATGGGTAAATCGGACTGAATTTATTAAAAGTAAAAAAAAAAAAAAAATTACAAACCTTAGGCATTATTTTGACCACCAGTTAGCCGAAATATTATTATTTTGACGAACCAAGAGCTAAACATTTTTAAAATTGTAATATCTCGGGCGTATTTTTATCTTAAATATGAAATATCAGATTCGTAAGACTTCTCGATTTTGTGATAAACGTATTACACACAAGCCAATCTTTTTGAAAGACTTGGTAGTTAGGACTCAGGGGACTCTGAAATGGGGATTTTTGTTGATAACGTGAATTTGATAATTTTCAGGATACCAATACTTTCCCTTACTATATATTTAATATATATGTAAGTGTAAGTAAAAATGTTATTAGATTTTGTATTTTTTTCCTAAGTTCTTCCTTTAATAATTTTGACGGATGCAGACAGGCACTAGCATATACCATACAAGGAAGTTATATCATATTAAAGAAAATTTCCCGAAAAAAACAAACAAACAAAATTGCAATGAATCTAGAAAAAAAAAGTTTTTGCGTACAAAAATATAGCCCCAAAATGTTTTGGTGTTGGTAAATATTTTGAAAACAACGTAAATGTTTATTTTCACTAAGGAGCATTGGCCGCTAAAAGGTTAACTTCGCCTCAAACAGGTTAAAGAATTCACAAGGAATTAAAAAAAAATATAAATAAGGCAGTACTTCCTCAACATTTCGGGATCTGGTTTCTTCCTTTCTCTCACTCTTTCTCATTTTCCTTCGTTTTGCATCTCTCTTTAGTTTTTTATTTGATAAACTCATGTTTTACCTTATACTTATCTGCCTATGGTTGCATTGTAACTAACAACCCGTGCCACACTATTTATAACTTCTCATTAAATTTTCAGTTCTGTAATTGCAGAATTTGATTGGGATGCGGTCATCTAGGAAATCACACTCGACACATTAACTTTTTATGTTTAATAAAAATATTTATTTAGTTATATAATATATAAATATTATAATTATATTAATTTTAAAAATTAAATTATTAATTATGATTTCATTGATGAATACACACCTTACCCAATTTTCTCCCTATTAGTTCCTATTCCCCACGTAGATTTTAAGAAACGTTAACAAGTCTTTGTTAATAGTGAATCTGATACAACTTTGTCAGGCTCTTAAGTCAGAAGAAAAAACATTAAAACTATTTCAGACGTATGGCATATTACCTAAAACATGGAAATGTGGTAGAGAACACTTTACAATTCTTTTAAAAGTGAATTTGTTTACAAAAGAAGATAGGAGAACGAGGATATATTTGAGTGTATTTTACAACAATTAAAAGTATATTGGCCTTCTGAATGAATATATCAACGAATTGTATATCAAACTATCGGTTTTGGTTACAATTGAAGCCCGTAAAAACAGGCGGATTTGATGATAATTGGTATAAATGGAATTTAGGCATGAGGGTGATCGATACCCATTGGTATCTACTCATAACTTAAATTAAAAAAAAATCTTACTTCTGCAGACTTCGGCTGACTGAAAGTGAACCTTATACAATGCGTTTCCCACCCTTTCAAGATTTTCTCTAAATTTTTGAATCGTATTTTAATTTCACTTTCTAAATTAATGTAAAATTTAATAAGATTTAATATTATGTAGATTTCATTTTGATTAAAATAGTCGGATAGGGCTTAAATGTCAATATTTTTAATTAAAGTACACAACAGAGGTTACAGCCTTCTCTGAATTCACATTGTTCTATACACCTGTTCATAACAAGTATTAACTTAAATATAATCACTCTGTTAGAAATAAATAACAGGGGTGAAGTAAAAATATAAGTATATTAATGTTTGCATACAAAGTTTAAAATCATCCTTCAAGCCCATCTCTATAGTTTTCTTTTTAGGAAAACTAAAAAATTAAAAAAAAAATGTCTGCCTCACTGAGAAAAACAATAAACCATGAATACTTCAATATATAATAGCTGCTAAACTATTAGCCCTGGCGACAAATGTTATGTAACAACTATTTAGGGGTCACCTAGGTGTCGTGGCTTGCATAACAACCTTCTATACCAAAGCTTGCGGGTTTGAACCTGGCAGTTGTTCTCTTAATGGGAGTAAAACCTCATTCCTTAGTTATTCCATCCTTCGGGAGGGAAGGAAATGATAGTCTCGAGCCTGTGAGATGTGAGGTACTCGTTACAGATCCCTGTCCTAATTAACACTGGATACGTAGTCATCCGCTATAGTATAGAGTCTAGGATACCTGGCTCTCATCCAGGAGGTTAGGGTTCGATCCATGGTACTGGAAACATACAAACCTGAATATATACATTTAGGACTCCTGCTGAAGTATCGTCCGATATGCCATTTCAGCATAAACTGATGATAAATAAATAAACAGCGACCCAAACGAAATTTAAAATAAAGGACGTCATTAAATTTATTGAGATGAACTCCTGGAGCTGGTGGGGTTGTGCTGCAAAAAGCCAACGGCCTTGCATCCTAACTCAGAATGCAGACTGTCCAAGGTTGGTCTCAGTTCTACGAGCGGCGCCAGGGTGGTCAGTATTCCGTTCGAGTACATAAATAACATCTAATTTTTTAGTGAAAGTATGGGTCAAAAAATATTTTTAGAATAGTTTTTAAGATATAATACATTTTTTATATAACACGGAAGAATATCACTGAACTAGATGCAAATAAGTATAGATTACATGTAGGATAAATAAATTGGTCAATGATTAAATCAATTTTTAAAAATCTAGTGCGAGCATCACTAAAAATTGCATTAAAAATATATTAGCTCTTTTCTTTTTTATTTGGTTACAAAATTTGTTCTACTTTTATATTTAGGCCCTTACGACGTTAGAGAAAATAAATTAAAAATATCGGCGCTATCAGTCCTATTTCTATATTGAATATTCTATATCAGACTATTTCAATCAGAATGAAACAGAAATTATATTAAAGCTTATTAAAATTTACATTGATTTAGCAAGTAAAATTAAAATAAGACTCATGAATGTTTGAGAAAAACTTAAAAGGTTGAAAAACGCATCGAATAAAGTGGCACTTTCAGTCAGCCGGTAATAGCAAAATAGTTGGTGTAACGTATCGGGCTTATAGTTGCCTTAAATCAGTAATTTCAGTTTTGTACGACTATATGCTTTCATGCTAGAATCACAAAACACACGCACGCAGAACCCACACAACAGACCTCTTCGCGTGACGTTTTTTGGACTCAAGGGACTCTAAAACGTGTATTTATTATAAAAACTGAATATACTTTCTCTTACTATACATTTCATATACAGGTATGTAAAAGTGAAAATCAGCCTAAATAGTAGTTTTTAAAAACTTATATTTAAGATAAAGATGAAATCATTAGTGCGACATAAACAACAAATATTGTCGATTATTTGTAATAATCGAATTTAATACAACAATTTTTTAAAATAGATTGATAAAGATCTGGAAGTATAATATCACTACTTATATTATATAAATTAATGTATATGATAATATTATATCTTAATGATTCTCAGATTTCTAGTCAAATCAAAGCTCGCTTTGCGAGAATCGTACATCTTCGCCGGTAGCCTGAGGTCTACATCTCGACAAAAGTCCTTTTTTTTGTTTCACTAATTGCCAGGTTTTAGTTTTAGACAGTGAAGCATTTTAATAGAAATAATGGCTGTGAGTAAGCCTTTAATATTCCAAAGCCTGTCGAACAAGATTTTCGTTTCGCGATAGGCAAATTCTGACATGGAAAAAAAAGCCGGCGCTACCAGTTGCATTGATTCTTATCGAATGAGATCTTCTGTTACACGACATGGCTGATGGTTATAATCTTAAGAAGATTTTGCTATAAAGAAAAAACAATACAATCTGAAAAACATTGGTAAAGATGCTTAGTCTCCTTCTAAAAGTAGATCTAAACACATTCAAAAGTAAATGCAAACGATCCTAGAGTAAAAATTTCAGTGAAAGCAAACCTTAAAAGTAATAAATATTAAGTATGGAGGCTTAGTTAAAAACCTCAGTCCTGCATACACTTCTCAGGCATCACAACACCACTTAACACAGCTTCACTTTTTTTAAATCTTTAGTGAAAAATGCCAAAAAAAAAACGTATATTTTTAAATTTATTGTAGAATAATTATTCCAAAAAATAAAATAATTATTTTTTTTTGTAGTCGATTTAGATTAAAGTTCATTGATTTATAATACAATTTATAATAATGTTTAGTCCAATATAAGCAGGCTTATTTATTGCTTTGTATCAAAACGTTTCTGAAATCCATCTTTATTGTGATATAGTCTATATTATTATGTTTTCTCACAAGTTTTAACTAGAATCTTTATAATATTTCTTTTAATCCTTTATCTTTTCTTTTGACTAAACCATGGTTAATTTGTAAATGGTGTTCCTTATCTGAAAGTACTGGTGATTAGTAATGTTATGCCAAACGTTGCTGAAGTTTCAAGCCGAGTGCATTGTTAAAAAAATAAAATGAATGAATGAATAAATGAAAAAAAACAACAACTTTATTCTGGAACAAGCCCCATTAAGAATAACACAAATACAAGAACCTGGGAAATAACGTGGATAACAGGACAATATAAAGTGTTGGATGTAAAAAGACACCAAAAAATGGACTACGAGCACGAGGATTTCTAGAAAAGAGGAAATCATTTTATTCCAGCTCCGTATAGGACATTGTCAGTTTACCCATGGTTACCTTTTGAGAAATCTGCATGCACCCACCTGCGAATATTGCGATAATGTTCCAAAAACTATTCAGCATCTATTATTAGAGGGTCCCCTTTTCGAAACATCAAGACGTAATATTAAACTAACAGATACCCTAAAACATATATTGAATGATGATGAAGACAAGGTGAAAAAGTTACTGAATTATTTAAAATAAATCAAGTATTACAACCAAATATAGAAAACCACAGTTGCCAATGACCCTGTAGGGTAGAGGCAAATAAAAAATACAAGAAAATAAGAATATCATTGGCCAAAAAAAAAAATAAACTAAAATTATCAATGATTACAATAAATATAGACAATTATCTTTAAATGATCAAAAGAGATAGAGAATAAGTACAATAAGTTTATAGCATATTATAACATTTAAAACAACAAAAGAATAGAATAAATAAAAATAAGAATGAAAATGAAATGAAAATACTAATAATAAAAATAATAATTTATGTTTATATTATTTAATTTACGTGCTTCACTACTGATATTTGCTATATTAAACATGGTTTTTTGGGAATATATAACGTTAATAATTATCTGAGTTTATCACATCCCAACATAAAATTATGTTCTATGATACGTTTTCATTATGGAAAAAAAAAAAGTTGATAAATACCCTTCCAATTCTTCTTTTTATAAGAAATATTATAGGATTTTTCTATAACGGTTAGTGCCTGGTTAATTATGCTTGGTGGAATATACCTGGAAAAATAAAGCTTTAATTTTGTATTTACAATAATGTTATCCTAAAAAATGCAGAAGATCTTATGATATTGGTTCATTATAAGACCTCAAAAAATGCACTATCAAACTTGATTAAAATTCTTAATCAAGTAAGCATTTCAGGCTTTTTTTTCGACAACTTTCTATTTCCGATCGGCTGTACCGACTTTAAGGACTTGCCAAACCGGTTCCGATCCTTTGTTATCCACCAGGGAGGTTTGGCGAACTGAGTGGACAGTGGAATAAAAAGAATCCAAACACTTTATGGTATTTTTGAGATTCCCGTGCAAATCTATTTTACGACTCTTCTTGTCAAGAAACTGCTTTGGCTACATCTTATCTCAGGATTCCTTTTATTTCATCCATTTCCATATATACGACTAAGAGGCCCTGGAATGCTCAAAAATGCAATATACGGTTTTATGTAAATCTGTACCGGATAAGGCGAATAAACTTTAATAGCTATATTTTTGCATTTTCCCGGAAATATGTTTTTTTTTTTTTATAGAATAAGATATTATAATTATAATGGGTCCAGATATAATGATGAGAGGGGCGGGTTTGGCAAATATGATTTGATTGACTATCCGATAGAAATCTTAAGAGTCTTTCTGGATTTAGCATCTGAAATCTATGAATTTATCAACGAATAAAAGTCTTTGTGATACAAATCAGAATATGCCGCTTAATGAATTATTTTGACCATGCAAAGTTTGCTCAAGACAAAATTTGTAAATATATGATTTCTCAATGTCCTTTTTTTTTTTATTATTATTATCTTATAATTTATAATAATATATAATATCTTAATAATATAATATCCTAATAATAATAATATAATATATTAATAATAATATCTTAATAATATAATATCTTAATAATAATATCTTAATAATATTTTTTTTTTTTTTTTTTTTATTTATTTATAGTAATTTACAACTGTACTAAAGAATACAATAAGTAAATATGTAGAATGAATATAAAAAGTCATGAAAATGTCTTGAGAAAGAACCACCCAGTGGTAGCACTTCACTAACTATTTTAATACAGTAGGTCCCGAGGCCACCTTCTTTTCAGTCGCCTTGGAGGGTTATCAGGGATATCTGAGGAAGATAAATTACGGACAAGTGGGTTTGTATGTGCAGGGAGTTTAGAATGGAAAGAGGAGTATCTATCACGGGCTATGTCTGCAACAAATGGGATGTTTAGGTCATTATGGAGGATTTCATTTGTGACAAAATAAGGAGCATTCAGGATTTTGCGAAGGATTTTGGATTGTAAGGACTGGATGCGGGAGGAATTAGATGGTTTCGTAGAGCCCCAAAGCTCGATTCCATATGTCCAAATAGGTCTGATAATTGTGATGTAGATGAGTCTTTTGTAATGTACTGGAAGTTTTGAGCGTTTGTCTAGTAAGTGTTGTAGTAATCGATATCTTCGAGAAGTTTCTTGTCGTTTCAGTCTTGTGTGAGGATTCCAAGTAAGGCGCTTGTCAAGATGGAGACCTAGGTATCGGATTTGTTCTACAGAAGTAAGGGTAATGTTATTAAAGGATACTGGGGGGCAGGAAGTCATCGGTTTGCGACGAAGGGTAAAGGTGATTTGGTGGGATTTGTTGGGGTTTATTTTAATCCTCCAATTTTGACACCATTCTTCAATGGCTTTGATGTGGGACTGAAGGATTTGGGATGCAGTAGTTGGATCATTATGGACTGATAAGACACACGTGTCATCAGCATAAGTATTGAGGACAGTGTTAATAATATAATATCTTAATAATAATATAATATCTTAATAATAATATAATATCTTAATAATAATATCTTAATAATATAATATCTTAATAATAATATCTTAATAATATAATATAGAATATCTTATAATTTATAATAATATAGAATATTATTATAAGGAAATATTATCTTCGAAAGGTGGGGTATAACCACTTTAACTCGTTGTATAGGTGGGATACATGTGACCGTCTCGAGGTACCTAATACACGTCTTAAAAAACAACTCATTGTTCTTTCTACTCTGTCCTGTAGCACCTTTAAGAGGCCGCTATATGCCACGCAACTATAATCAAAGTGTGGGAAAACGAGTGATGAAACTAGGAGTTTTCGGGAAGATACATATATTTACAACAACACGAACCGTCTCATATTTCATTTAATTATTATCAATTTTATATACCTTTGAATCAGTAAGAAAAGAATGAAATAACGTTCTTATCAGACGACATGGAACATAATATTCTATAAGATACTTCAAGTTCAAGATATGTGTTCGCTTCTTTTCTTTGAAGGACATTATTAATCAGTCAGTAATAAATTTAGGTGCTAAAAACTGATAAATGAATATAATACATTCCTCTTTAAGAACTACCCACTTTTGCAATGCTGATTTGTTGCTACATATACATCAGAGACGTCAACAATAAACTAGGGGATTACTGGCCCAGTAGCGATCTCAAGCAGTCAACGACCCTACTCAAGGCAGCCCTGGCGCAGAGCCAAGCAGGTGTCCAACCACTTTTATATTCTGTCACAGGTTCCTTTCCTATGGAAAAAAAAAAACAACAAAAAAAAAACATTCATACGTTTCCTCTGCATTTTCGTTTGCTTTAAAATTAGTTAATATTATTATCGCGAACTCTACCAAAAAATGGAAGTCGTTAAGAAAATACTCTGATAAATTTTTCTTTGAGTTTTACTTGTTCTTCCATGAGTCGAAAAGGCCTGTTTACTCTAATCCGACGACTTTTGTCTGTACTGTTTCCCTTTCGGTTTCTTGGAACTTCCCATTCGTCTACTTTGTATCTGAAGCTGTCTGGATCTGGAAAGTATCTAATGTTATGTTTGCATTATTAAGGCCTTTTCGAATTTCACCAAACCAAAAAATGGAATTAATATGTGAGGTTATAGAATCTATTATTATCATTGGCAATAGATTTTTCAGGAGTCGCCTGAGATGATCGAAGAATTTCATTCGCGTTTTCCCAATATCAGTTCAACTTTTTTGTTCCCTGTTTTAATTTATTTCAAACCTATTTTTTATTTAACCAGATGTAGGTATATATTTATTTATTCAGATATATTACCATATGTCACAATGGGCAATAATAATATTGGTACAGGATTACATTCATACAATATTTACAATAACAACAAAAGGAAAGTCAAACTACATAACATGAAATTAAAATAAATAAAGGTATATAATACCAAAATTTATAGATTTAATAAATACTAATTTAACAAATAGATAAAAAGAATATGAACACACTCATACTTATATACAATATTTCAAACCTATTGGGCTGTAAAATAAGTTCTTAGCTTTTTCCTTTTATATTCAATAAAAACTTTAGATTCTTGTAAATATTTTTCACTAATTATATATGATCCATTTTAATTTATTGTATGTTGACATATTTCAGGTAATTTTCTGAATTATGTCATCAACTGTTGAAGGACGACCTGAGCGCTTTGCGTCTTTCAACTCAAAATTTCCGGCAAAGGCATCATTGCTATACACACTGCAAATTTTGTTGATTGTATTGATGATGTATAGTCGACTGTAGAAACTCTTATAAGTGGAATAATCAGGAGTCAGTCTTTTTATAAATATTTTTAATTTTGCCAACGTTTTGGCTAAAGCTTGTGAGCCATCATCAGGGCATTACTGAGCTATGTCCAAGCATAAACTCGCATAAAACTGTAGATTTTGTTAACTATTCGTGCACCAGATTTTCCTTTCCGGAAATTTAAAATTTTTATATGATGAGCATTCTTTTATTTATTTTTTTTGAGGTGGGGGAGGGGGATATGTATTTTTCTAGTTTCTGTCCCAGTTTGAAGTTTCTAGTCTGTAATTCGTTTCATTTATTTCAGGTCCTATCTCATCTTTCAGTAGATCATTCTAAGATGCTGTATATTATGCTATTTATTTAAGGAAGGAATATTATGTTGTTATTTTTGTGAATTATACTGTTTAAATCTTCCCTGGGTAAATGCAATGTATTTTATTTCGTTCTAGTTGAGTAGAATTTTTTCAGAACTTGTACCAGTCGTGTAATTGGAGATAGTTATGTAATAAAGTTTGGTAGGTGTGTTTAAGGTAGTATTTGTTTATAGATATATAAATGAATCCAATTTTCCTGTGGTGATCGCACCACACGTTAATGGCTTGACCGGTTTCGCTAAGATAAGACAGAACAAGTCTGGTCAGCTAGTTTATTTATAAGAGGCTTATTTGATTATCCGAAATATAAGTTGCCCATTAAACCAATTTTGACAGCTTTGCATAATAACTATTTTTAATTACTTGACAAAGAGGATGTACTCCCACGTGTCTGTAGCTCATTTGTAAGAGTGTCTCAGCATTTAGGTCAAACTCATTCAACGTTCATCAACATTATTCCTTCTGCTTCTCATAATATTTGATTGTTATGATTACACATATACAAATTAACGTCTCTGGTTATTAAATATTTATTTCAACATCATACGTCACTGTATGAAATCTTCTTTGTCTCACATCTTAAGTTTGGAGAAGAAGGTAGTAGCCAAATGTCAGAGGGCAATGACGTCAGAAGAATACCGGCACAAGGTCCTGGCCATCTCCTGACCTCCGCCCGTTCTTGCATCATCTTCACAGGACGAGTTCTTCCAAAAAAAGTGAATTAATTTCAACCTCTTCGACAATTAGTTTCATTGGACTTAAAAGTTTATTAAACGACTTTATTTAATAAAAAATGTATATATATATTATATATATATATATATATATATATCAATTTTTTAATCACAGAACTGGAGAATACCTGATTGGTCAAGAGATCCAGCCAGACAATATATTTTTGAGACCAGAAAATCGTTTTTATAAACTTTATCGTCAGGGAAGTTATCAACATTTCTTAAAGATATAGAAAAACTGGTCTAGATAAACCCGCGATAAATTATAAAAAATTGAAATTTTACCCATGAATACACACATAGTTATTTTCGGAGAAAGAGACAAAATTGTACAGAGCTCTAGGAGAAGAACTTCACGACGAAAAAAAAATAAATAAATAAATATTTATATGGGCTATTAACTCGAGAATACTATGTAGAAAAATGTGAATAAAAAAAAAAAAAACTTGTAATTTTACAAGCAATAAAAGCCTTGGATTCAGTATTTATAGAGATTGGCACTCTTGCATGGTCAACGGCCGTGGAAGGAGGTGATCAGACCAAAATCACACCCCAACACCACGTTTTCACCAATTTTAGGTACCCACTTTTATAGAGGCCGGGATTGTCCCAGGATGGTTTCCATATCCCAGGGTCGGTCCACGGCTAAAATAACAGAATAAATAATTCTGCCTCAGCTGGGGTCCGAACCTGGGCCCCGGAGAACAGTAGCCTAAATCTCTATCCACTAGACGATGCCGCTCCCTAAAAAATAAGAGTAAAAACTGTATAAACTGTAACTGGTCAATCCATTTGAAATCGTCCAATTTTCATTAATTTTGCAGGTCGACATTTTCGATTTTCGTGATTTTTTGATTAGTTACCTACCCTTTCGTAAATATAAAACTATAAATAAAAACAATTTCGGGCCAATAATTTTAGTGTTGCAGCCGTTTTAAGTCAGCTTCACGGGCGAAAACATGTGATAGAAAAACCTTTTTAATTCCTTTAATTTTTTTAGACATCGAATCAAAACAAAAATTAACAATAAGATAAGGACATGCCTTTTATTTTTTATCCTCACAACTTATTGCCTAAATAGTAAAGAAAGTTGTTTAAAAAATTCTCGAAAATGAATAAAAGGAAGATGTTTAACAAGGTAAAGTGCATGGAAGAAAAGAGACTAACTTTAATTATTTATTATTATAAAGCTCTAGGACAAGGACTTCACGACGGAAAAAAAAAAATACCAGTGGGTACCAAAATTTCTTAGTCCTACTTCCTGTAAAAATTTCTTAAATACAAAGTACTTTTTTCTATATGCATTTTAAAAATAGGCATAAATTGATTTTTCGATGTTCCACAGAATATTTCAAAAGGGACTGAGTGAAAAATCATGAAGCTTAGACAAAATACCATCTATACGATCTGTTTAAGTGATACAAATTTAGTCGTTGAGACTGAGCTGGTTCCGGAGTTATAAAACTCTCTTAAATGTTAAAATAACGTTTTCTTTAAAAAAATAATAACTCCGGTAATTTTGCATATTTAAGAATCAAACATAAACTATAATGACAATGAGAGTATTTTATAAAGTTTTGGTCCTTACAACACATTACCTAAGTAGCCAAGAAAATAGTTTAAAAAAATCACGAACAATTATAAAAATCTTTGGCGCGCTATGACAAAGGAGTTTAGAAATGATTTTCCTGCTTAATTATTTTTCCTTATATAGCCTTATCATTGTACTACTTGTTTTAGAAATTTCGATCGTGTAAGCTTTATCTTTTTTTTTAATATAAATTTTCAAAGCAGGATTTTTTTTCCAGCTAAGTAATATTTACAGTGAAACATCTCAAAAAGGACTGAGTGAAAAATGATATTACTCATACTGATTATACCTCTCTATATTAAGTACGAAGGAATAAAATTTAGTGGCTGAGACCCAGTTTGTTTTAGAAATATAATACATCAAATATTACTTGCCAGAGTGTCCCTCGTCTCATCAACTGACAAACCAAATTAATAACACTAGAACCAGTTGAGTCTCAGCTACTAAATGTTGTTCTATCGTACTTAATATAGAGAGGTATAATCTGTAAGAGCTATATCACACAGTCCTTTTTGAGATATTTTTACTATAAACATTTCTAAGCTGGAAAAGTAGTGCGATGATAGGAAGTAGTGCGATGATAGGGCTAAATAAGGAATAATAATTAGGCGTGAAAATAAAAAAAATATTAAAACAGTGAAAATTTAGACGATTGAGCAGTTTAAGATAATATTGCAAAACAAAACGTTAATTGACATCACTATTATAATTAGGTTCTAAAATATTGATTAAATAAATAATGTATAAAATTAGAAAAAAAAAATGTTCATAATTCGAAAAATATAATCGTTAATAATTTAAGATTTTTAAAATCCAGCTAAAAATACACTTTATTAATAATATGTAGTAAGAAATTTTTTTATTTATTTGTTTGTATCCTGCTTTTGATCTTAAATAAGCTTGTTTTGATCAGCAAACCTGTGAAGCTCAAGCCTCAAAAGAATTCCGTTAGAGGGAGATACAAGACACACTAAGCACTTCAATACAGCAACGCCATCTGTGAAACACAAATTAAACTAAATAATTTAGAAGAAATTAACTTCTTTTTTTTTTTTTTTATAATAATAAAATATTTTAGAACGGTTGCAATGACAATAATATAATACTGTGAAATATTATATAATAGTAGAATGAACTGAAACACAAAAAATGTGAGTGGATTAATTTTATTATTTCCCTAAAATCCAATGTACATATAACCCAAAACTTGAAAGATAACTATTTTAATTTATAATTTAATATTAACTCTTCTAGGAGTTGAAAAGAATATTTAATTGTGTACCATAACATCTGTTTAAATTTAATATATATATATATATATATATATATATATATATATATATATATATATATATATATATATTTATTTATTTATTTGATTACAGTTTTAGGTGCCATGTACAAGAACAAAGGTTAGAGGCACCGTGGTCATAAACTATTGACAGAAATTGGTAAAATTTATTTTTTTTCAGAAAAATTATCAAACTCTCTTGATTCTTTTGGTCCATTGTTTTCTTATAACTTTGTAGAAGAGGCCATGTTCTGCCTGAACTATACAGTGGGCAATCCATCAGGATGTGTTCCACAGTTAGCTCTAAGTCACAGCGCAGGCATCTCGGCGGAGTCTATATATATAGTGTCAGTCTAGTATATATATATATATATATATATATATATATATATATATATATATATTTCTCTCTCTCACTTTTTATTCTTACAACTTCTCATAATTAATACGTTTCGGGATTTTTCCTCCCGCATTATGAAGATTTTATATTATATTTATTTAATTGATTACAGTTTTAGGTGCCATGTTGCCAACGGGCAATACGAGGCCTGAGCCATGGACTGTATATACCATTGCTGCTGTATATACATAGAATGTTTTTTTTGTATTTATTTTGTAAATAAAGTTAGAGGATAAGAAGAAAAAAAAAAAAAAAAAAGAAAGAAAATAGGTGCCATGTACAACTGCAAAGGTTAGAGGCAATATAGTGGAAATTTATATTATAGTGACCCTCTGGATTATTTTTTTTTTTTCCTTTATTTGCGAAGAATTCTTCACAATATAGCTAATGATGCTATCAATATTATAATGTATATTCTTTCTATTTTACAACTTGAGAAAATTTATAAAGTTTTGGTAAAAATTAGAGGTAATTTAACCATAATATATATCTATGTTTATAATTTAATTAAATTGATATGTTTGTATATTACTAATAATTATATGTAAAGTAATTATAAAACTAAAAAAAAAAAAATAAGACTGTCTTTTGCATTTAGAAGATGATGTCTATTGTATTTTTAAGTGAAAACATGACTTAAGGAGAACAGGTGTCAACAATAAACATAATACGATTTTATTTTATTCATTACGTGGTTATGAGTGTATTACAAAATGTTTACCTTAATATAGTAAAAAATAAAAAAAAGATCTTTTATATTCATATTACAAGAAAAGTTTAAGGTATTACGCCTTCCTTGTGTTAACATACTATTGCGCAACGCTGTACAGTCGTGCGGGTCGTCTCCAGAATTTTGCAGGAAGTTTTTTAACAGTTTTTGGTCTTGTTACTATAAAAGCTAAACCTTTTGTAACTTTGAATTTAACATAAAATTGTAAAACTTTATGTTTTGTACTAACAAATAAAATATCAGATTTTATTTATTCGTTTTCAAGTTGTTAATTTGAAATTATTCAAAATTATTTGTTTACACGGCTTATAAATAATATAGTGAGTGAAAACAATACTATACATAATATTTAATTAAAGGATCACAACTAATAAATATGACACGATCATCCTAAAGATAAATAAAATATATGAGTTTAATTTTAACTTGGTTTTTAAGAATTTCTTTAAAAAATTGATAGTTAATACTATCCTTAACGTAAATAAAATTCCATAATTTGGTGCGAAATATGAGTTTATAAATTATGTAATGATAATTCCAATATCGAAATTTTAATACATTTTGCCACCTTCCCAATTACTGAAAAAGTTAAGCTTCCTATTTTTTGCAGTATAACGTCGAATAGTTCAAATTGAACCCAATAAGAAATGCAAATATTTATTTACTCATTTCAAGGTATATAACATTCATCTATAAATTATTCAGTGATATATCATCAGAACACAGAAAAAAAAGGTCTAAATCTCAGATGGTAAAATATCATGATTTTTACCTTAAAAAATCTGGTGCGCGCAACACACGACTTTCACTTACCACCGTTGTTAGAATCAATTTAAGAATTTTTAAATACGTTTAAAGATACCAATAAATTGTTAAAGAATTAATTATTTTGAATTTCAATAGAAACATCTGTTTTATTAAATAATCTTTATATTTTTATCTACAACAATCAGTCAGTTTTACCGGCTTTTCATCACTCTCTATTAACCTTTAAAATTCCGTGATTAGATAAATTATTTTTTTTTAAATCTTTAGCTATCCAACGGTATATTATACATCAATATTACTATTCTTGTGTTCAAGAACATACAAATTGCATAAAAAAATATGTTTGCACTTTTCTCCTTTATTTGTTTAATTCGTCCAACTTACATACTTACCCGTTATTTGTCAATGCTAATTCGCTGCCGTGAACCAACTCAAGACAGATGTAAATGAAGATATTAAAAGCATCAAACAGTCGCTAGAAAAATATGGTGAACTGAGCTTCGAGCTCAATGACCGTCTTTCTAAAATAGAAAGGCATCTTGAGGGCCAGGCCAAGCATTTAGAGGATGTCACGGTGGAAAACAAAATTCTAAAATCCCGCGTAACCGATTTAGAAGTTCGCCTTAATAAGGCCGAGCAGGGGCTACTCTGCAGGTCTGTAGAAATACGCGGGATCCCAGTGCGCCCAGGGGAAACACCAGCAGCCCTTGTGACAAGCGTAGCGGCGGGCTTGGGAATCAAGGTTAGTTCTGAAGACTTAGACATCGTAGAGCGACGCAGACCAAAAAAAGATGACCAGAGACCACCTTCTATTATTGCTCGGTTCGTAAGGCAGTCGATGCGTGATGAGTTAGTGAGGTGTAGAAAAGTGAAAAGAGACTTCTCGACACGGGATATTGGGTGGCAAGAGAACGACTCCCACCGTATCTATCTCAGTGAGGAGATGTCTATAATGAATAGACACCTATACTGGCTCGCCAGGCAGAAGAGATTAGAGAAAAAAATCAAATACGTTTGGTTTACTGCCGGTAGAGTGCGCTGCCGAAAAGAAGATGGTCACCCTGTAATTTTCATCGATAAACCCCAGGACCTGGACGTCTTCGGCTGACTCCTGGGCATCCGTCTGCTTACTGGATGCGAGCTGGAAATGGTCTCGGCTTCTAATATTCTTCTTTGTTTTGTCAGACTAACTTACTTAATCGTTTTCTTTTCTCTAATTTTTTTTTTTTTTTATTTCAAAAGAATATTTTTTTTATTTGTCGGCAAAGGCTCTTTTGTACATTTTTATCTTTATTAACTATTTCATGTTCACTTTCACTTATCTCTCTATTGTGTCTCTAGCGTCTTCTCATACTCTCTTTGCTATTCCACCTCCTTTCCTATATGTCTAATGTCCTGACCTCCTGCCATGTTAATGCCCAGTCCCTTCCCGCCCACTTCGACGAATTCCTTCACTATTTCACCCACAATTTCTATCACATTATCGCAGTCTCTGAAACATGGCTGAAGCCCTATATTCCTTCCTCTTCCGTTTCCCTCCCTGACTATTCCTTTATCCGCCATGACCGGATTGGCCGGACTGGCGGTGGTGTAGCACTTTATGTCCACAGCAGCCTGAAATCTCGTGTCCTGGATCTGTCATCCCAATCTGATTCTTCCCATATTGAATTCCTTTTCGTTGAAATCTCCTCTAACACACAACCTCTCCTTTATGCAGTAGTATATCGCCCTCCTTTGGTCCCATTTGACCCTTCCTTTGAATCAATCCTTTACAGAAATGTCCCTCTATTCAATAATATCATAATTTGTGGCGATTTTAACACCAACTTCCTTTCCGACTCCAACGATAAACACTACCTGGATAACCTCTTCTTCTCTCTCAACCTATTCATCGTTCCATATGCTCCTACTCACCACACTCATCATTCCGACACTTGGTTGGACCTCCATATTATCGATTCAACTCACAACCTTCTTTCCGCTTCTCAAGTACCTGTTCCATTTCTATCATCTCACGATCTCATCCACATATCATATAATTTCCAAACTTCAGCATTTATTCCTAAAACCTTAACTTTCCGAAACCTCGATTGCCTTACCCGAGAAATTATTGCACCCAATATTGAAGCTCTAAATTGGGATTCGATTTACACCTGTTCTTCCATCGATTCAATGGTTCACATTCTCACCTCCAATCTCCTAAGTATCCTCGACATCCATGCTCCACTCAAAACCTGCACCTTCCGTCACCGCCCTGCTCCTTGGATGAGTCCAGAAATAAAAGACTTACAAAAGAAGCGTGAGGCAGCCCGTAGACGCTTTAGACGTACAAGACTGACTGAGGACTATCAAGCGTACAGGGCACTCCGCAATCTGACTCAGGCGACAATCAGACAAGCAAAAACAAAATACTTTCACGCAGCCTTCTCCGCTACTCCCGATTCCAAGTCAA
The DNA here is from genome assembly GCA_023052935.1 of Piezodorus guildinii. Taxonomy (NCBI): domain Eukaryota; kingdom Metazoa; phylum Arthropoda; class Insecta; order Hemiptera; family Pentatomidae; genus Piezodorus; species Piezodorus guildinii. Next base: position 39,642,017 of record CM041292.1, on the reverse strand, counting down.
AATGGCAACTCCTCCGCAAACTCTCTCTCTGCAAATCCTCTTCCTCACTAATCTTTCAGGTCTCAGCCGATGAATTAAATTCTTACTTTTCAAATACCTCCTCTAATAATTCTTCACCAACTTTTTCAAACTTCTCTTCAATTCCATCATTCAACCCCGATAATTTTTATTTTTCTGACATTTCACCAACTGACCTTATCTCCGCTGTACTGAAATCTCATACCAACTCCATTGGATTTGATGCAATTCCCGTAAAACTGTTAAAATTATGCCTTCCTGAAATCCTACCAGTTTTTGCTATTTATTTATAACTTTTCCCTCCAAAATTCCGTATTTCCCACTAATTGGAAAAAAGCAATAGTCCATCCTATCAGTAAATGTTCCAACCCTACATCCCCTAAAGACTATCGCCCTATTTCCATCCTCTCGAACCTCTCCAAACCTTTAGAAAGAATAGTTCAGAAACAATTATCAAATTTCCTTGAAAATTCTAAACTTCTTGATCCTTTCCAATCTGGCTTCCGACCTGGCTTTTCCACACAATCCGCTCTCCTCAAAATCACCAACGACATACACACTGCTATGGACGAAACGAAACTGACCGTGCTAATACTGCTGGACTTCTCAAAAGCATTTGACTCCCTGGATCACTCCATCCTTTTCTCTAAACTAAAGTCTCTATCTTTTTCAAACAGCACTATCATGTGGTTTCAATCATTTCTTTCTGACAGAACTCAAGCTGTCACTATTCCTAATCATCCTCTATCTTCCTTTCGAGCCCTTTCGGCAGGTGTGGCCCAAGGCTCAAGCATCTCTCCCCTTCTTTTTAATTGTTATATCAATGACCTTCCCAACTCTATCCATCACTGTTCCCACCACCTATATGCTGACGATTTCCAGATCTATTTATCCTTCTCTCCCTCCAATTCACTAGTAGCATTTGCCAATATTCAGGAAGACCTTGATGGAATCTGTGCCTGGGCAAACCTGAATAAACTAATGCTAAATCCTACAAAAACTCAGGCCATTCTAATTGGTTCCAATTCCCTCCTCAGATCCTATACCACATTTCCGAGTCTCACCTTAAATGAACATCCAATCACCTTCACTTCCTCTGTCAAAAACTTGGGTATTACCATTGACCAAACTCTTTCCTGGAAACCCCCTATTGCCCAAATTTCCCGAAGAACAATAAGTACCCTCAAATATTTCCATCGCTCCAGCCATCTTCTTCCACTATCCACCCGTATTCTCCTTGTATCCGCACTTATTTTCCCCCACTTTGACTATTGCTGCTTAGTATATGGTGGCCTCTCGACTGTGCTTGAGGACAGGCTTAAACGAATCATGAACATATTTTTAAGATTTGTCCTCAGTACTCCGAAGAGGTCTCATGTGACCCATTTTTACGGTGAGTTAAAGTGGCTCCTCCCCCCAATCCGCAGACAATATTTCTTAGGATCATACCTTTACCAAATCATTAACTCTCAACACCCTCCATACATCCATAGTCTCCTACAATTTAAATCCTCAGTCCACTCACTTGAAACAAGATCGCGCCATTCCGACCTTTATTTGCCTATCCATAGGACTAAAACATTTGATCGTTCCTTCCTTGTCCGCTCCTCTAATTTCTGGAATTCTCTACCTACTCATATCCGCCATGCTGCTTCCCTCTCCTCATTCAAATCCCAACTTTTCCAATACCTTTTATTATCCCAAAAAGACGCTCAGAAACTGTAACATTTTTATTTCTGAAATCACACTTTGAATGAAGAATAATTTTGTTCATTGTCTATATTTAAATGCTGTTATCTACTAATTAATTTTTAATTCCGTTCAACAAAATACTTTCTAAGAATTGTTTTTATTCTAATTTTATCATTGTATTTATTTTTTGGATATATGTGTGTATATGCGTTTAAGATATGCACACATATATTAACCCACAATTGTAATTATTTATTGATTATGTTCCTTCTGTCTATTGGCCAGACATGTATATTTCCATATACTGTACAAACCTGTTATTCTTAGGGGACCTAGTCCCAGAATAAAATTTTTTTTTCTATTCTATTCTATTCTATTCTATTCTAATATGATGATGTTTCAACTTTTTTTTTAAATCTACAAAATTAATGGTACTTTAGAGAAAGAAAATTTAAAATATCGGTATTTAAGCCCTGTCATACTATTTCAATCAGAATATAACCTACATGATACTAAAGCCTATCAAATTTTACATCAAAATCGTTACAGCCGTTATGAGGAAATCGTAAAAAGGTGCAAAATGCATTGTATAAAGTAGATCTTCTGGTCATCCAATTTTAATGAACAAGATTCTGTAACGTTTTGGACGTATAGTTTTTATAAATATGAAATTTCAGTTTCCTAGGACTTATCGTTTTCGCCTGGGAGTTACCACACACACACCTTTTTGCGAGACTTAGTTATTTAGACTCAGAGGACCCGAAAACGTGATTAGAAAAATTTTCACTATCGCAATACTTTCTCTTACTATATATTTCATATATAGGTAATGGAAAGTATATTTTTCGTTTTTTTTAACTTCATTTATTGATTTGCTTGTCAGTTAAAGTAAAAATAAAAAATAGATCTATTCAAATATATATATATATATATATATATATATATATATATATATATATATATATATATATATATATATATATAAATAAATATATAAAACGTGTTTATGGCTTAATCCTATGTTATGTCTCACGTTGAAATGAATTGTGATTATTTGAAATTTAGAGCTTTAAGGATTTTGCACGAGATCCGACAATATGGATATTTATATCATAATATTTATTAAACATACACATTACCACACCCTATATACATATATATATATATATATATATATATATATATATATATATATATATATATATATATATATATATATATATATATTGTTTGACGAGTTCTCGACTGTTGATAATTTAAGTTTTTGTTGTTCTTAGGTTTCAGTCAATACTGAAACTAATATTGACTGAAACCTAAGAACAACAAAAACTTATATATATATATATAAGACGAATTCAACATCTTATAGAAATATTTTATCTTGAAGCAAAGAATTTCTTAACAATGCCTCGACCTATGTCTGGACATATAGGTGATGTAACTTTAAACGTTTATGCTAAACAAGCGCATTGACATTTTCATATGTCCTATCAAGTACAAGGGTGCATCTATGTTATGTTTCATTTTAATTGACATATATTCTGACCATTAAGTACAACATTATAATCTAATCGGCTTTATTCTTCTCATCCTTCCAGTAGAGTGATATGTCATTTTTACGGATGAAACCAGAAAATAAATCGGAATTAAGGAAAAAGTCTTCCAAGAAAATTCACTGAATTTTTAAAAACTTTTGGATGAAACATTTTCTTATTATGTTATTTATACGTTGCTTGTATTTTTTTTTTTTTATTATTTAGTCATCATACCTATTCCGTTTGGTTTTTAATTCCTCAATCTTCTTTAGTTTTATCTTATTAAATTTTGAATTCAATCATATTCACATCAGTAATATATCATTAATTCCATTGTATCCGTTATATATTCTCCTTATCTTATTTCGTATTCCTGATTCATTTCCAGCCATTATGATGCTTTACATCTTTGGGTTAAAGCTAAATTTTTTTTGTTTTTTTTTATTATAGCAAATCATTTCGACAGAATCATTTCTATTTATTTTATGATACACACTGCATTATCTAGTTTTATTAGACTAGATACTACCTGTAATTATCTCTTCTATGTAATTATCAGTACGAAGTCGTGAAGCCGCAGTCTTCAAACAGCAAATTTTATGATCTAGCAACATGAGAACCCCATAAAAATTACTCAATGAATTCTTTTACTCCGTCCCTTTTGATTTCCGTGTAAACTATGCGAAGCATGCATTTTAGCAATTTTCGAAAATTATATACAAAACGGACAATGTTCCCAAGGTCGAAATTTTTACTAGAAGTAGGACTACAAAAAAGCTATATAAGAACAAATAATCAAAGATGTGTCTTTTTTTTCATATACTTAAAATTTATCGTTTTTTATTCATTTTCGACAATATTTTAAACCACTTCCTTCACTTTCTAGGTAATGAGCTGTGTGGACAAAAAAATAAAGGATACCTTTTGTCTTACTGGCAATTTTTGTTTTCGATTGATTCTACAAATTTACAAGACCTACAAAGATTTTCCTAACACGTTTTCAGCCGCGAAGCTGACTGTAAATGGCTGCAACGCTAAATCTGTTGGCCAGAATTTTTTTTCGATCTATAGTTTATTAATGAGGAAAGGATAGAAAATAACTCTTAAAAACATCTTCAAAATAAAAAATCTTGGTCGGAAAAATTAATGTAAATATGACAATTTTAAATGGATTGACCAAATTTATTAGGTAAGAACAACTAAAATAAAATTGAATAATAAATAATCCAAGGGTATGTTTGTTTTTATGTTTATAATGATTCAAAATGTTGTTTTCTTGCCCTTATATTTATCCATTTATACTTTGGAATCGGAATAATTTATTTATGGGTTAGCATACTGTCTCTTACGGATTAGTTTTATAGCACGGTTCAGAAGTAGCTTTCAGGGTTTAGATCAGGAGATTCCAATTTCGAAGACCAACCTCGGGCTGGCCGGAGTTTAACTCTTAACATCGAGGGTATTATGACAGTCATCGCAAACAATCCACGAATTACTTTCTGTGAGATGGCTGCGGAGTTAAGAGCCTGCAAATCGACCGTTTTTGATCATCTAAAGAAGGCCGATTACATCTATCGTTTGGGTTCCCCATGAGCTCAATAAAAGGAATCTTATTAAAAGGATTTCATATTGTGTTTCGCTGCTGAAAAAAAAATGTAGAGGATCCATTTTTAAAACGAGTTGTTACTGGTGACGAAAAATACATTCTCTACATCAACACCAGCCGAAAAAAAAAATCTTGGAGGTTGCAAGGAACGACGCCGCTCGCAACACCAAAGGCCGGCTTGCATCCAAGAAAGGTGATGCTCAGTATTTGGTGGGATTGTAAGAGGACCCATACATTTTCAGCTCCTTCCACAAAAAGAAAGTATAAATACGGACTTTTACTGCGCCCAGTTAGGTCGATTGATAGCAGCAATTGAAGAGAAACGGCCAGAGTTGGCGAATCGGAAAGGAGTGCTATTCCTCCAGGACAACGCTAGGCCTCATGTGTTTTTAAGGACTCGGAAAAAGCTATTAAGCTTCAGATGGGAGGTTTTACCCACCGTAATCTTCTGACATTGCTCCTTCGGATTTCCATCTTTTCCGTTAACTCGAAAATTTTCTAAAAGGGAATATAAATAACATGCTCTTCAGAAGATGGCGTCAAAACGGATCTTTTATTCCAATTCAGGAGTAAGGACAGTAATTTTTAGAAAAAAGGGATAATGGACCTTTCAAGCCGTCGAGAATTGATAATCGCATACGGTGGTAACTATTTTGTAGATTCAATAAATAAATTTTAAACTGTTCATCAATTTTAATTTTTGTCCAAATTTTTCTACGAACTTCACGCACAACCCAACATATTCTTTTAAAAACGTCTTAATACCGAACATAATAACAGAAATTGACGTAGTCGGGTTCAACAGCTAGTAAGAAATATTTTACCATAAATGGGTTAATTATATTCTAATTCTGAAAATGTTATTCATACAGGTAATTGTGTATACGTGAAATAATATTTTTAATCATTTCTCAACGCACGTGATGATCAACCAATCCGTCATAATTTCCTCATATATTCATAACATCGCTTTTACTTTCTAAGGTGAGAATGATTTCATATACTTTTTGGGATGTAGTGTAATTCATGCGTAGTTAATTAATACTTTAATTTTATTCGACTTATGATTCGTTTTGAAATATCCTCAGTCCTGTAAAATACCTTCTACGTCTTTATACAGACTGCATAGAATCCACGGTTGCATAACTGTGTTTTTATTCATATTTCTCCCTCGAGATTAGATATTTCAAGTAATTGCTTGGTACTTCGTTCCGATACCAAAACAAAACAAAAATGGTCTATCATAGATGCTGAACCTAGTCAAGGTTGCAAATTTATGATTCTTTCATCACTTTTAAATAGTAAATTATATTTAATCATATTTCTTTCCTGAGATTGGTCAGAATGTCTGACTGCTCGTTATTCGAAATATTCAAGACGGACTGAAATTCCCGTATACCATAAGTCACAACGAATTACAGTCACAACAAATAACATGACGATACAAAAAACTACTACAGCTCCAAGACAAAATTTATATGCTCCCTTAATTAAAAAGAAAATCCACAACATTTAACTATGTATTCGTTTGGACATAAAGAGCAGAACTTTGAGTTTCGAAGATAACTTATATTATAACACGCAAAATACAAGAAACTCAAAACAAATCTACAGGAAAATAGTCAAGGCGCCTTCCTTTGGTTCGACACAAAGACTTAAATATTCCAACAGTAAACTCTTACATTCATATTAAATACAACACATGTCATTCTTCGACTCATAACCGCCCAAATTATCTCGAACTCTCTCTTTCTTCTTATCTCTTACAAGACCTATCCTAACGGATCATAAAATAAAATGACCATGAGACCTTCTAAGCACATTTCGAAGCGGCATGTTCAAAATTTAATTGAAAAACAGAAGGTATATAAAAACAATAATCCATTCCACATTTAATTTAACACTGGTTCAGTAGAAAACAATAATAATATTTGTATGAAGTTGCATTATTTAATTATTTGGAATTATTTTTTCTTGGACACGATTGTCTATTTACTCAAGCTTATACGCAAACGTAATTCCTCGACACACCTTATTGAGAAAAAATAAACAGTCACAAATGTAACATTAAATTGTTTGTTTATTCATTTAACGTCACTTTATGCTACTATGACTAATCGGAGGATGCTACAGTGGAAGTTCTTAATTTCGCCTCCCTGCGTTTCATTAGAATATGGATCGTAAACAAGTACCTGATTTATCACAGAATCGGAAAAACCTTTTTGCGACCCCCCTGAAGGACGGAATACCTAAGGATTTTTAGTATTAATAAAAAATCCTTAGGCCATCTACCATGTTTGAACCATGGGGAATATAGTAAGGCTGTTATGCTAGCCCCTGCACCACAGTTGACCCTTGTAATCTAATCAATTAGTGTATGCTGAACTCAATAACTGTTTTCTTTTTTTGTATTGATTAACAGCAAATTTTCTGATGGATAATCCGAACATGTTAGCCCTATGAAATGACCACCTTATTCTAGGATCACCCTCTCTTAGGCTTGAATTCCTTTTATGAATTAGCTGATCTCTAATTCAGCTCTTATTTTGAAGTCTTTCTAAGGACATTTAAGCTGTGGCTATGTCAGTTTCCGTTCTCGTTTCTTAAAAAGATGGACAAAGAACATAAAGTGAGCTAATTAAGGTCCATGGGGAGGGCGCATGGCTTGATACACTTACCTGGGACCATAGTAAATAGAAGTGTTTAAATATATTTTAATCGTAGTAGCAAACCATAATTTGTTGCAGAAATGAGAGGGTTTTTTTTTTTTTTTTTTTTTTTTTTTTTTTTTTTTTTTTTTTTTTTTTTTTTTTATGTATCATGAGATCAATAAATAACCTTCGTGCGTACAGGAGATTATTCACAGAGTACTTACTTTTCATTTAGTAGTCTAGTAACTATAATATAAATAAAATATACTACATTATACATCCAGCATCCTCTTAGATGTCGTACTGGGATTCTAGTTATATATTGACATCTAAGTGAATCGTACCAGAAATGTAGACACTAAGTCATAATATATGAATGGATAAATAAATATTTAGCCCAAACTTATTTTTAAGAAGGAATTGTCCTCAGCATGAAGTCCACTTACTTCCATCTCACTTACATATGTTTTACTCTAAAACCATTAAAAAATACGCAAACAATTATAAAATACATTTATGGAACTTTAATGTTAGTTACTATGATATATCATACATAAAAAAAAATTCAAATTAAAGAAGTATTCCAATGACTGTATATTTGATTATAGATTTTTTTTTCTGTATTATATTAATAGTTTTCTAGTTAAATATCAATATAATATAAAAAAATAATAAAAATATAAAACATATATACTATCTTCTTCTCGAAGACAAAACTAGAACGCATTATGAAATATTTTGTTAAGATTTTTCTTCAGGACTTCAAGAAGGTCTCATGTTACCCACCTACCTATACGGCGAGTTGAAGTGGCTCCTTCCCCCCACCCGCAGACAATATTTTCTAGGATCATACCTTTACCAAACTATTACCTCCCAACATCCATGCATACTTCCACAGTCTCCTTCAATTCAAATCCCCATTCCGCTCCCTTGAAACCAAATCCATTCTGACCTTTACATCTCTACTCACAGAACTAAATCTTTTGATCCTTAATTGTCCGCTCCTATACCCTTTGTAAATAATAATTAATTATGTTTTTGTTTGCCTTTTGGCCAGACATATGATATATTTCCATTGTACATAAATGTTATTCTTCGGGGAACCTATCACAGAATATTTTTTTTTCTGTTCTATTATGAATATTGACTAATCAAATCATTATCCTATGAACTATATTATTTTTGTATATGATTCCTTTGGAATTTTATCTTGAGCCTATCTTGGGGGCCTATCTTGAGACGGATACGTTATCCGCTTTGCATACACTATTCCACAATTATTGACTGTTAAGACCAACATGAGCCGTTGGCGCTCTAAGGATAATTGCCATCGAAGGTTAATGCACAACTAGGAAGATACGAAGCCGCATACTAATAACGTAATTGTCGTCACGATATCCCCTTAGACGGATGCTGGTATATTTTATCTTATATCGCATGCTTTCAACAATATAATGCCAATCATATTTCACTTATTATCTATATCTATTCGGAATAATTTTTCACGATTTAACAATTTCATATTTGACATTCAAACTGAAGACGATACTACTTCCCACTTACTATCTTAGTCTGCAATCTTTCCTATTTGAAAAATTTCTTCTGTTCCCTCATTCTTCTCTCGAGTATCAATCAATATTGTCTCCTTTGTTAAACAATATATATTTAAATAATATTACTTACAGATATTAGGTAATGACCAGTAAATAATACAACACATTTAAAAGTTACTCTATCTTTTCCAAAAAAACTTACTACTTTCACCATCTATGAGAAATGTGATCAAATTAATAATAATGACAAATTTTCACCAATTTATACAAACGAAAAACAAATGCCTTACACAAAAAGTAACTTACCCTGTACTAACATTCGATCGAAGTATGAACAAAAAAAAAAATTAAGTAAAAAATTGTCATAATCGTACAAAAAAAAAAAACACTAATTAAGTAGTTAGTGATGAAAGAGAAGTTTTTATTTACTAGGTAAAACTGAAAATATAATAATAATCAAATTTTATTTAGGATACAACGCACTATTCGCTTAGTTTGTTTCTTTCGATTCCTCAAAGTCTTTTTTATTATTCTCTTAGTTTTCTTTGAACAATTGATAACTATATATATTTTAATACTCGAATATTGGTAATTGCAAAGTTTTAAATATGAAGATGAAAATAATAATTAAAATAAGTATTGCAACATTCCAAGAACTATTATTAGTCAATTACGAGGTCTAATTCAACCTAATTTAAGTTTATTTACGATAATTCGTTAATTATAAAAGATAACACCGTACTCTAGTACTAATCCACTGTTCTAAGCCAACATCGTATAAATAATACTGATTCTCTCTTAAAATTATTTTATCACTAGCTTTGACTAGAGCTGGGCTCATTCGCCTATACCTTTACACTAAAACCGTTAAAAATGGCTTCACAATAATAATTCTGATTCATTCATAGAAAGTTGAATTTTAAAGATAACCTGATTTATCTTCGGATTGATCTCTTATTTAAATTTTGGATATTTATATGAAAAATATGACATATCTTTATATTATGGTACTTAAACGTTTAGGTTTGGTGATTGTAAAACTCATTCATTGTTATACAATTTCTCAATAAAACACCATAATTCATATATATTTTTTTTAATTTAATATATTCATTGATATTTACAGCTGTATAATAAAAGATTATAATGTCGTGATTCGTATGTAGAAATATTACCCATTTGCAGATCTCTCATTAATATAAAGAATGTTTTTTAAACTTTTATTTCTAAACATGTTTTTGGTACGTTTTTCACCTTATGTTTTTTTTTCCAATTCATATCTATATTCTCACCTGTCAGATGCTATAGCTAACGTTTAAAGCACGAAAGTCTACCAAGCCTTTGTGATTTCTAAGCTTAGTGTCACCTAGACTTTTGCAATAAAATTAAAAGGCGATTCACTCAAAACTTCCTTTCCAGCAAATTATTGGTAACATATGCCCTATATAAATTTATTGATGCCTTGCTAAGGACATTCAATGGTTTTGCTTCAGAGAGCATCAGTTAGGTTTAAAAATAAGATATTTTAATCTACGCTGTCTGTGTGATGTTAGCTTCATAAGAGTTTCTAATTATGTCTTTTAGATTAACACTTTATTTATGTTTTAACACTTTTATTTGTCCCAACAAAGTTTAGGGTGATGGACGTGGCCATCTCCTCCGTATACGGCAAGCACTCTGCTAAGATATGATACGCTCCATGCAACTGAGAACGTTTTGTCAAAATTCATGTCTGTTATTTTCAGGAGACTGGAAACGACAAATTACACAGGATTGTATGAAAAAGGTTTAACGTTTATTGAAGTTATTTACAATGCACATGACAGACAATTTGTAGCTCTGACGTTCGAAGTCAGTCCCCGCAGCAGACTTAGTACCTCCTCTGTTGTGGTGTCTCGGGTGTGGATGGGAGGGTGGCCAGGTAGTCGAGAGCCCTCTGGATTGCAGGTGGGATTGGAGGAGATGTTGGGAGGTGAGCACCCTGGGGTACGAATCCGTTCTGGTCGGCGGTGTAAGTGAGGGAGATGGGGCCGTCAGGGCCTTGGTAGCTGAAGGAGCCTTGTGCTGCGGTGCCTGACTCTGGGCCTGCTACGCTTCCACTCTCCTGCGCCTGGATCCCGTTACCGGTCTCGTACCTGTTGGCAGAGTAGTCAGAATTAGGAACTGAGGAAAACATAAACATGAATGAAACTGGGCATAAAATACTCATTGACTGTTTATGCATTAGTATCAATTTTGTTATATACTCGTATATCTATTAATGAACTTATCGTAGGTCAGAAATAGGCAAATACATTAATAAAGTAAGTTACTCATGTTACTAGCTGAGGTACTAGGATGGTGTAGCCTTACATCAGCTGGTGACTATGGAGTACAAAATATAAGCGTTCCTTCATAGTACTTTATATTTTTTTCCTTTGCACTAATTTTACTTATTTTTATAATTGTTTATTGAAAGTTACTACTGTATTGGAAAATACATTTAGTAAATAAGCAGTAAGATAGAATACATGAAAAAGACATGATGAGAAACTTACAGCACTCCACTAGGTAACCTAAACTAGGAGGTCTCGAGGTCATCTTCTTTTCAGACACCTAGGATGATTTCACCAGGAATAGAAGAGAAAGCAAGGATTGAAAATAGTGAATTATAGTGATAGAGGAGTTTTTCGTGGAAGGGTTGATGCCTAAATGAGTTTATTTGAGAAAAAGTAAGGAGCATTGAGGACTTTGCGTTGTAAAGATTGAATACAGGAAAAATTTTAGATGGTTGATTAAAGCCTCATAGCTCAACTCCGTTACTCCAGTTAGACCTTATGATGATAATGCATATGAGCCTTTTGTAGTTCAGTAGATGGTTAGGGCGTCTGCCCCGTGTGTATTGAAGTAAACGAAAGCTGAGTTATTTGTTGTTTCAGTTTTGTGTGTGGATTCCATGACGTTTGTGAATCAGGAGCCTCTAGATAGCGAATATGTTTAACTTTGAGTAGTTCATTTGAGAAGGTACTAAAGTAAAGTACATTACCTACCACATTGTATATCCGTAAAATTTTATAAGTTAAATATATTTTATCATTCTATCGATTTTATTTCAAGTCTTTAGATTTATAAATATTTTTTTTAGTCAATACTCTGGCTCACCTTCATTTGACTCTTTAATTTTTAAACTCTTAAATTAAAGAAAAAACTTACATTTAAATAAATCTGTACATTCAAATAAATCTGTAAACTTAAATTTAAATAAATCTGGTCGTGTATGTTATTTTGAGATCCATGATAAAGATCCTCCTGTGTCGACTGTTGGTAAGTGTAAGTATGTGAATCGTTTTGTCAGTTGCGTATCTAGATGCCAATGTTGTGAGTCTTGATATAGAGGATTACAAAAATTGTAACTTTTGAAGAGAGGGTTTGATGCTATTTTGTTTATGTGTGAGGAATGAGTCCATATGGGTTTAAGTAAATATACTATATATGATTTCTGTTAAAGTTTCATTATCGAAGGTATGGAAAAAGTCATTTAAATAGTCTAAGTCCTTGGTTGAACTTAAAAGTAAATATAGTAACTTTGATATAAGTTTCTTATGTATGTAATATAAAAAAAGAAATTTTGGAAATAAATAATTTAAAAACTAAACCTACATACTCGTAATATTAAATATTATTTAATTTTAAGTTAGTGTGTACAGTTTAATATGAACTGAGTAAAATGACACATTTTTTCAAATTTGCTGAAAAAAAGAAACACGCAAGTCTTATTCCTATCATAAATATGAAGTTTTGAACGACAACCCACTTGCAAAGGAAACCAATATTCAAAGTTAATTTAAAGACTTTGTTACTTTGGACCTCAAAACGTGTAAAAAATTATTGAACGCTCTCATTCGAAGATTTTCTATATCGCAATATTTTTCCTTATTATATATAAAAAAATAAGATACAATCAGTTCAAGGTAAGGGGAGCAGGTTTGACCCGAATGGCTTTAACCTCTGAGAGACTAACGCATGGGAGAGTGAATTCGATAAATGCATGTTATTACCTCAATCACGTAATAAGGAGCATTACAACCACTGTATTGAGGTTACTTCTATTTTACATGCGATAGTACTCAATAGTGTTAGTTCCTGTTTATACAGGACTCATTATCAATAAACCGCAATAAAATTTATTTAGAGACTTTGCCCAGGTTTACAATTACATCAACTGTAGGGGGAACAACCCTTTAGCGTGTACATTTTACTAAACATTTGAGGAACTTTTTAATATAATGGAAACGCTAAATACTCTAAACTGTCGTTTGTCTCATATTAATCACGTTAATGTTCACATTGAGACACAAGAGCTCCGGATTGAGATACCTCACTGAAGAAAACCGGACTAATGCTCCCGTAGAGAATGAACTTCCTTAGCTAGTTTTTGAAAAAACATATATCTGCACTACAAAATCACAGGAAGAAGATTGATGAAAAGCAAATGAAGAAGACATCCTTGCTCGTCTCCTCATCCGACTCTTAAAATGTACTCTGTACAGAGATCAACTTGATTCTTTACAAATACTAGACATTACAAACCAACAGCAGTAGGGTCTTTGAAATGAAATTTAAAATAATACAAAATACTTTTAAAACATCAATTAATACAACATAATTAATACAAAAGCTACAGCAGTCTAACGAATTCTCATGGAAGCCAAAGGAGGTATAGTATCAATAAATAACCTACCTGAAACTTGAATTTTATTTTTTAATAAAATTTATATTTTAATGAAACTTGTAACTATTTTCTTTTAGCGTAGTGAAATGTTTTGCATCTAGTTGTAATATTAATCTGCAATCAACATTCATTATTTTATCTGGTTTTCGAACATGGCTTATTTATATTAATAATACCGGAAATATTTTTAAATAGGTGAAAAATAAAAAATGGAACTTAACAAAAAATTATTTATGGCACAAAAGTTGGGATAAACCTAAGCCATTCTGTAAATTTTAAGAAACGCTAATAAGTACATATATATACATTATTTTTTACAGTAATTTTCTAAGATGTTCTAATAATTTATGATGAAATCTAACGATTAGGTTTACCTATGTATAATAAACGCAATACTTCGAGGTAATATTGATTATGATATTTTATTAAACAACTAATAATTCTTGAATTGTAAACTAATAGGTCAAGCTATTCTGGAGTCATATATTTATGTATTAATAGGTGAATAAAATGGTTATGTATACATTAGATGAGAATAAAGATTTTAATGTAATTTTTAAGATCTGAATTCGCAATATTTAAAAAGGCTTAAACTACTATTCAATGTTTATATGATTGAGTTGCTATGTCATAATAATATTAGTAATTAGCTATATAAAAATATTATAAATCAGTGAAAAAATTCTCTGTATGTTGTAGTTTACGAGAGGAATGAAGCAGTATTTACTGAAAAGTGTCGATAAATAAAATTATCTGTTTTTAGTTTCACAGAGTAATGTATGCCAGTAATTCTATCTCAGGAATCAGATCGATGTTTTCAAGATCAAGTTCTAGGTTAGCGGTGAGAGTAATGGAAGACGTAATCACAATTCGCCGCACGACCTCCGCTCACTTGGCAGATCGCGTACTGTCACCCAACTTCTAGCATTCCATTATATTTTCGTTTATTTTTGTGTTTCGTTTAGCCTCAAGTTTTTTTTTTCCTTTTTTTTCAACGACCATGCGCCATGGGATTGCTAATTTCAAAGAAACATTTTTTTTTTTTTTTAATATTGCCTATTATTTTGATGAAAGTGCGTTAAAGTAAGGTAAGTTTTTTAATGACGAAACTAATACGGTTAATTAGCCATTTCATTTCTTTAAGCAACGATCTCGATTATATTTCCTCCGTGTTATGTCATTCTGCATATGCAACGCTCACATTAAAACTATAAATTACATTTTAAAATTCTAAAAAACTTGAATTTCTTTCAATTGATAACATATAAAATTTAACTCATTACTCAATGCAATGAGAAAGAGGAAAGGAAGTTCCTGGAGACTTAAACGCCGTAAGAAGTCTGCCGTCTGAGTGACTTTAACGGTCGGCTGATTCAGTGTTACCAGGAAAGGGACCATTTAGCTAAGTACTGAAGTTATTTTGCCGTCGCACAACTGTCGAGTACTTTGCACCTGAGACAATAAGATTACATTATAGACCTTGTAGCTTAAGGTTGTCTTCGAATTTCGCTTTTCTTTATTTCCTTAACACCATTTTTAAACACTTTGAGTTTTAGCTACATATTTTAAACACATAAATTTCAAACAGATGCGCTTAGATTTTTATTTCCAATAATCCTATTTAAATATGTGATTATAAACATATTCGGAATAAGCGATTTCGATTGAAGGCTGGGAACGAAAAACCACCTTTACGACTCTCCGGAACGTGTTTCACTCGTCCTCAGGTAGCAAAATTGAAGTCTAAACGCGGCCTTCCGATTTTCAATTATGAGATGTCCTTGTTTTGCCTCTGCTAATTTCGGCACCGATCATCATTTGGTCACGAATAGACTAAGGTGAGTTATTTTGAGCCTTAAAAAAAGTCCTAAAAATTCCTTAGGTTTGTATCTTCGGCAATAGGCAATTCTCTAGCTAAAAAAAGAAAAAAATCTATAGTTTTCACAAGATCTGTAAATACTTACTACTGAATTGTAATTTTATAGTAAATAATCTATAGTTTTTTTTTTCTTTAAACACTATTCTCTTTATAAATAAAAATAAGAAAAAGTCTGTCATAAGTATGTTATATTTCTAAATTGTGTATTGTTTTTTATTTTTTAATAATTTTTAAACCAACAAGAAACAACATTTTTGACTCTTTTACTTCAAAATTATGCTATTTAAAAAAAAAAAAATATTTGACTGATTTAGAGACGAATTTTATATACAAATCTATCAAGCATATTGTCAGGATACACTACATTTTTTCTATATTATATGTTGATAAAATTGAATGTATTATTTTTTTTTTCAAGTAGGTATGTCGTAAATAGTAATCCAACTACAAAGATATATTCAGTAAGATATGCTGATGTTCTTACATGACAATGAATAAAAGAGAATTATTATCGATGATGAAAAAAACATCAATTTAACTCTTTTAGCACCAGCGGTTTTTGTTGCAACGCCACGTCCTTGCCCCCTCTCCCTTTGAAGAAGAATTATGCCATAAGTTAACCACGCAGCCGTCAGGTTATCTGCAGATTTATTGATCTTCACGACTCCAGTGTATAGTATTTAACTGATGTTAAGTGGAGAGTATTTTCGATCATAAATAATTAATAGAAAAATTGATTAAGGGTGAGAACATTAATAATCGAAAATTCATGAAAGCATTGCTCGCGTAACACATACTTTTATCTTAAATCAAGTGCATTATTAGTTTAGAAATGAAAAAAATATCTTTTCTCTTGATCAGATCACTCAAAATGTATTTAGAGAAAAACAAAACTATAGGATTGAGACCAAATCAACATACACATCATTCAATATAAAGTATCAATGGTTTTTGGATAATAGGACTCAAATCACTTCTTTTTTTTTTTTTTTTCTTTTTTTATGAAAATGAGGTTTGAAGGGCTTCAAATAAAAAATATTTTGTTCACGTTTGTATTTCAGAACAAAGAGTAGCCCATTAGTTGATAATATAGGGATTAGTGAATAAAGAAATGCTTTGGCATTATTTTAAATGATTTTTCAAACCATTGGAAGTCGTTCTGTTAACTTCAAATTCCAAGACATAAGTCTTTTTGCGCTAAAATCATAGATATATCGTTGAAAAATGTTCTCCAACCTTAACGTACTGTATGGCCGTTGTAGGTACCTTAATATACTGTAACTATTTGTTTAAATTGTTTTGAGTAATATTCAGCAATTTATTTGTTTCTTTTATATATATACATATATATATATATATATATATATATATATATATATATATATATATATATATATATATATATATATATAATAAGGAAAATGGATTTTTAAAACTGCCCCTTCTGAGTTATTATGTATTCTTAATAAAGTTGCATAAATCATTTTTTTTTCAATGGAATTTTCTTTAACAATATCTTATCTAAATCGTTTCTGAATCACTCCGGCCGTTCTGGTATTATCTCATTTCGTACTACTGCTTTTCCTAAACTATCTTGACTGAGATGTAAAATACGTTATATATATTCATCTGTGTGTCTAATAATCGCATGATATTGATAAAATCATCATAAATAAATTTAAAAAAATAAAAAATCTGCGATCTAAATCCGAATCAGAATTATGAAGACTTTCAAGATTTAGTTTGAGTTATTATAAAGGACGGGATAAAATTAAAAGAAGCCTATGTGCCAGTTTCAGAGACAGAAGTGGTACAATTTATGTCTCCTAGAAGCTAGGAACCGTCGTATCAAGGGTTCTATTATTATTAAAACAAACATTGAGTATCTGCAGTTATTGTTTCAGGAAATTTAAATTTATTAAAAAAATATGTTTATATGAAAATTTCTGCCAACACTTTTGAAATTATCATTACAAAAGTACATATATTTTAATACGATATTATTAGAACTGCGCTCGATAAGAATATTTAAAATTTCTGCCAAATATAACTGACTATGAAGTATTTATTACTATCTGAGGATAATGCATAAAAAAATATTATTTATGACAGAGGTTTATTAATGGACGAATCGAAGTGTAAATAAACAACGGTTGCAATTACCATTCGTCCCTGAAGTATAATCCTTTAACAGGGGAACACTTTGCATAAGTTAATAATTGTGATTCATTATTTGAGCAGTTACTACACATCACATTCCCGTCAACGATTAGTTGTAATTTAACAGCGATTTGGTAATATTTGCTGATGAGCGATTCTGATGCCAGAATCCGAAAACTGAAGCCAACAACAGAGGAAATCCCGGAGCTTAAGATTGTAACTACGTGACTTCACCACTGCGCAGAAACTGAACATTTTCCATTCGGAACATCATCCGCATTTCTCGTTTTACTTATTGTTCTTCCTGCGCCCTTGTACCAATCAGCCTCTGTTGATAAAAAATATTACAAGAAACCTGTAATACTAATGTATTACTTGGTTTGTAAATAATTGTCATTATAGCCACATATATTTCGAGTAGCTGATCGTACTAGCAAATCTTCTTTCGTCAGAATTTGGTCAACTTAAATTCACTCAAGGTCTGTAAGTTTTTAGCAGTATTATTACAAATCTAAAAAAACGATTTATCGTAAATTAATTTTATTTTGATTAAATCTTCGTGTTAGAACTATAACGATTTTGTAAAAAAAAAATCATTAAAAAAAAGTACTTTGTGCTATGTAATATTTTATTTATTTGATATTTTTTTGGCATCTGTATCAAGCTTATTTAACGTAAGTCTTTATGTTATTATTATTTTTTTTATTGTGGGTAAAATAAAGAAGAAAATATCGAGGAATGAATGAAAGTATTCTGAAGCTAAAGTAATAAATAAGTTTATATTTTTTGAATGCTTAGGCTGTTACATACGGTTATGTAAAAATATATAAAAGTTAAATTGACGATTTATCTCTTGTGCGAGTATGTGTTTTGGTGGAATTTTAAGTTCTGTACCGGATTTCCGAGTGCAGTTTCAATAATTGAAAAATAATTAGCATCCGAAATCGGGTGATTTAATTTTGATAAAATATAATAACTAATAAAAAACACGCGTTTATAAGACATAATTTTGCCAAATAAAACAATGTTTAAAAACGTTTTAGTCCACGAACGGAAATGCATTACCATATTTTATTCCTGAAAACAAAGGAAATTAATAATAAAAAATACTAAAATATATAATTTTTTTTCTAGCAGCCAAAATATCCAACAATAAATACTTGTTCTCATGTTTATTTAATCAATCATGTGAAATTTTGCTTCATGTTTGTTTATATTTTATTATTTGGCATATTTCACCATATTTTATTTTATCATAGCAATAACAATAATTAAGTAAATAATGTTAAAACAAATTTATGAAACATTAGCACACTCCACATATACTTGCATGTTGCAACAGAAGGTTTCGTAAGATACGCACTAAAGGTAAGAAGACCTGGCCGTATGTAAATTTGCCACTAAACTTATCAGGCATGATAGGAGGCAGATACTTTTCTAACTCTCAACTTAAGCACTTCTTCTTTTCGCAATCGTATTTTATAGTACTGATTGTAAAAATTTGCGAAATTGGCGTCCGTGAACCTTTGAAAATGACCATTAAACCTTGAATTTTTATTATGCAGGAACCGTAGAAAGATAATATAAAAATAAATTGAACTGGTGTTAATGGATATTTAATTTTTGTTAGATTCGTATAGATTATTTTTAAGCCTTCTAGATTTTTAATTTACGTAGTTTGTCATACGAGAAAATAATAGCTAAAATAGTGATATTTTTTTTCAATAATAGCATTGGCTTTAGGAACAAATACGTTTTAAAATAATCTAATATACTATATTTTATTTGTGACATCTTTACGGATATTTTTATTATTAAAAAGATTTATTAGCGCAGAAGTATTGATTGCTATTGCACTATTTATAAGTTTGAACAAAACACAGAATAAATGTTTCTGCGCTTTAGCAATATATATGCTTGTTGATCTATGTATTTTGTAAATAAGTTTTATTATTAACTCTGTTTCTATATTACTAAGTAAATATAAGTATTCCAATATGAAGACTCAGATATGTATGAGTTGGATTTCAACTAAGGTTTAATTAAATATTAACTAAAAAAAAATAAACAGTAGCCGTTTTCAATTGTTTTTA
The DNA here is from genome assembly GCA_023052935.1 of Piezodorus guildinii. Taxonomy (NCBI): domain Eukaryota; kingdom Metazoa; phylum Arthropoda; class Insecta; order Hemiptera; family Pentatomidae; genus Piezodorus; species Piezodorus guildinii. Next base: position 39,622,119 of record CM041292.1, on the reverse strand, counting down.
GCAACCCTATTGGACCAACTTTAATTAACTATTTAACTATTTTTTTTGTGATTGTCAAATGAGATGGTTAGGGTGGCGGTAAAAAATAATAGAAAATAGTAAAAAAAAACTTTATTACCAACGTTTCGACATACGTTGTGGTATTCATAGGGTGTTCTTTCCGCAAATTATGAGATTCAGCTTCCCTACTTTGCGGACAGATGCCCTGATGAAAACCCGCAATAAGGATTGGAATGTTGGTTAAAAATAGTTTTTTGTTTCATTATTTTGCCCCCCATCCAAACCATCTTATCCCCCATATTAATTCTACGGTTGAGTATTTAATATTCAATATTATTTTTATATATTTTTCAAACTAATTGAAATTGATAATCCCGCCATTTGAAAAAATATCATTTATTTATTAAAGAAGGGAGGTATTTTCTATCTATTGATTTGTTTTCCTTCTATAATAATTAGTTGTTTTTTTAACGGAATAATTAAAATAGGATACGTATGGAAACGATTTGGAACGGTAGGTCCAGTCATTTAATACTCAAACCTCATATGTGTATACATCTGTTGATTTTTTACTTTCGAATACGAAAGATCAAAACGGTTCCAAATCCACCAGGTATATTTAATGCATTAAAGATCGGTGTATATTAAGAATAATATAGATTTTATAAGCTAGTCTTTTTAAAAAAGAGTTGCTCATTTCCATGTAGTGCTTTGTTCCTCTAAAATATTTAAATTGTTTAGAAAATTTTAGTATGAAAGTCTTAGTAGCATCCTAATATTTATATATCAAAGTATATAAACACATGTATTTGAGGAATATAGTCATAGTAAGTGGTTGTATAATTCTGTTGAATCGTATATTCATTTTAATTTTTTTTCCTATTAATATTTTTATTCACACCTGTCAATCAGTGTTGACACAATTACCGCATTTGTGGTAAGATATTTTAGTTGTTACGTGATAGGCAAGATGGATAGAAGATGAGCAGGGGCACCTCTTTCTGGCGTGCTTCCTTTAGGCGTTTAGGTATGAAGGTCCCTCATTCAATTTCTTTTCAGCCTTCTTTGACTGTTTTTCAGCATGTTATTAGTGACCGTATGTTTTGTATTAATGTGTTGGTATGTCCGTGTAACTTGTTCTCAAAACGTTTGTAGAGAGTCCAAATCTTTTCTTTAGCTGTTGGCATGTGATGATTTGTATGCAGAGTAATGTTGGAGAGTTTATTATAGTTCTGAAGTAGAAAATTGGACTTTTACGTATGTTTGTCTTTTTGGCTCTCCCGTATATCTGTGACGCCTAAGTGCAAATGGTTTTCAGTAAGCTGGTGTGAGTGTTCAATTTTTATTTAAGTTTAATTTTTTTAAATTTGCATGTGAATTTAATTTTGAAAAAGAATTAAAACATATTTTTTGAACTTACTCCCAGTTGTAGGTTCCATCGAAGTTGACTTCATTGACGTACTTGATGATGGGTATGGGCTCGGTGGATGGTCCTTGTGGAGCACCAAAGGCCAAAGCCAGGAGGGAAGCGACGATCACGAACTGTCAACCAATCAAATTTATTTTGGTAAAATTATGTTACAAATAACATTATTTTGTAATTAAATCATAATATACATAACATTACTACATGTTACAATTCACAAGAAAAGGATAACATCTCTTAAATATCGAAGAAATAAACAGATGCTTGCTTCTGTTATCATGGGCACTTCTCAGGTTGGACTATGTGGAGAACCAATCACGACAACCTCTATTCTCAATTGCGAACCGAGAACAAACCAAAGAACGGAGGAAACCTCCATCATGTATGAACTCACATCTATTCTGCAGTTATCAGATATGCGCCGGGAACCCAATTATCATTTCCTTTAATGAAAATAAAGATGACCTTCTCTGTTAGCTCTTCGAGATCTGCTACCGAAACGAGGAGTTTCCTTGTTTTAATAACGCTTTAACGATCACCTTAAGCATCGAAGTAGATTCTTCATGACATTGTATCGAATTAACGTTCCATTGAATTCTTACACGTCTTAGAATATCTAAGCGAGGAAGGAGGTTTGATTTCTGCTCAAACTAACGATCACATTAAACAAGAGTAGAGTTGGTCTATTGATGCACTACAAAACATCTATTATCTTCTGAATGTTTCATTAGAAACAGGAACGATATGGTCTGCATTATAAAACTCTGAATCTAATCACAGTTCAATTATTATACAAATAATTGTGATTTTAACCATGAATTCGCAGATTATTACGAACGTATTCTAGTTACTTTGAGTGAAGAGAGATTAAAGTAAGTATAATATTATCGTTGAAATAACGTTATGAAGATTCATAATGATAAAGTATACTTAGTTTAAAAACAATATCTGCCCAGTTAGCGATACGAGCATAAAGAAAAAAGATTTGGAAAAAAAATGACCTTGTTTAGATTATAAAATTAAAACATTTACTATAAATGGAAAAAATTAATAATATCGGGAAAAAAAATAAAATGTAGCTAAACTAAACATTTTGTTTCCAACCCAATTATTCTCCCCTCCCCCGCCAAAAAAAAAAAAAATAAAATTAAGCTTTGCAACCCAGTATTGCTGAAAAGAGCGAAAACAAATCTGAAGTTGATTTAGACAAACTTTCTACCTAATGAATAAATAAATATGAATGTATACACAAACATAAATCTATTAATTTTATTTATTTTTCTTTAATAATTGACCCCGTACTTTAAATAATAATGTATAATCTGAATTTTTAATCTGAGAGCTTATCAGAGCTTAGTAATTCTGAAACATTTTGTAGTAAGAAATACGAAAAAAAACTTTGAAACCAAAACTAAATAATTGCTACCATACAAATGTCTAGGAGAGTTGATCTTCACTAAAGAGATCTAAAAGTTGAATCTCGACTATGGTGTCGTTGTAAGAAATTGGCTAGATCTCCACAATGTCACCCCCAAATTGTTCCTTGATATTGACATATATTAATGAAAAGCCCTGGCAATATTTTTTTTTAGTGTTTACTATGTACATGTAACTATCATCGTTGAGCCTTGGATTCCACATCCAAGATATAATCTTAAACTGGTAAAGGTAGTACCATATATACTCGTTTATAATTTATCGAACATCAGTTTGTTAGCATAATGATGTATTGTAAGATCAGCCAAACAATAAATAAAATAAAAACATAATAGATAGATGTAAAGAATATTGCATATAAATATAAAGGGGTTTCGGGAATGATCAATAATTGTGTTTTGCCGAATTGAATTAATAAAACATTTGTTTATGATTAAAATGACAGCAATAATAGACAGATTGCCAAAGTTAGGAATAGGGCTTTAAAAAGGTTGTTTTATATTTTCACTGAAAAGTGTTCCTTTTTATTAGTTAATTTGGCTACGCAACTGCATAATTGCCAGAAGATGCAAAATCATTTTTTTTAATTAAGTGAAAGTACAGGGGTGTATGTGTTTGGGGTGAACAACTCCTTCGTTAAATATCTTTCCCTCTAGAAGAAATCCAAAATACAATTATGGTTCCCTTCTCATTTCCATTTATTTTTACGGTTTTTACACTTGAATATCTTATAAGGATTTTATTTAAGCGAAAATAATATGCTTATATGGCCTAATATATACTCATCGCCTGTTTAAGTCCCTAAGATTTTTAAGTTTTACCTAGCCGAATTGTAAATAAGTAATTAGAATACATATTGGAATATACAAAGATAAAAATGATCACCTTAAACATGTCTGGAATACACTGATCACTAGAGACTGCAGCTGTTGACTGCCAAGCTGGGAGTATATATAGCCCCCTCAGCCACCCTGCCATCCCCACCACTGGCAGAAGACACCACTGTAATTGTTTACAGCTAAAGGTCGGCTCTTGTAGTCAATTACCTAAGTTTACATAGACATTTCTGCCAGATTTTATTTTCTGTATAAATAGACATGTTCCAGGTTTTCAGAATATATATCAGATGTTTAAAAATGACCCTCCTTTGTTGAAATCTGCCTGAAAAGCTGCTCTAATTACAAAGAAATTAAGATCTCTTCAGTGTGCAAACTTGAAAAAAAAAATTATACAATAGGTAGACTGTGTTATATTTTACTTTAAATAAGGTCCAACTCACGAAGAAAATCCATTTTTATATATAAATATCTTTTTTAAAGACACTTTCGGCATCTCAAATAAATCATGAAAACTGAAAATTCTCTACTGATCATTTTTACAGTTCACAAAAATTCTATGTGTTTTCCTTATTTAAATCATAAATATTGTTGCAGATAAATATGGCAATTGAGACTCTGAAATCATGAAAATTAAATAACAATTTATCTAAATTTTATTGTGGCCACTCATTATATCACTGGCGTTTTATAGACCTGAAAAAATAAAATTATGTAATTACGTTAGTTTTCTTTTATGAGTTTTATTTCACCTAATAAAATTAAAAAATATTGAATATAAATAAAAAAACAATTTAGATATGTTAAAATTTTAGCTAAAAAAATAATTAAAACAATATATAAAATTATTATAGAAACAATTAAATAGTTTAAACTATTTTTTTCTGTAACGTTTCGACCCCCATTCTGAGTCATCATCAGGGCAGGAGCTAACAAAAATTAATTAAAAATGATTATATTATTTATAAATAAATTATTTTTTTAACTAAAATTATTATAACAATTTTGACTGTAGCTCTTTATTTATATATATTTTTTTTTTATGAGTAGAGGTGCTAAAACACCATGAAATAATTTTCTTGATTAAATGCAGTCCATTAGAGTTATATTGAAATAAACATTTAATGTTCATTTTTTAAATATTAATTTGTTCAAAAGCATAACTATGCTTAAGGTTTTATTATTTATCATTTGTTTGTTCTATCAGATTTAAAAAAAAAATAAAATTTCACATACTCTAGGATACGTTATAAGGCAATTCCCATTTGAATTTATCCATACAAAGTATATAATGATAGATATACGATAGATGTTTTTTGTTTTTTTTGTCTTGAAATAATATTTACATAAATGTTTTATTAATTGCAAATGACAGATAATGACAATTATATACGTAAAAACATCTAAACAGAAGGATATATTTCATTTATTAATTTGGATGCTCCTTTTTAGAATAAACTGGTTCATTTAAAAATAATGTATTTAATCATTATTTAAAAAATCCAGGGTCTTTCCACCAATATAAAAAAGAACATCCCATGGTGATAAATAAAAAAATATTTTTTCATTTGTCATATATTTATAAGCAGTTATAGAATTTAGGCCATTAAATCACAATGTTTCCCACTGTGCGGCACCTAAAAAGAAAATATCTATTTTATATCAACTGTCATTAAAATTAACGGATAATCCATAGGGAGAGAAAATGAAGAATTCATCTCATCCTCTGCAATATATGGTCTTTTAATAATCACACAGTGGATTAAATAAGTTTTTTAAATTTATTATAAATATAAATTTATAAGTCCAAAAGATTAACTAATAGTTTTCGATATATTCATGCAGTGTAATATGCTTATGATTTTGTTTTCATGTTATTTAGGATTAGAGCTATGTTGTACAATTGCAAAACAACATATGTAAACTACTAAAGTGAAAATGAAAAATAAATTATCCTACTCGATACAAACCTTTCGAAAATAAGCCGCGTACTTCTAACAACAGTTTAGTGTGCATAAGAACAAATAGCATATTTGTATTTGGTTTGTTATTTTTGGATAACTATTGTTGTTAGACATGTTGTTCTTGTCTTATGAACTGTTCAAAGTAATTTTGATTAGCCTAGTTTTATTGAGGGGAGCGGCGTGGTCAAGTGGATAGAGCGCTAGTCTACTGTGCTCGGGTCCTGGGTTCGAACCCGGCTGTGGCGGAATATTATTTATTCTGTTAATTCAGTTGGGGGGCGACCCTAGGGTATGGAGACCCTCCTGGGGCAGACCCAGCCTCTACAAAGTGGGTACCCAAATTAATTGGGGAAAAACCTGGCGGCTGAGGAAATGAAGGCCTAATCACCTCATTGCACTGCCGTTGGCCTTGAAACAGTACGAATCTCTATATGTACTGAGCCCAAAACCCTTCATGGGTTGTAGTGGTACAGGTTTTTTTTTTTTTTTTTTAGTTTTATTGATCTTAAACTAAATCTTCTTTAATATTATGTAGGTTTCAAACAAATTAAGCTGAATGGGCTATGATATCGATAATTAAAATATTAATTTTTCTAAATTACCTATAATTTTGTAAATTCTAAAAAAATAACCGTATTATCTTGTAATGATCGATAAAAAAAAAAACACCAATGTGCAGAAGTTGAATGAATTTAATAACTAATAACTTTTTACAAAATAATAGATATACCTATGTACAATGAAGCTAAAGATTTCAAGAAAATTGTTTATCTTATTTACTACTTTGTACAAGACCATAAAAACGGGTAAGACTAAATGATTGTTTTAATAATATAATACATTATTTAATATGTAAATATGGTTCCATCAAAACACAAAACTTACTTTTTTTTAAACTATAATTTTATTTAAAACTCTTTAATTTATTTTAATAAAAGATGTCTGTGAAGGTCGTGTGTTGAAGGTACCAGATTTTTTTTTTATCCATTAAATACTATTTAAATAATAATAATTTAAATACATTTTTACAAGGATGGATATTATATCATTGATTTGTATTCCTAGTTTTGTCGAAAATGCTTTATGTAATCAAACTCTCACAAAAAGGTCCTCAGTAACTTTAACATATAAACATTTCTATAGCTATCTAATCATTCTATTACCAACACATTATGTAACCTCGAGTAAAAACTACTAATAGCTGCATAATCAGTTTGATCTGAACCAGTCTTAGTTCTGTTGATGTCCAACACCCATGCATCCAGATGACACAAGTATTATAATCTTATCAGAAGAAACGATCGGGATACTAAAAAAAAAAATTAAAAAAATAGAAAAGCTGTTGAAGTTGGACAATTAATAATGATAAAATTTTATTATTTTTAAATTTTTATTTTTAATGAAGAGGCAAACTAAAAAAATGATCAACGCTTTAATACCTAAATTTCTGCAGCTTCTTGAACTTTCCATAAGGAGTTAGATAACATCTTTGAAGTATATTACTTAGGTGATGTAAAATATTTGTTGAAAATGACAGGATTATTAGTTGGTAAGAATCAATAATTCTACATATCTTAATATATTGACAGCTAAAATCTGCTTTCTGAGGTTTTTAGCACATAGTTAAGAAACCTGCGGGAGCGGAGTGGTCTATTGGATAAGGCACTTGTCTACTGTTCTTCGGGTTCTGGGTTCGAACCCCGACTGTAGCAAAATATTATTTATTCTGTTATTTTAGCCGGGTAAAGGGGGGAGGGTTGCGATCCTAGGGTATGCAGACCCTCTTGGAGCAGACCCAGCTTCTATAAAGTGGGTACCCCAAATAGGGGAAAAACCAAGCGGCTGAGAGTGATCTCAGTGTAATCACAAATCTCCATACGTACTGAGCCTCAGTATTTTTTATTTATTATTATTTTTTTTATTGTTAAAAACCTGCTTCATATGTTTTTAATTTAAAGGTTTATACATACTTCATCATAGTTCCATTTAAACTTTGAACCAAACGAAGAACCTTTGACAGCACGATTTTCTGCTGAACTTATGATTCTGAACGATTAAGAAAAGAAAGGACACTTCGACTACTCATGTAAAATATAAGAGAAGGAAAAATTAATGAAGAGAGATAGTCAAAGATATTTTTAATTTTATGTTTCTATTAGTATCATTGTTTAATCAAATATCAATAAAGGTATATAAACGTTATTGCTAATTTGAATGAAAAATCATTGAATGATGATCATTGTATTAAAAATCTATTTATGATTTAGAAAGGTTTTAACTAATAAGGTTTCATTCTGACTCTCATCACCCCAATATTCTCGACTGCATTCAAATACAACTGAGGAAAAAAAACATTTAAATTATTTATTTTTTTAATATATCAGGATAGATAACTAATAAAAATAGTGTTCTTTGATCATACAAACCATTATCATTTTATTCCAGTATATATTGACAAGACCTAATTTATTCCAAACTTACACCACGATTAATTGCACATTCCCAAATTCGATTAACTGAATCCATATATATATATATATATATATATATATATATATATATATATATATATATATAAAGGATTGAACATTTATAGACATGGAAATTTCAGACCAACACACACTGACATGCACTCAGCGCTCCAACACACACACACACACCACACACACGCACACACACACACTCACATTCACAGAAAAACATATATTAGTAGATTAAATCAGATAAGTACTTTATCTTTCAGAGAATCTTGTAACTCCGACGGCATTTTAATGATTTACTGTTTAATATTCAAAGAGTCCTTTACTAGACGAATTCGATTGCGTATTGACAGAAGCATTATTTATCCTCTGTATGTAAGCTGAAAGACACTGTAATTTCATTTTAACCAATTCCTTAGTAAAATACTGTTCGGTACATTTAAATAGCATATTAACTATTAAATGATTCATTTATTGATTAATTTATATGTGTAATACTGCTGTACGCCGCCCAAAGCTTATCTTAGAAACTAAAGTAGCAATCTTTTGAAATTTTGCAAAAGATACCAGGCCATCCTAAGATAATTTTAACATCTAAACCTTGATATCAGCCGGTTAAATTAGATGGAGAAAAATTGTATTAGTGTTTTATAATGATGGAACTGCGATTAATTATGAAACCGAAAATAATTATTTAATAATAAATAAATAATCATTTTTGAAGATGGAGAAAAACTGTACTGAATTTTAGTATCAGTTCATCATAACGAACAAAAAAAATTTTAAATCTTGTTAAAATATATATTCTTATAACTTTTTTATTTCAGCGGAATGTTTATTTAATAATGTACTGTACTCCGGATCTTGGGTTCGAATCCCAGCTATGACCGAATATTATTAGTTCTCTTACTTCAGCCAGGGGTCGACTCTAGAGTACGGAGACCCTCGTGGGGCTGACTCAGTCTTTTTAAAGTGGGTACCTAAATTGGCTAAAAAACCTGGCGGCCGAGCGTGATTAAGTCCTAACCACCTCATTGCACGGCCGTTGGCCTAGAAACAGTACGAACCTCTATATGTACTGAGCCCAAGACCCTTCATGGGTTGTAGAGGTACAGTTCTTTTTATTATTTTTTTTTTTAGAATTAGTACACCGCAATTAATTATAAATCAAAAGAAAATAATTGATTTTTTTTTTCTAAATTTTCGAAGATTGAGAAAAATTAGCATAGATTTTAAGAATAAGTATAGCGTGGTAACCAAAATAAATCCATATGTTCAAAACACAAATTAGAAGAGATGCTATGCTCAGAAAAGAGGTAGAATAATACCTATAAACGCTACAGTAAAAATTCACTCACGTTAGAATTCTACCTTCAATATAATTCAGTAAATCAAATAAAAAAACAAATCTTTTTTCAAAAAGACCTTTGTCGTTGAATAAACAAAAAATGATCAGTTTTACACCCTTCTTTGAATTCAGGTACAGTACCTGGAGTGAGTTGGGAGAGGTCGCCCACAGAAATGCATAAGTTCCACAACGGACTGCTCATGCATTTGAATAAAACTTCACTTCTTTCCTTTCTATGATAAAGATCAGATTCGCTCAGACTAGTTTATTTATGAAGCATAAATAACAATCAGGTTAAAACAAAATGGGATATTGAACCCATATCATTTCTCCTCCAAGCTAGGAGTATGAATAATGTTGGCATTATTGGCTTAGTAAATTATTAAATAATGAAGAATTTATTTTCGCTGGTATAGCGATATATTTGTATTTATGTTAATAACAATACAGACATCCAATCCAATGCAGTATTGTTTTTTAATTTTTTTTCTATTAGATCTATGGATAATATTATATTATCAACTAACATTTTTATTTATTTTTTGCATTGATAAAGAATGCAACAACAATGTTTTTTATTGAGTATTATTACAATCTGTAAAAATTTGGACATCAATAATAGTGATGAAATATAACATACATACTACATTCATACAATATTTACAAAGAAATAAAATATATATATACAATAATGAATTAATAAAATTATAAAGAATAGAGAAAGCACTCTATTTATTTATATAGGTGTGCTGCTCAAAAGCATTGGACTAATTTTACACAATATATTACATACATTTATATAGAAATGTTTTTTATAATAATATATAATATAATATAATTATATTATTTTTTTAAATTTAGTTTTATACTTTTTTTTCATGAACTCTTAGAAGTATTTTGCAAATAATCTTATTTAAAAAAAAAAATTTCGGAAATAATCATGCTAGCTGATGACAGAAATAGACGAAGAATGTTAAAACGAAATTTTTCATGTTAAGAAGCAAACATTTTTTTTTTTATTTTTTTAGTAGCTACCCCAGAGGGTCAATGGTATGATACGAAAAACAGTTTGTTTCTTTGAGGCAATTTGAACAATTTAACTCGCTGAGTTTTCATTATCTTCTGAAATTTCAAGGGCGCAAACTTCAAATTTCTTTAAAAATAATTTTGCATTGATTTATAGGGAGCAATAAGTCGTTAACATGACCATTTTGGTTGCTTAGAATACAACAGAATAACATAAATGAAGAAGATATTGGTTATGCGGTTTTACATCTTCTATTTTAGAACAGATAACATTGGCATGGGCAGGGATGTTTGTATTTTTACAACCTTCCAGAATATTTTGATAGCCAACTCTTTTTATATATGCTATAAAACTTTTATTTATTAATGGCCAGCACTTTTATCTCATATAACGGTTCAAAACAGCATTCGCCTTTGTATTTGTATACGGTTGTAAATTATTAATCGTAAATTTAAGTTAAAAAAATAAAATCTTTCGTATCTTGAAAAATTTCTGCTAAAAAGATTAAAAGAATATTTCTGCAATATTTCACCTCAGGAAACGTTTGTATCTATAACTACTAAATTTTCACAATAAATTTCGTTTTTTTTTTTTTTTTAAATGGTTATTGACCCAGAACTTCAGTTTCTGGTTCATTATTTGATTGTACTGTCTTTTAAGCCATTAACATTCAATTATATGTACGTAGACATCACTAAACATAATGGGACTTTAAAATTAGATAAGTTTATTTATTTTCTATTTTATGTAATTTGACTATTATTGTTATTTTCTGTATATATTGTATGAATGTGGTCACATATCAGTATTACTTTTGTTCATTCTAAAACATACTGTAATAATTCTCAAAAAAAAATTAAATAAAAAAAAAGTAGTACATAAGCTTCGTCTGAGGAAATAGAAGGACTTTAAAAAGATCAGTCATAAAAACTTTACACATAAATACTTAATTGCCAAATAGGATCTACCAAAACCCGAAATCTTTCAACACTAAAACACTTGAAATAAATTAACCCGACCATACTGGACATCGTTAGTTCATTTTTCAGGCTTTTACAAAATATATCTGAACTGCTTCCCAAACAACTTGAATCCACAGAGCCTAGTCCCGAGCCTACAGATATTATGGTAATATAATTTACATTTTATCCATTGTTCTTAATGGTAACATATAAAATAAATCTATAACCAGATGAAAATACATTAGTGTTCTTATTATTACAATTTACTTGAAGATGGATAAACTGTAAATCAGTACAATTTTATTCAGTATTAATGACCTGTAAAATTAAAGATTTTTTTAATTAGTCATCTTTTATTAATATCGTTGATCAGATATTGGCCAGAATTTATGTATTTATAATATGACATTTTGGGACTAGTTTGTGTATAACTTACACAAAATGGTGCCTATAAGGAGAACTTGTAAGTATTAATAATAATAGTGGTTCCGAGTCCAAAGGTACGATCTTGACACCATTAACTGTTGCTTACACAAATTCGTCCAATTATCATCGTTTAAGCCCAAGAAAGCGAAATCAGACACAACACAATCTTCCCATCGACGCTTCGGCCTATCTCTTCAACGTATACTAACATCTTCGTAATGCGTTGTTTACTTAACCTAACAACATTACATGTCCAACTGAGTCATCGCGATGCTATGAACTCAATTATACTGAGATGGTACAAGCTTCGCAATTCCGCGTTTTGGAACCTTCTGAATTCAACAGTGACCTCATCTCTCTTTGAACCAAGCATTTTACGTAGCACCTTATTCACGAAAATCTTAAAGCGTTGTGCGAAATTCAAAATAAGCAACCACGTTTTACATCTGTAGGTAACCTTCGGTAATATAATAGTTCTATAAAGTCAAAACTTTAAATTCCTTGATATAGCTTTTTTCAGTCAAATTCATAATTTTTTCAATCAAATTCATAATTTTTTCAGTCAAATTCATAATTTTTTCAATCAAATTCATAATTTTTTCAGTCAAATTCATAATTTTTTCAGTCAAATTCATAATTTTTTCAGTAAAATTCATAATTTTTTCAGTCAAATTCATAATTTTTTTTATCAAATTCATAATTTTTTCAGTCAATTTCATAATTTCTTGCACCCATTTTATACAGTTAATATAATGAGGTTTTGCTACCAAGAACTTAACATTTCTATCAAATCTTGTTGTTGTTTATCCATTTAACGTCACTTTATGATACTGTGCTTAATCCGACGGTGCAGCGGGAGTTCTAAGTTTGCCTACCCAGGTTTACTTAAAATAGTGAGGGATATTTTACGAGTTCCACTTATTAAATCTTTTAAGAGTCATCTGTGGTGCACGAATGTAGGACGATCTGCTGGTTTTAGACTTGCGACCTTAAGCATAGAAGGCTATTATGCTAGCCACTACACCACAGGTGATCCTAAATGCATCAACGAGGTATTTGAATCTGCCGGGTTTGAACACGTTACCTTGTACATATTAATCTTTAACTCCTTGCTGAATGCATCGAGGGTCACCTGTGGAGTAGTGGCTAGCATAACACCCTCTTTTAAAGGACGAAATAACCAAGGATTTTTACTCCCTAAAAACAAACATAGGGCCATCTGCCAGGTATGAACTCGCGATCTAGGGGATAGAAGAATGTTATGCTAGCCACTACTCCAGAGGTGACCCTCGATGTATTCAAAAAAGGTGTTTGAACCCGTGACCTTAGACATATTAATCCTTAACCCCTTTTGTAATGCATAAAGGGTCACCTGTGTAATAGTGGCTAGCATAACAGCTCTCTATGCTTGAGGTCGAAAGTTCAAAACCAGCATATGGCCCTATATTTGCTTTTAGGGAGTAAAAATCCTTGGTTATTTCGTTCTTTAAAAGAGGCTGTTATGCTAGCCACTACTCCACGGGTGACCCTCGATGCATTCAAAAAGGTGTTAAGGATTAATATGTCTAAGGTCACGGGTTCAAACCCTATGGCCCTATGTTTGTTTTTAGGGAGTAAAAATCCTTGGTTATTTCGTCCTTTAAAAGAGCCTGTTATGCTAGCCACTACTCCACAGGTGACCCTTGATGCATTCAGCAAGGAGTTAAAGTTTAATATGCACAAGGTAACGTGTTCAAACCCGGCAGATTCAAATACCTCGTTGATGCATTTAGGATCACCTGTGGTGTAGTGGCTAACATAATAGCCTTCTATGCTTAAGGTCGCAAGTCTAAAACCAGCAGATCGTCCTATATTTGTGCACCACAGATGACTTAAAAGATTTAATAAGTGGAACTCGTAAAAGATCCCTCACTATCTTAAGTAAACCTGGGTAGGCACAACTTAGAACTCCCGCTGCACCGTCGGATTAAGCACAGTACCATAAAGTGACGTTAAATGGATAAACAACAACAAGATTTGATAAAAATGTTAAGTTCTTGGTAGCAAAACCTCATTATATTAACTGTATAAAATGGGTGCAAGAAATTATGAAATTGACTGAAAAAATTATGAATTTGATAGAAAAAATTATGAATTTGACTGAAAAAATTATGAATTTGACTGAAAAAATTATGAATTTGAGTGAAAAAAGCTATAAACACCGTAAACCAAGTAACTTCGCAAATCTATAATAACAAACATATCTCGACTTTATTTTCTCCAGGAGGATTTCGCATTTTCTAGTATAACCTGAGTGCTATGAACAAGCTGGTAGGTTGGATTTCATTAAAACCGAAATGTACTTGATTATGAAATCGTATTCATATCGTCTTTTATGAGCTGTTCCTGTATCACCAGATATTTTCAGATGTTAAAAAAGTATTTTTATACAAAGAAGATGTTGGGTGCATGAAGAGTACGTTGATGTGATGGAGACTGGGCGTATCGATTCTTAGTTGTCTTATATCACATTACGGAAAGAGGAATGTTTTACTTGTAAGTGCTTGAGCTGTCAGATGCATTTGTAGCCTCACTTAAAAGATAAGTTACACAGCCTGCAGTTATCACTTTAGCAACTTACTGATATTGTGTTACAAAAAAGATATGTACCTATCTCGTATTACAACATCTTTAGGAAAAGAAAAAAAATGAAAAAAGCAATGGTACGTTAAGAAATCTCTTCACTCCATAAAAACCAATAAATTCCTCCTGTGCCCCTACTATTTTATCTCAACCGAATCTCACGAATCCAGATCCCCTTGTTTCCAGGAGGTAGGCCAGTTTATTACGACCGTTCCGGTTTCTTTACACCTGAACATATCAATATCGTATCATCGAATTCCGATCAAGTAAAGCGATTAAGTGGTAGAGTTAAAGACCTGCCGGCTGAATATTACATCGCCTGGCTTCCTGATGTTTTGCATAATATCTGCGTTTATTCTGCCAGGATATTCTTGTGTCAATTTAGTTATTTAGGAACGATATTTTTCAGTTTTTTCATTATTATTACATTAGATTTCAATTATTTATTCTTCAATCGATTGTGCTTTTCCGATAGCAGGCGTGCAAGGGAATCCCGATCGAGCTACAATATAGACAATTTTCAAGTTTGATTGCTCAAATTATTTAGTTAAATACTGTGAATATTTAGAAAAATTGAGCTCAAACATCTGCAAAAATATTATTATCTTAAGCTTGTCGACTTTATGTGATATGTCTAACCCAATAATGTGTCAATATATTTAAATTCTTCAGAACTTTAAACTTATAAACTTTTGTATTCACTTAACTCAATGATTCAATGATAGCTATTTCAAAAAATGTTTTATATTTAGAAATCATCCCGGATTAAAAAAAAACAACTAATTCTTGAACACCATATTAACAATAAAATAAATAAGGCACGGACATTATTATATAAAATGTACCCCTAATTCAAAAAACATTCAAAATTATCAAAAAATTGATATTAAAAAAAAACTGTTATCAGACCTATAATTGCGTACTCATGCCAAAGTTTGGAATGTTGCAAGCAAAGCATATATAAATAAATTACAAGATTTACAACATATATAAGAATCATCAATAATTATGCAATATACACCAAAATAACTTCCATAAACACTTTCATTTTTCACAAAATCCCTACTGAATGAAGATACAGAGACAAGACATATATTATTATAAAAATTCTAAATTACCAAGCCTCATTTCAAAATTGTTTCAATGTATGTTGTTATTATTTCAATTTGGTTACTTTATTCTGTTATTTTTATCTTTATTTACTTTTACGGTGGTTTTCTTATTTATTTTGTATTATGTACAAATTCGTTTCTAGATAATGTTTAGCGTATTTTAGAGGGGTATCCCATTAATGTATTCCACTTTCGCAAGTGTATTCTATATAAATTAAGTTATATATTTATTAAAAAAAAAAATAGGTTTAAAGAAAAAAATAATAGTAGGTGGTTATCTCCTAGTAAAAACCATGCATTTATCCTTAAAATATAACAAACAAGTAACATATATCATAAACCACTGACTGATTTAATTACCTCACCAAAGTTTGTATCGCAGTTCATGAAACAATTGCTTCTTCGTATCTTAGGTACATTTATGATAAAATATATGGAAAAAGGATTACTCACGTAATAAGACTAGTAACAGATGTGTATCATTTATTCATTAATATTTCATTTGTACCGATAAGGATGTATCATTGACTTGCTTATGAGGTACAATTGTAACCAGAATGAAGAACCCATGGTTTTCTAATGAAACCACTCCTGAATTCCTTTTCGTGTTAGTGGATTGCTTCTATCCTATGCTACAAGGTTATGTATCACAGAAATATTTATATCAATGTTTATGGTTCAATTTCAATTTAATAAGTTTAGGTGACTTATTTCATCAAATCTTAAGTTTTGGTCAGGGGTTTCACTGATATGAGAAAGTTCAAAGATTTTAATTTGTCTTTAGTTATTCAAGATACCTAAGTCATAATAGGCAGGAACAAAGTAGAACTGTCTGGCACTGTAGAAGAGTTCAATAAAGAAACAAAAGACTCATGATAAGCATAAAAAAGATAAGGTATATGAAAATAACTTGACACAGCAGAGAGAGGAGATACAGTTGATTAGGAAGGAGATACCTTCCGTAGCTGTGGAAAATTTATACATAAGATTCATTTATGTATCTAATTGTAGTAGTAATGGAGAACAATAATTTAGTCTTGCAAGAACAAGACGCTCCAATGCAAAAGTCTGTCCAGAAATGCAAAGTCAGTAATATGCAAAAAGGTTATTAGAGCGGTATTTTTTAATAAAAGTGTAACATAGACTTCAACTGAAAAAACAAAACAAAAGGAAGAGCCCTGATGGTCTGGAAAATAAATGTCCTAAAGAAGATCTTTGGGGTAGCTATAGAGCAGCATAGGTGGACGTTTAGAAGCAACACCAACTAATAGTGAGCCTAAAATTGTTAGTGTTCTCAAGAAGAGCAGACTCAGATAGTTGGGTCATGAGGAAGAAGTGGGTCTCAGTATACTACCAAAAATGATGCTGAATGGTACACCAGGAAAAAAAAAGTAAGAATGAGGTAGATGCAGACAACGGTGATTGGGCGATCTGGAGGAAGTCTTGAAAAAGTCGGTGAACCGCGAGGTAAGTTGTAGAACTCCCTGTCGCTTAGAGATCAGTGGAAATATCACAAGGCAAGTGAATCCGGTAAGAACAAAACCAGAAGTCATATTTTGAACTAATTCTTTTCCATCATTAACAAGAAATTGAATCAATTATTGGAAGCAGGCTGAAAAAATTATAATTTTCTACAAAAAAAAAATATGGATATGAGTATTGAAATATTTCAACGATAATCCAGGGTGGTATATCATAAAATAAAATGAGATGGCAAGAAAGCATCTGCTGGATTATAATTAACTTTATTATATTTTTCCAAAGAGTTTAGTAATATAAATATGTAATATATCACAAATATATTGCATACATTTTCTTAGCTTTCAAGTCATGAAAAAACAAAAACATTCGTCCAGGCTATTTCTTTTACCCATTTTATCCACATTGATGGTATCTAGCATCCGCTACATCCCTTCTCACAGTTTCGTTTTAGCTCAGTATAGAGCAAGAAATACGTGTTTAGTAGAGCATCGTAATTGGGAATATTCACGGTGCGTTCCAAGTGCTATGTTTCCTGGCACGAAGTTTGCAACACGACTTTCTTCTAACTCGTGATGCTTGGAGTAGATTTTAAGAAAAGAGATGTCTCTTATTTTCTGAGGGCTTGCATATAATTGGAACAAGTCCACAGTGGGATACTTTTCCCAAATATTGTACATTATTCATATAAAATGTAGGGCTTAGTCGAAACAATTTTAACTAGATTTCTTGTTTAATAGTTTTTTATAGATGCTATCTATACTGTTGATATGCAAAGCGATTAAAACAACTCTTCATTATAAATTTTTGTATAATTTGTTACTATCAATTAACAGCATTGTAAAATAAATTTTTAAAAATAGCGTTAAGAGAAAAGTTTAGAGGATCCAAATGGGATCCAATAGAAAATCTATACAAAACGGATATTTTGACGAATGTTGCACACTTTCTTGATCCACGCGTTTGCAGGCCTAATCGGTTTTCTCGTTTCCTTCCATTGTCCACTAAAGCAAAGGAAAGGTACGCAGATGTTTACTGCATTATCTTAGGTAATGTTTAGCTATAAATTTACAAAAAAAAAAAAAAATGAATATCAATTATTTAAAATTTCTTCAGGGAATTAATTACCTTCTTACAGATGATTTAAAAAACAACATTTTTTTGAAAAGTTTCATCAATTTCAAGCTTTTCATCCCTGTTTTCTTTATTTTTTATTAAGTTTTCAATCATCGGTTTGGTTTTGGGCGCATATATGTTCTTGTTATAGCAAGACAATATTACAAACCAGAAAAAGACAGAATAAGTGATTATATGAAATTTCGTAAATTAAATGCGTCTTTATACATAAATAAAATATTAATTTTAGTAGATATATTAGGACTAAGCCTATTCAGTGTATTAAGGATTAGGATAGTAATTAATCATTATAAACTACGGCACATGCCTGTCCGATTTATACCATAAGAAAATGACATCTATCAAATTTCACAATTTTTTTAATAAATACCTAGTCAACTAATTTTAAATTTAAGTGTAGTCAAAGAAGTATGGCATAATAGTGAATAATGAATAGCTACATGGTTTTTCGAAGTTTAATAGATATTTAAAAAAATATCTTTAGCAGCTAGACGGCAGTGGTATTCACTTGAGGTTTTGTATTATAAATTTTATTTCTGCAGTTTATGCGAGGTTAACTCGCTAATCTTTGTCTACCGAAGGTTTTCGAGCGTTTGCTAACTAAATGTACGTAAGACACATAGTTATTTTTTAATTTACACTAATAAGTAAAATACCATATTTCGAATATATTTGTTTAAACTTTTATTGGAAATAGATTATAATAGAAAGTATAACTATAATGAAAATAAACTGAACCTGAAATTTCAGTCCGAATACTTCAGGGTCGAAAATCGGTACACTTATTTCGTATTTGATGGTTCAGTACTGCCCCAAAACTCAAACCTATACGTCCAGATTGGTTTAATGATAGCCATGTTTATTTATTTAAAGTAACTTTATGATGCAATAGCTAATCAGACGATAATACAGTGGGAGCCCTAAATTTTGCAAATCCAGTTTTGATTAGGATAGGGATGTTTAACGAGTACCCGACATCGCACAGGTTCGGGACCACCTTTTTACGTTCCTCTGATGGCCGGCATAACTAAGGATTTTTTACTTCCAATAAAAAATCCTAGGGCCACCTGCGGGGTTGAATCCGTGACCTATGCCATAAAAGGTTGTTATGCAAGCCAATATGCTACAGGTGATCTCCTTATGATGGTCATGTAGATGGGCCTTTTTTCGTTAAGCGAAGGGTTAGAGAATCTGCCCAGTAAGGATTGAAGTAACCTGCGAGCAGTTTCTTGACGTTTCAGTCTTTGGAATTTCATGTTAGACGTTTTTCAAGCAGAGGCCTTAGGAAGCGAATATGTTCTGTTGGACAGGATATGATAGGTTTACGACAAAGAGTAGAGGTAATTTGGTTGGATTTGGTGGAATTGATTTTAATTCACCAATTCTGTTCCCATTTCTCCAGGTCTCTGATGTGAGTTTTAAGATTATTACAAAAGTTGATTTGAAGGTTTGGGCGTTTTATTTTAAGTAGTCATAAAGTTCGGGCTATAACAAATTTAAAATTATAAAGATGGGGTTATTGATGACCATAGAGACTATATGATGGAGACGTTGGTTATGGGGGAGGTCATCAAATGAACACAGTGATAAGACAAACTTATTATACTTGGGTGCAGACATTTCGGGAAAAAACAAAACAAGATAACCAATACAATTGAAAAAAAAAAATAATAACTTAATAGTGCAATCATAAAATGACAGTAATAAAATAAGGGAACTAATCATTATTTAAAATAATAATTTAATTATGAAAATATTTAAAGGTATTTTAACTAACTTTGTGATAAAAGCAAAAATTTATTTCTTTGTTTCAACCTACACTCCTATAATATAATAAATATTTTCATGCCAAAATTATCTTTTTACATTACTGTTTGTTTCTATGTTTAATTACATTTATTTTATCATTGCAATGTTGACTTTTTTTTTATTGTGTTTTTGTATTTGTTTTTGAACCCTGATGAAAACCCACAACGTAGGCCGAAAATTCATGAAGTTAACAAAATTAAGCTTGTCTTATTAGTGAATTTTCTTGATACCCGTATCTCCGGGTTCCAACCAACTTCTCTACCATTTAAATTTATAAAATTTATTCCATGCGTGAATCAAGAAGTGAAAGTTGCTTGATGCGCTATACAGATATTTGTTTATTAGTGGGAAACGTTATCAAATAGAAGATAAACTACTGTCAATCTATAACTTATGGCTTGTACAACCTTTTAATTATTCAAAATCATAGAAAATCTTACACCAAAAGTTATTAATGAATGTGATCCTTCATAAGAGAGAATGATAGATATTTATCCTTTGATTCTTCAAGGACTAAAATAACAAACTAATGTGTAATGCAGGGAGACAGGAGGAGAGACAGAAATTGGGAAAGTAGCTTGCGCAAGAACTTCTCTCCCCGAAGTTATCTTAGTGACTTGGATGACCTAACCCTATGTCACTTCGATGATATATCCCTCGGATTACAAATCACACAATTTTCAGTTACAAAGAATTTGAATTAATCTGTAGAAGTTTAGAAAGGTCTCTCAAATGATGATGTTTTTATGTATTCCAAAATAGACGTTTGCCTCTCCTTCCCTGCCTAAAAAACAAAACAAAAAAAAAAAAATAAAATCATCTATTCGGTTATCAGAGATTAAAATAAACTAGACAATTAATTTAAAATAAATAATATTACTTAAAATAGTAAATAAAAATACTCAATTATAAAAAAAAAAAAAAAAAGTCGGGTGGGGGCAACACACGTTCAACTTGCAAATTTAGCTATAATTTATCAATGCTAATAAGATGATGAGCCTAATTTTTTGAAATGTACAAAATTAAAATAACTTTAGGGATAGAAAATTTAAAATATCGGCATTTAGGCACTGTCGGACTATTTCAATCAGAATGAAACCTGCATCATATTGAAGCCAATTAAATTTTACATCGATATGGGGAGTATAATCAAAATCGTTAGAGCCGTTTTTGAGAAAATCGTAAAAAAAGGGCAAAATGCATGGTATAAAGTGGCTCTTCTGGTTAGCTGATTTAGCTGAAAAAGTTTCTGGAAAATCTCGGGCGTATGGTTGCGTTAAATATGAAATTTCAGTTTTACTGGAAATTTCGTTTTCGCCCGGGAGTTACCACAAACACACACATTCAGACCTTTTTTCGGGACTTGGTTATTTGGACTCAGGGGACCATAAAACGCGTATTTCCGTTAAAAACTGGAATTCGAAAATTTTCACGTCCGCGATACTTTTCCTTACTTTATATTTCATGTATAGGCAAGTGAAAGTAATATATTAGTTAAAGCGAATAATGTATTACGTTTATTTAGAATAAATGGTAGATAATTTTCTCAAAAAAAATTAATAAATAAATAAAATGAAATAATTATGAATGGTATAATAAATATTACAATAAAAAAAACTAAGATAAGAGGAAATCGAATTGCCGAATCTGCTTCTAAAAATCCATTTCAGAGCGGAAACACATTAGTTCATTAATCATTTTCCATTGTTTCCCAAAGGAGCTGCTTGAGTACTTTCTGAGTATAAATATACAATAATAAATAACCTATCTATCTCAAGGAATTTAGGGTTGTCAGAATGAATTATTTTATTACAAAAAAATATAATAACAATACACACTCCAATCCAATCTATATAGTTTAAAATCTGGGAATCGAAATGCAGCATTTAAACATGATTAGGCTATTGTATGTATGTTTTTTTATGTCTGTATGTGCATGTTTTGGTATATGTTTTATAATTTTCTCTTTTCACTTCTGAGGACAAACTTTCATTAAACTAATAGAATAGAATAGAATAGAAAAAAAAATATTCTGGGACTGGATCCTTAAGTTGAAGTATACAATATGTCTGGCCAACATACAAAATGAACATAATTGACTACTATTTCACATAATGGATGAGTGTATATACAGAACAATAAATAAATAAAATAAAAAGGATCTTCAGAAATCAGAAAAATTGTATTGGACAAAATGAGAAATAAATGAATTTATGACATAGTTTAAATATAAAGGAAGAAAAAAAACTAAAACATAGTCTTCTAAGAATAACATTAGCTTTGAAATAATAAAGGATATATATCCAGCCGAGAATTAATAGAAGATAAACCAATTAAAAATAAATAAAACTATACACATTTAAAAAACAACAAAAACCATACCATAACGATTAAACTAAAAGAAGATTACTAGATGAAAGAGTTCAAATATCATAAATAAATTCTTGAAGAGAAAAAATATAGTGAATGCGATCGAACTGAAATTATTTCATAGTGAGGTAGCGTCGTGTTTGGATGAAAGGAAAAAACCTGACGGATGTTTTAGGGAAAGGAATTCCAGAAAGTAGTGGAGCGAGCCAGAAGGCGCATTCATATTTTTTTGTTCTGTGAGAAGGGATATAAAGGTGTGAAAGACGAGATCTCGGCTCTAGTGGATGAATTGAGGGTTTGAACTGCAGCAGATTGTAGATGTAGAGAGAATGTTGGGAATTGATGGTTCGGTATTAGAAGGATCCAAGGAAATATTGCCTACGGGTTTGGGGAAAGAGCCATTTTGATTCAGTATAAAGATGGGATAACCTATACAATAAACTAATATTGTAGATATTAATTATTCCACAGCTTTTATAAATATAGGATGATTCGGAACTATCTAAAATAAAAAAGAGAATAGAGCTATTTATATTCAATAACTATTTGAAATATAAAATAACAATAGGATAAATTATAACAATTTCATCAGAAGAAAAAAAAGTGCAGCAGAGGTTTAAATCATTGCGTTTTTAAAAGTCTGAAAGTATTTTATATAAAATGTTATACAAAATATCCTTTATAAATAACACAATATGACTGTACGATTATAGCATATCCTATAAAACATTATTGACAAAGAAATCGGTGTTTAATAGGTATGTGTTGAGAAGTAATGACTTTTCTCACCGAAGCACTGTCTTCATTCAGAAGATAAAAATGTCTTGGGTTCAATATATATAGAGATGCTAACTATTTTTTAACCAACGGCCGTGCAAGGAGGT
The DNA here is from genome assembly GCA_023052935.1 of Piezodorus guildinii. Taxonomy (NCBI): domain Eukaryota; kingdom Metazoa; phylum Arthropoda; class Insecta; order Hemiptera; family Pentatomidae; genus Piezodorus; species Piezodorus guildinii. The sequence continues at coordinate 39,598,800 of CM041292.1, read as the reverse complement.
TAGAAGGCCTAGATCACGCTCAGCCCTATGTTTTTTCCTCTATTTTTTGTCTCTCTCACCACGGATGATACAAAATAAACAACTATTCAAACACAGCTACATTTCGAAATCGGACAACAGTATTGTATTGCTGCATCCACGAAACCAATTTATTTTCTGACCAAAGAAAAATATGGTGTGCGAAATTTGTATAGTGTCCCGTTTTTTTTTTTTTTTTTTCGAAATGAAATATACTTAAGATATCCTATTCGCCACGAAGACTTACGCTACTATATCTTCTGTCAAGTCAAAAAATGTATTCTATATATTATCTCCGCATTTAAGTCTATTAAGCAAATCATATTTTAATTGAGCCTTTTGGCTTATTAAATAAGATTATCATTCAACGCAAATAAACCTTATGCTTGCGAAAGAACCACGATCCATCAGCTCGCAGACTTCCAACCGCTGATGACCTCAGTCATCATCAGCAAGAGGCAACCCTTGTTCTCGCCGATATTCCAGGAAATTCCAGTCTTGCTTAACGGTACATTTTCTCTGTTCCAAGATTATAATTTGTCATGGATTTCTCATTCCTTTGTTAGGTTATAGATCATTAAAAAGTAAATTTAATTAATGTGCACGTCATCAACGGAGTAATTAAATATATAAATAAATGTTATTGAATCTAATGACATTCCAGAAAAGGTTTTTCTTGATATACACTGCCAGTCAAAAGTTTTATACCATCTATGGGTTACATCCATAAATCATGAATAACCTCTATGTATACCTAAATAAAATATAATTATCTTGTTATTATTTTATTTATATAACAAATTTGCTGATTAGATGTAAGAAAGGTCTGCCAAGGTCTGTGATTTTTAATAAATAATTAGATGATTCTTTTTTTTTTTTTTTTTTTTTTTTTTTTTTTTTTTTTTTTTTTTTTTTTTTTTTTTTTTTTTTTTTTTTTTTTTTTTTTTTTTTTGTAGGCGTAAACCACTTGGGTCATTTTCGCCTTAAATCACTTTTTATACACCGCTCATGTCTACCTTTTGCTAACTTTTCTATAGATGGTTCCTTAATCTTCCATTAAAAGTTTATTGAGCATAAACATCAAAACGATTCTACGTTTCGGGTTCCTTCCCCATCTTCAGACCTTACTCGAATACATTAACGAATTATCATTTAACATATTTTTTTTATTAGTACTAATTAAAAATATATAACAATGCTACATAAAAATATATTTACCTGAAAGCCACGTAAAAATTTCATCCATTTTTTATTAAAATTTATCAATTTTTAATTAAACTTTAGTCAATAATTTATGTCATTAAGAATGTTTTTTTTTTGTTGTTTTAATTAATACAAAGGAAACCACTCATCTTGCGATTTTGTTTTCAGTCTAGTAATTCTCAAAGGGATATTGAGAAGATAAATTTTATTCTTAGTTTTACTTCCTGAGAAAGTTATTAGACTATCGAAGTTAAAATAAGTTATTAAGAAGAAGAACTTCTGGCACTACAGACCGAAGTGGTCCTTGGCCTGCCTCAACATAGCCTGCCACAGTCCTCTATCCTCCACCATACGGATGCCCGCGCGCTACATATCCTCCAGGAACTTGTCTTTCCATAGCGCTCTTGGTCCCCCTTTTTTGCGTGTGGCTAAGATTGTTCCTTGGAAGGTCTTCTTCAACTGCCTGTCCTTATTCATCCTGTTCAAATGACCATACCACCACAACCTATTAATCCTTAAGGCGTCAGATAAGCGCATACATTAAATAGTTCATGAATTTCTCTATTTTTTCGCATGCACCATCTCCCTCACACACGCCTCCATAGGTCCTTCGCAACACCTTTCTTTCAAATCTATCAAGCCTTTCAGCTGTAACCATGTTATAAATCCATGTTTCATTACCATAAGGAAGTTTTCGATTTTTTCATTAAGAAATGGAAATAAATTTTTTCAGTCGAATTGCATAATGTGAACTATATAACACACAAAAAGAAAAAGAAACAGATCAATTGATATTAACCGTAGGTGGTTTAAAACTTTTGACCGGCACTATATACCAAGGAATACGTTCTTGAAAATTATTAGCATCCTTATAAATTGAATTATAAAATTACTATTTATAGTTCAAAGGACACCGGTAGGTAAAGTAAAATTTTCATAAGATGAAATGTTCATGCTACTTTACCTGATCGGTAAATCCTTAAGAGGTAGTCCTTAATTTGGCCTATCCAAGTTTAATTAGGAAAGGGATCTTTAACGAGTACCTGACACCTGACAGGTTAGGGGCAATCATTTTATGTCCTCTACGAAGGACAGCATAACCAAAGGTTTCTTACTCCCTTTCAAAACTCTTATGATCATCTGTTGAGTCATCATCAACCAGAAGTCACTGTAATATAGATGAGCCCAAGTTTATTTCGTTCCCTTTCAACCGTTATTTGTAAATCAGATTAGTTCTATATATATATATATATATATATATATATATATATATATATATATATATATATATATATATATATATACGTGTCAGGAAAAAAATAACTCATATAGTCTCATAAACTATTTTGTAACTAAAAACTAAATTATCTTCAGCTATTTTAAAACGACTTTGACTTGTTAGGAAGAGTTTTTTGGTCAATCTTTCATACATTTAATATACACGGTGTAAAACCAGTTGGTTATCGAGCGAGGAACATGGACTGGCTAATGCAAGGTGTACACGACATCAGCGGCAACACACCATTTTGGCAGTGGAGATTGGAATACACTGATGATGTACTGTCGAAACGTGCGTTAGTCTCAATGACAAACAAACGTTACTTAAAGTTAATTATCGAATGTGCACTATTCACTAGCAATTAACGCTCTATGAAAACACTAATTTACTTTTTGATTACAATCGTTAATTATAATACAGATACGGCCAATAAATCACGTTCACTATATTTTAGTATCCAAACAACCTTTTAAATTCCTTCATCAGATTAGTTCTTTTTTCCCACACGTATTTAAAAAAATTTGGGAACTTAATTGGAAGATTTATGATTGTAAGGTTTTTTTTTTATTTATGTCGTTAAATTCCTAAAAAAAAAAAAAAAAAAAAAAAAAAAGATACAAACAACAAGAAAGAAGATAGCAAATTGGATGCAAGATATATTGATGTAAAAATATTAACCTAAAGGAAATAGAAATAATGTTTAAGATTTTTAAATATGTCACAGATATCAGCAGATTTTTTTTTTAGCTACATTCTTTTTTTTTCATTATTTCTACGTAATTGGCATTAACTATTTTAGTATTAATTAATTCCATGGATCATAAAGCATAATTAACATTATTTATTTACTTTCTGCATTGCTTTAATACAGTTGTAAATTTTAATTATTACAGAAAAAAAAAAAACGCTGCAAATTATCACACAATGGCTTATTACTTCCAAATAACAATATTTAGGTATAACTGTTTATAAAGCTGAAAATATGCATTTAAGAAATATGAAAAGCAATAAATAATTCAAAAGAAAATAGCATATCACCACTGCTGATTTCAAAACGCAATATCTCTGCTGGTTCTTAACCAATTTTCAATGATTCTTTTTACACTTTGTAGGAAATTTAATTATATATAAAATAGCACTAAAATTTGGTATTTATTTATTTATTACTTAGAATAAACGAATTTTTTGTATCCGTTGTTCGGATTCTACACATCTTGAAACGTAAGACCTCAAATTTTGAAGAGGGGTAATTACATTTTTTACATAGAATTTTTTGGACGTTTACAAAGGTTTATTATTGAAAAAACTCTGTACCACTACAACCCATGAAGAGTTTTAGGCTCAGTACATGCAGAGATTCGTACTGTTTCTAGGCCAACGGCCGTGCAATGAGGTGATTCGGCCGAGATCATACTCAGCCATCAGGTTTTTTCCCCATTTTTGCGTAACCACTTGATTGAGGCTGGGTGTGCCCCAGGAGGGTCTCCATACCCCAGGATCGCCTCCGGCCGAATTACAGAATAAATAATATTCCACCACAGCCGGAGTTCGAACCCAGGACCCGGAGCACAGTAGACTAGCGCTCTACCCACTACACCACGCCGCTCCCATTGAAATATTATTGAAAATAATAAACTAGAAATTAATCAACTTTCGAAAAACGTTTCTTTTTTTTTTTTTTTTTTTTTAGTAGTAACGTGGTCCCATGTTGGCTGTAACGAAAAACAAACAAAAAACTTGGTTTATTGCAATATTTTACGTTAAACCTTGTGCCCGTTAGTTGCAACCTTATTTCGCTTGAAACCACAAAATACATTTAACCATCTGACTAGAATTCATAGGCAACCTGCAGAATAAACCACACAATGAGCATATCATCTTGTCCATGAAATGCAACGAGGTTTAAACGTTCATTAATAATAAGTAGTTCAAGTATTTTAAGAAATCGAATTTCCTTAACAAACCGAAGAATCACATACATCATTATTACATATATATATATATATATATATATATATATATATATATATATATATATATATATATATATATATATATACAATATATATATATATATATATATATATATATATATCGTCAGGTATCTAACGTTTATTATTTTTCTTTCACTTGTGTAAGAAATACGTAAAAATGAAATGCATTGTGATCGTGATAATTTTCAAATTTCAGTTTTCAACGTACAAACCCGTTTTAGAGTCCTTTAAATCGACAGTCCCGCAAAGAGGTGTAATAAATATTGATTAGGTATTATACTGAGAAACAAATTATTATTTTCTTAGAGTCTTTTATTTTCCGAATAACAAATGAATATGCACTATAACTTATAATACTATGTGATTTAATATATTTATATATATACGAGGCATGTTTTTTAAGTAAGTACCGTTTTGGAATTAAAAAAAGGCGTGCAAAGATATCACAATAATTTTATTTTTACATGAAAGCCTGTACCTGAATCTACTTTTCTACACAATTTCCATGAATTTTGAGGCACTTGTCTTAACGCGGCACCAGTTTTTGAATACCCTGCCCAAAAAATTCTGCCGCCTGACTTTTTAACCACTGCATCAAAAATGTTTTGACTTCGTTATCATCTTGAAGACGCCGACCGCCCAGGTATTTCTTCAATTGCAGGAACAAATGGTAGCATTGATTATCTCATTACGAGGCAGAAACTCGACTAGCAATACTCCTTTTCTTTCCCAGAAAACTGTGCACATGATTTTCCGGGCAGAAATTGTTTGCTTAAACTTCACTCTTTTGGGTGATGATGAATGTCGCCATTCCATGGATTATTGTTTTGATTCTGGTGTGACGTAGGCCACCCATGTTTCGTCAACGTCGTTAAACAAGTCAGGCGGCAGAATTTTTTGAGGAGGGTATTCAAAAACTGGTTATGACAAGTGCATCAAAATTCTTGGAAATTATGCAGAAAAGTAGATTAAGGTACAGGCTTTCATGTAAAAATAAAATTATTGCGATATCTTTGCAGTTCTTATTTTAATTATAAAACGGTACTTACTTAAAAACATGCCTCGTATATATATATATATATATATATATTTTATATATATATATATATATATATTATATATTTATTTATATATATTATATTTAGGTGTAGATTATTTAAGGTGAAGGTAAATTCTATGAATAAAATTGGAGGCTGATATATAACTTCACCACTCTTTTATTAAATATTGATGCACAACGTTTTGGCTAAAATTCCATCTTCAGGTGTAAAAGAACAATTTTATTTATAAAGGTGAGTGGGAGCTTGCACCCAGAGGCCTCATGTCTGAATAGCAAGTCTATTCAGATATGAAGCTTCTGGGTGAAGTTATATATCAGCCTCCAATTTTATATATATATATATATATATATATATATATATATATATATATATTGAGTTTTTTCAATTTTAAAAATTTGCATTTTATTAGAAAATACACGTTTTATGTTCTCTAGAGTGAAATTGACTAAGCCCCGAGAAATGGCTTGTTTGTGTGTGTGTGTGTGTATGTGGTAGCCAAAAAACGAAAAGCTGTACCATAACTGAAATTTCAAAATTAAGACCACTTTATGTCTGGGATGTTTGAGAAATTCTTTAAATAAAATCAGCTATTCAAAAGTACCTCTTATACACTGCATTTCACACCTATTCACGAAAAAAAAATATATGAATAAAATGAAACGGCTAAAATAAAATTATGATCAAAGTCATTATATTGCTGGAAGCTTAAATGGACTTTAATTTTAATTAGGTTTTATTCTGATTTAAATAATTTTATTGTGCTTGAATGATCGAATTAAAAATTTCTGTCTTTAAAGTACCATTAATTACAATTCAATTCAATTGTAAATTCAAAACGATTTCGTGATATTTGATAAACTATGAATACATATTGAATATAAAAGAATGCATAAATTACTGAAGAACAGAATGGCAGGAATATTTTTACAGGTGAAAGTTTTTTACTCAAATAAAAATAAAAATATGCAATTTCCGTCAAAGATTTCAGAAAAAAATGTATTCATCAGGAGCATCTGTAGGAAGTAATAGATGATGACTGCAAGGAGAGGAAGGAGGAAATTCCAATTTGGATCTGCTGCTCAACTTCGCTGAGTTGCTATCAGTACACAGCATACCGCATCAATCCCGAAGACAATCTTAAAGAAATCTTGATTGTTGTCTATTTTAATTTTTATTGTTCTATTCACTGTAGAATACAAGTTTCCATCCAAATGTAATGGAATTCTTTTAATTATTATACTTTTTAATTTATCTTCCATAAAAGTTTTTAAATTTAATTTAATGAGGGAAATAAGTAAAAGTTGTGTGTTTGCGCACCACATTCGTTATGATATTTTACAAAATAACAAATAAGGGGATTAGAACGTTACTATGTTGGGTATTTAGAATGACTTTCGAAGAAGATAGTGACCGTCAATTTTGAAGTCTCTACCTTAGGGAAGACGGGACCTTTAAAACCGAGGGTAATAGTTATCGCACGCACAGCCCAAAAATGGTTACCTGCCGAGGAGTAAACAAGCTTATAGCCGATGATGAGGGGTCATTTCTTTGATTATCCTTAATGGCAACATTTAATGGCCCACAGAAGCACATAAATATATGTCTCGTGTAAAGCCCCCTGTGCAAAATTAATGTCTTATCTAATAGCATTTCTTCTGTTCAGCTTTTATTTTTGTATCTTCAGTTAAAAATTCAAGTTATATAAATGACTTTTAAAGCGGCTATGCTCGATAATTACTCGAAACAGGCGTAATTATCTTCAAAGGGTTTTTATGAAAGTCAGCAATGCTATTCAAAAAAAAGGTATTCAGTATTATTAACATTTGTCATAATTAGGACTGTAGTAATACTGCTACATTACTACAACCATACTATGTACACAAAATTTATAGAATAATGATACATAATTTATATAACAGTGAAACCCCAAATTCGAGAGGCTGTTCAACATCGCTGAGTTGTTATGAACACGCAGCTTACTGAATCAATCCAGAATACAATGTGAAGAAAAAGAAAATAAGGTACAGATAATGCAAGATACAGTGTAGAGCCACATTATTAATATCAAACATGGTTTTGGAGTTGCCTAATTTAATGTAGGCTTAATATAAACGGTAGTACATGATTTTTAGCGAGTCTGGTAATATGCTCTCCGTCATGCTCAGAAACTGATTCTTTTCCAATCCAACCTTTTTTTAAAGGTCTCCTGTAACTAGTATAATAGTATCCATACTTACGAGCTAAAACTTTTTAACTGCTTAAGGAACTCTCGCTTTACTCCTCTCGAAATTCTTTTGAGGCAGAGTAATACGTTTAAATAAATATTTTATTTTTCCTCCTAAAAAAAAAAAAAATTCGTACACAGTTTAGAAACAAGTAACATTTTGGATTGGAAAACATTCCTGTATAAGATATTAACAACCCTTTGGAACCTAAACCAGGCCAGTCACCCCCTAAATGGCAGAAAAAGTAGAATCTTAGGGATCCCAGGGCCTCTCTCTCTCAGCTGATGAGCAGAAGGTTAGCAAAGAGGCCAAGTTTCGCATCTTAAGATCAGTTTTTTTCCTTCTTCTCTTCTGTTCTTCTTCCTTTTTTTTTTTTATTTGTTATATGAGCTGAGAGAATACTGTTGGACAAAAATACGTCACGAGTGACATCAGCAGCAATGAAGTACCTCAGAAGATTGCGGGAAAATGATGAGAAAAGACTAATTGAGGAACAGGACAGTTAAAGATACTCTTGGAGTTAGATATGTAAGAGATATCATTATGATTAGGTCTGAAAGGACTGGATGCGTTTGATGTCAGAAAATTTTGCTGTCCCCCTAGTTCAAGTCCATATGTCTTTGATATGTTTGAGTGTAAGTCAGCAATAATTGTGAAAACATGAAACTCGAGTACACTACGCAATGCGCCCAAAAAAAAAGAAGAAAAATGGAATACTACGATACTACGAGACGTCGTTCCAAAATATACTTATGATGGGTCATATGTTTTTTAAAGGTTTTCTCTTATTCACGCTACCTTACTCACGTAGTCAGGGGCTAGAAAAAGGAGTAGTTTGTGAAAAATTGGCCATAGAAACATTAATACTTATAGGTAATAGAGCATGTTAGGCCTCTCCGCTTTGATAACCGACGTGTTTGATTGTTAGGCTAGTTTTTTGTTTAATCATGAAAGTGTTGTTATTTAAGAAATCTAAAAAAGTAATTATTTTAGCGATTTACTGCAAAAAAAAGTGAAAAAGGATATAGAATATACCCATTATATTAAAATATTGGAGCGTTCAAAGGAAGAAAACAAAAGTTGTGCCCAATATTTAAAGTATAAATAAAAAATTATGGAAGTCCATTTGAACATCTTATTTTTCATAAAAATATTTCTGACTAGATAAATTTTAAAAAATGATATAGTATCACCCAGGTTTTTGGAGGATAGGAGGATAGAGAAAGATTAAGCTTCATTGCTATATAAAATGTTTCAAGGTTGTTAATAATTTAGGAAGTATTCATAGAACTTAATACCGTCAATGTATTAATGGTATTCGCCTTTCCCAACTGTATAAGGAAAAAACCTTTAAACATCAATCAAAGTAGATGAAATTAATACAAAATACATTAAGTGATGTGTTTAATTACAGAAAAAACTGTTTATCCAAGGTTTTTTCACAAAAACATGAACATGAAAAAAGCAAACAATAAAAAAAAACTTATAACATCATTCATTTCTTAAACTGAAGATTATGTCTAGGATATAAACGTAGTAAGTTTATATTCCTAAGGTTATTAAAAAAAAAAAAAAATGTATTTTTTTATTCATTGGGGTTGTCTGGTTGTAACTACTTGAAAATTATTGGTATTTGAGAAATGAGTCGGAATAGCTCTTAATAATAACATGGATATGAACTGAACATAAATTTAACCTCATCACTTAAATTGTAAACCTTAAATCGTAAATATTAAATTGTATCCAAGATTTTTTTTTTTTGGACATACGTTGAACGTTGCTGTAACAGGAAAAACATTTACATCACGTTATTCGATTTGAATCCCTGCTGGTATACGACAAACATAATCCATAAACTTCACTCAAATAAGCTTACTCATTTGCCGAACTCGATTGGTCTTCCCACCTTTGCAATCATATTCGTATGAGTACGCCTCTGTTGTTAAACACTGCGCAAGTGCGTGGTTGAACATATTATGAAGCGTCATTTTGGCAAAGTCATTTAATTATGAAGGTGTCAAAGTTAGTTTGTAATGAAATACGATCGATAGCTTAGTGATTTATGAAGAAAAATAAAGCGTTAATAAATGTTTTTCAGGCGGAGTTTTAAAATAGCGTTACACAATTAATTACTAGGTATTTATTGATGATTTTTTCGTCATTTGTCCCTTTATTAATTTAAATTGATATATTTATATACAAAAAAGTTACTATTCACTCATTTATACGGTCATCATATTTTCCCAAAAACTGACCAGGATCCCGAACATTTCCTGGCTTTAATTCTTTCCATTAAAGCATCTCTAAGGTTGGTTTGGGAAAATTCGTCCTTCAAGTGTCAGAAAAAAAAATTTCTAAAACATAAAAAAAAGAGAAAAAGGATTTTCTAATAACTCAATTTGAATAATCTTCCAGAACAATAAATTACTCACTTAAAAAAATAATAAATTTCTAACCGCACGAAAACTAAATTCTCTTGATCTGACCAGTAATAGCAAAGATACTAGACTTATAACAAATATTTTTTAGCATATTGGACTTCATTTCTATGTTTTGTATGAAGGTTTACCATGGAAACACGTTATTTGCCATTGTTTTTTAAACAAACATTTTTATAATACAAACTATTTATTTGTTTCATTAACTGACCACCACCCGGGCTAAATCCTTCCAGCTAATTTCGATTCGCCCACCATGTGCCCTGATGATGACTCACAAGGGGGTCAAAACGTTGGCAAGCAATTTACAGTTAAAACAATTTAGTTGTTTCATTTACTGACCGCACCCGGATTGATTCATTCCAGTAATTCTCAACGGTCAATAATAATTGTATTCACTATGATTAAAATGTATTTTATCTAATTTAAAAAACAACGTTTTAGGAGAAAAAAATTAATTGAGTTATTATGGATGTGCCTACGTCTACTAGTGTAATTATAAACTTAATAGAAAAAGTTATGATTTGTCATTGAATAATAAAAATTAATTTATTGTACATAAAAATAGTTAATCAGTATTTAATTCACTTATATCTAAGTTCCACGGACGGTCAATAGACCATGTAGGTTTTAGATCTACAATAGACCATGATTTTAGGTTTAAATATAAAAATATAAAATAAATAAAAGTATTATTATGTAATTTTTAAAGTTTATATTTATTTACCGTAATCTTGAAAAATTCGTCTCGCATACAGCTAGCTAAGCATCCTTTCAATACTACCTTCGTTTACGCCCTTGAATTTTTAATGTCTCTTGGTCGGCATCCTTCTTCCACTTACATTAATGCCTGATCCCAAGCCTCATATTTTAAGATAATGTTCTGTATTTGATTGCCTGATTTCTGATTTTATAAAGAGAGTTTTTGACGTCCAAAGAGCCCACTTAATCGCCTCCAATAGTCTACAATATTTGTAGGTCTAGCAGTTTTTTCGATCGACTGTCTTTAAGAGCGTGCTTATTGTGCAAATAATTAGCTTGGAGGGCAGTGAGTAGGGCTCACATAAAAGTTATATGTTATGTTATTAGGCATAACGATAATCACTACGTGAGAATGGTCGACTCTGTGTATATTGAGAAGTCAGATGATGGTGATATCAAATTAACACACAATTAAGTAGAAACTAAATTTAATAGTTGCGACATTTTCTCCACTCCACTCCACTCTAACCCACTAGTTTCAATCGTTGCTTCCTCCTCTATTCCTGTCAAACCTCCGAGGCGTCTGGAAAGATGATGACCTCGAGACCTTATATTTTAGAGTACCTACTGGAGTGCTCATATATGACTATGTACATAATTTATTTATATTATCATATTATATTATATATATATATTATATATTTTTCTTTTTTTCTTTAGTTTGTTACACCAAAAAGTATAAAATTGTTTATAAAAATATGATTTATGTACACCCCATTGTATGGGTACATCCCCGATTGAAATAAAACTATATTCTATTCTACTGGAATGCAGCCAATGGGCAGTTCCTCCTTATGTCTTTTTCATGTATTTTATCACACAGCTTATTTACTTTATATGTTAACGAATACAGTTGTAAATATCAATCACTTAAAGTAATAATAATAAATATAGTTGCTATATGAAAGAAGCCATGAATTTCCACTCAGTAATAATTGAGAAGAAATATGAATAATCGACAAACCTCTTCAATATCCGAAAATCTATTTTTTATTTCTAATTAACTCCAACTTTTCTACCCAGTTAATCACTTGCAGTATTGACCAGAAGTTCAGCTGCAGAGGGTTACACATACTTATTAATAACAAGAATAACAATTCTCGAGCAATCGTGGGTACAGCTTGTAACAGTAAAAATAATATTCATCAAGCTATCACTTGGAATTAAAATATTTTATTTTAAAAAATTCCTAAGGATAACTATAGAAAAGGAAAAATAGTTTTTTTTTTTTTGCCATTTTCCCATGGAGGCAGAAGTCTTGTTTTATTTTTCCTTTCCAGGATCTGGAGGACATAAGTTGGGATAATAATCGCCATTTCTCCAGCTTTCCCGAAGTCCGGATAATAAGCTTATAAGTTCGTTAACCTCCAACGGGTGACTAGAGTTAACCATTAGCATTTTTATCACCGCTTGGAAGATATATAATCTTCGGCTTATCCGGGTAAATTATAAATAGCCATAAATTGTTTGGATCATGTTTGCATACAATGTATATACATCATACTCTCTATTCATCTTGAGTTATGTGACTTGATATTTTTTTATTATTAAAGTGGTTTAATGATATTATTAAAATGTATTGTAGATCAAAGAAGTACTGCTTTCGTACGTATAGAAAAAGTAAATCAAAATTATTGTTTTTTTTTAGCAATACTGGAAAATAAATTTATATAGCAAAGATTAAAGATTGATTCATATACTTTTACAATTAAATTATTCCAAAAAACAGGCAATACAATACTCGCAGAAGGCTGAAAAGAAGTTGGATGACGGACCTCCTAACATAAGCGTGTATTAGGAAACACGGCAGGAAGAGGTGCCGCAAGGTATCCTCTTTATATCATGCCTATCACTCCACTACCTTAACTTTATTGTCATTCACATTCACAGATTGTTTACCGCAAGACAGCTGTGGATAGAAATATATATTTTTTTAAATATTCGAAGAAGCTTCTCGTAGATACGGATTATTACAACACTTATTCGACAAACCTTCAAAACCAGTCTATTACAAAAAATCTGGTGCGGGCAACAAACTACTTTTACTTACATTGACTGTTGGAATAAATTTAAAAACTATGAAATATACTTCAAATTGAAAAATATTTTAAGTTTATTTTAATAAAACCTATATTCATTTTCGTTGGAAACATATGATTTAGATTAAATAATATAACTATATTATTTAGTCCGAAGAGAGATGAGGCATTGGGAGTTAAGAAGGTTGCATAACGCGGAATTGCGGAACTTGTATCCATGAATATAATTGAGTTGATAGCGTCGCGTGACTCAAATGGTCGAGTAAAATTGCTGATCCGACTGGTAGTCGTCCGAAAGTAGCCGAAGCGCGATGGGAGGATTGAGTTAAAGCTGATCTCGGGCTTGGTCTTGACCGGCGAACATTGGACGAGTCTGTGCAGTTCGGTAAGCCTATTATTATTATTATTAATTTAACTATATTAAATTTTTAATCAGTAATAATTTTATTTCCTATTCGTCACTATATATTACCTTTTACAACTTAGGTATGGATAATTATTTTTTATAAAATCTTCCCTTTCCAACAGTATATTATACGTCTATATTACTGTTCTTATCATCAAAAATTACGTTAAAAATAGTTTTGCTCTGTTATCCTTTAGTTGGTCATTAAATTCGTCCAACTTGTATATTTAGCCGTCCTTTCTTGATATCATTAAGATGATATGGTTAATCTTTGGAATGTACAAAATTAGAGTAGTTTAAAGGAACAAAATTTTAAATATCGGCATTTAAGCAATGCCAGACTATTTCAATCAGAATGATTCCTACATGATATTAAAGCTCATTAAATTTTACATCCATATAGCGAGTTTTATCAAAATTGTTCTAGCAGTTATTGAGAAAATCATAAAAAGGTGCAAAATGCATGGTCTAAAGTGGCTCTTCTGGTTAGCCGATTTTGATGAAAAAGTTTCTCGGGCGTATAGTTGCCTTAAATATGAAATTTCAGTTTCGTACGACTTATTGTTTCAGCGCTAGACTTACCACACACACACACGGACAAACACACAGACCTTTTTTCGGGACTTCGTGATTTGGACTCAGGAGACCCTAAAACGTATATTTCCGTCGAAAACTGGAAATCGAAAATATTTACGATCACAATATTTTCTCTTACTATATAATTCATATTACATATTATATATCACCCTGTAAGTGAAAGTAAAAATTTATTTAACTTATCATTGTGAGACCAATTTAGAGATATGGAATCAAACTTTGAGGCTCTATCAAACAATGAGATTCCTCCTGCATCCAACAGCTAAAATCTAAAATCCTTTACAAAATTCTAAATGTCCTTTATTTTGCCACGAATAAAATCATAATAAACTTAATATCCCATTAATTAGTCACAGGACTGTCTAGCAATAGATATACAGTGTGGCCTCAGTAATCCGAACTTTGATAGTTCTAACACTGTATTAATTAGAAATTGCGAGAAAAAAATATAATGATAAAGTAAATATTAACGATTTTTAATTATTAATTAATTATGTTTCATTGTCATTCGTAAGGATAATTACGTCAAAAATACTATTGCTACTTAATCATTTTTAATTTGAGAATACAATTTAGTTTCATCTTTCGGTTTCACTTTTAAAACTTTCTAAAAATACATAATTTAAAGAAACTTCTACATTATATGCCTCATACTTTCCAGTAATCTGAACATCACCTAACAACAATTAGTTCGAATTACTGAAATTACATTGCGCCTCTCTTAATTCAGACTGCCCATCCCCTTGTCCTACCATCCCTACATATTCCTGATGAGCTTCGGAGCAATGAAGAAAAAGATGGCCTCTGCAAGAATCATTAAACTGCTGCTAACAGTTAGTTCTTTCTTAAACTGATTTCCTGTCTAGTATTCATATCGCACTTTTACTTATTACATGCATTTAATACTTTTGTAAATTACAATTTATGAGTAAAAATAAATATATATTTTATTTCCTTAATTTTAAAGATTTTTGTATTAAGATTTGTATGTACATACACTGACTTCAGAGCAACCTATAGCGGAATGACTAGCCTGCAATCAAAGACTCGATTATGTTTTTCATTCTGTATGCTGCTACATTATTTCATGTTTATTGATATATGTATATAAAATATATTTACTTAAAATTTTCTTCACCGAGTTTAATCACACATAGAGAGGAATGCGTGTGGTGACACACCTATGTAATTATTCGTACTTTTCCGGAAAATACGATAATAGTCTATTGTACTGTATTGAAGGTCAAGGAAGAGGGTGGAGTTTTCCGTTTCGTAACCTTAGAACATGAATATACAGGCTTACGGAATTTGTACTCGCACAGACATCTTCATATAAACTGTTTTATCAATTTATAAATTGATAAATTAAATTATTACTAATGACGCTTTTCTTTGATTAGATGAATAGAGGGGACTAATGTTCTAAAGGGTCCCAGGTTCAAACCCTGACTGTGAAAAATTATTATTTATTCTGCTATTTCAGAACTGAACCCAAGACTCTTCATAGCTAAAATATATGCAGTTGTTTTTTCCACATTCACTACCTATATGTGGAATATATACTAAGAGGAAGCATTACGGTCGTGAACATTTTTGAATTCGAGTTATAAAGAGAATTACACATTTTAAAGTCACCTAAGTCCAAAATGACCTTAAAGTCTCAATAGTCACTAGAAATTTACCAAAAACAATAACTCGCAAGAAAGTAAAAATTCGTATACAAGACAAGCTTATACGTGGAATGTAACTGTAACAAAAAGATTCATTTCGTATTTGTTTACTATTTATTCAAAACGGCTCTCTATCAATTTTAATAAAAGCGACATTGTCAATGTAAAATTTCATGAGCTTTAATATCATATAAGTTTCATTGTGATTGAAATAGTATGACAGGGCTTCAACACAGATTTTTTATTTTTTTTTCCCCTTAATTTTCTTTATTTATTTTTTTTTATATTTAAAACATTTAACATTTCCGTGTTTTAAGCATTGATAAAAAAAGGATAAACATTTTTTTTTTTTTGGAATTATAGAAAAGAACCGAAAAATTATTTTTTTTCGGTACATATGTATAGTAATATGGATGTACAATATACCGTTGAAAAAAACAATATTTTAGAAATTAATCCGGTCTAGCACACAGTGTGGTAAAATATAACTCATATTAACGAATGTCGGATAAAATCAAGCGATTTTTGCTATCAATGGTCTATTGTTTTGTTTTTTCATCAAAACATTATAATTGCTTTTTTTTTAATTTAATTTTGACCATAAGGATAAGTGAAATTCGTTTGTTTCACGCAATATATTCTTATTTTTTTGTTAAAATACGGGTAGTAGTATTTTTTCATTACTTTATTTTTAGTGAAGTATAGCATATACTTATATTATAATTATCAATAACTATCTCGATATTTCCTTATATTATACAATAGTTTTCCAATTGGTATTTAAAAAGTAAAGCAATTATTTTTAATATTATAATAATTATAATTTAGAAACTATAATTTGAATATTAATAATATAGGGCCTTATTTTGTTTTGTTTAGAATAATGAACAATATCTCTATGGTCGGAGAAGAACAGATTTTGACTTATAAGAAACTTTCCTTGTTCTCTGGCTCATAGCTGACGTTCTTGGGATTAGGGTCAAGTGCGACCGAAGACGGAGAAGTAATGCGACCTACCTTACTATATCTAGGCTTATTTATGTAATTCAAGTTACGTAAAAGAAAAGTATTTTGGTTTATTCCCCTTGAGGACCAATAAACGAAGTTTATTTTCCAAGACATTGTCCGTACGAATATCTGCATTCTGTTGTATTTTCATGTAGAATAGAATTTCCGTAGCATTTCGAATGATTGTAAAAAAGTCATGATCCGTTTATCTGTTGTTGTTTTGTTTTTTTATTCCGACCCACTTGGGGTGTGGGATTAGTGGATTGTTTAGATGATCTCTAGTGTACATTTTAAGCTTAGGGAGTGATGATTCTACACTACAAAATGCATCGTGAAACGTGAGTGTAATCTCCTAGGAGACTACGCCGCGAGGCCCACGGGGCTACGCGGCCTGTCGCGCCACTGGAAGAAGGAAGAAGAGTACATTTTAAAAGAAAGATATAGGAAAGGATTTTTTCTATATTGGTTTATTACAACAGAATTCGTCCTGTTTCAGCGCTGACCGATCGGTAAGCGAATTAAGCGGATATTAAATACGTTTAAATTATATATTTACTGGAATTCGAAAATTTTCAAGATCGCAATACTTCCCCTTACTATATATTCCATATATAGGTAAGTGAAAGATAAAATCACAATAATGAATGATATACACGTATATATATTTTTTAACGTAATTGTACTAAGTGACCATTCACAAAAATGAAAAAAAAAAAAGTTTGAATAAGTGACTGTTTCATTATAAATCGTGGTGAAAATTTTGCAATCAATTTTACTTAGCATTTGAAGAAATATTTCTCAATTAATTTTTTATACAATATAAGTCCTTTGATATAATTGCTACTTTTAAAATTTTCACCAGCAATCTGTTATTCAAGGTATATCAAAATTATTTGTAAATACATTTGTGCTGTTAAAAAGGTGCTACTAACTTTTGAACTTTTTTTAGCTTACGTACTTGACGGTAGTAAATAGTACAGAGGTTTATCTATTTATATCATATTTAAATGCGAAACATATTAAATATAACTACTACAAAACGGAGTCAAACATCTTCTTGTATCATGATAAATTCACAGTTCCAAATAAATAAACATTTTGAATTCAAAGATTTATTATATAATTAGTTTTAATCAACTTCTCTGATGAATGTCATTTATTTTTTCTTAAAAGCTGTTTTATGTTGAATATAGATAGTATTGTATGTATTTTAGAACAGAACGTCTTCCAGAAAAATCATGTTTTTTTTTTTTAAGTTTAGGTTCTTTTTAAATAAAACAAGTAGAAAAAAAGATCTATATTTTTCACTAAACAATCTTTTTATTTATTTTTTCTCTCCTAAAAAATATGGATCATTTATTTCATTTAAAATGAACCTAAAAATAATTTAATTTACTCAAATAATTACAATAAAAATTAATGTTATTTAAGGTTCATAGCATTGAAGGCGTCTCGAATAATGTACCTGATGAATTAAAAACAAAAATGTTATTCTTTTAAATAAATAAATATTTTTCGTTTTTATTTTCCCAACTGTTGTGAACCATCAATTTTATAACCAAAACTTGGCGTAGGAGTATTTAGATGTACGGGGTATATTTAAATACTTCATTCAAGAAACTAAGAGTCTGATTACCAAACGGAATGTATAAAAAACAACTTAGGCCCGGTTGCACTGACCGTGTTTAACTTTAACTTTACTAATCTGGATAAGTAAATCACGGGTTAGCAGAAATTCCATTGCACCAATCATAATTAGCCCTAACTCTATGTTAAGTGATGGTGTTAAGTTAATTCACCTTCCTACCTCGATTATCCGATGTCAATGTTACCTTCCTACTGTTACTTTAGCTTTCAAACTTTGTTGTTCGTGATATTTATCCTGATACACCGAAGAAAAATGAACACAATCTCTTCAGATGAATACTCAACATCAGATAAGGATATAATACAATTGGTAGATATACTTTCTAGGAACAAGCTTTACAAAGTAAGGAGGAATCCATTTGAAATTTACGATGATGTGGAATTCATAAGAAGGTACAGATTTCGAAAAGAAACAGTGCTAAATATGATTGACAATTTTAATATTAATGATTTTGAATCATCCTACAAACAGGAACATCCATAACACCTTCAAACCAGTTACTCTTTGAAACTTTTTTTGTGTCAGTTTCAGTTTGTTTTTTTCTGAATATTTTCGTGATATTTATCCTAGTACACCGAAGAAAAATGAACACAATCTCTTCAGATGAATACTCAACATTAGATAAGGATATAATACAATTGGTAGATATACTTTCTAGGAACAAGCTTTACAAAGTAAGGAGGAATCCATTTGAAATTTACGATGATGTGGAATTCATAAGAAGGTACAGATTTCGAAAAGAAACAGTGCTAAATATGATTGACAATTTTAATATTAATGATTTTGAATCATCCTACAAACAGGAACATCCATAACACCTTCAAACCAGTTACTCTTTGAAACTTTGTTTGTGTCAGTTTCAGTTTGTTTTTTTCTGAATATTTTCGTGATATTTATCCTAGTACACCGAAGAAAAATGAACACAATCTCTTCAGATGAATACTCAACATCAGATAAAGATATAATGCAACTGATATATATACTTCCTAGGAACAAGCTTTACAAAGTAAGGAGGAATCCCTTTGAAATTTAGGATAATGTGGAATTCATAAGAAGGTATAGATTTCAAAAAGAAACAGTGCTAAATATGATTGACATTTTTAATATTAATGATTTTGCATCATATTCTACTTAACCTCAAGAGGATTATGCTACTAGTAGTTACCAGCAGGTTCTTAGCGACATCATTAATATTGATAAATCTACAGTTTATAGAATTATTCCACGCATAACAGCATTAATAGCCAGGAAGTTAAGTGATTTATTAAAATGTCCATAACAAAAGTTGATAAAAACAAAACAGTGTCAGATTTCTACAGGATAAAATGTTTTCTTTGAGTAATTGGTGCGATTGACTGCACTCATATTAAAATCCAGTCTCTAAGTGGAGCTAATACAAAACTATTTTGAAATAGAAAAGGGTGGTTTTCATTAAATATACAAGTAGTGTGCGATGGGAACTTAGTGCAATGAGTGAGATTTGAGTCAAGAGAATTTGGAGATTTTTGGCTTCTAGGAGATAGTAGTTATGGCTGCAAAACATATTTACTGACACCAATTTTAAACCCAACAAATGCTGCTGAAGAAAAATCAATTGTCACACAAAAATCAAACAATCATTGAGAGAGCGTTCAGTTTTATGGAAAGAAGATTTCCTTGCCTTGCCAATGGAATTCGAATGGATCCAAAAAAAGCCCTAAATATTATTGTAGCTGTAGCTGTCCTCCACAACATTGCAATAGAAACCCAGGACATCTACAACGTACCAGAACCAGAAGATTACTTTCCTGATGTTGTTTCACCATCAGAAATTATATGTGAAAGTGATATAGCTTTTCACAGAGCACTTGTCGACACAAATTTTTCAAGATGAAAGGAAATGACATAATTTTGTATAAATTGCAATTTGTATTATTAAATCAATTAACCTTTTCCTCTTTTGTTGTCAAGTGGTAATTTATTTGTCTATATTTATCAATAAAGTCTGATTTTTGAATTTTATTTACATATTATTTTCCCTCTAATTCAGTAAATTGATTAATAATAGAATTAGGTTAATTGGAAGAATGAAAAATGATAATAAATAATTTGTAGGTTTCTAAATCTTCCAAAAACAGTTTATTACAATTAACTTTAAAACGAGCCAACATTACGAGGGCCTTCCCCATCATCAGAACTCACTAAAATACATCAAAAAATTATCAATTAACATTATAAAATAACTTTTTAAATATTAACTAAAAACATTACCAAAAATATGCATAACAGTGTTACAAAAAAAATTATATTTACCCGAAATTCATTTAAAATTTAAAAAATTATCCATTTTTGATTAAAATTTTGTCAAAAATTTATGTCATAAAATTGGTTTGTTTTTTAAATTAACACTAAGGAAAAAATACCCATTTAACTGACATATTCTTTGGCCCCTGATGAATTAGGGTCATACTATTTACTGTAGTAAGTATACACTGATTTATTATTAAATATAGGTCACTAAGGTAAGGTTTACAAATTTTAATTTCCCAATTGTAGCAAGAACTGCTTGTGAGAGGTGTTTTCAATCTGTTTTATAATTTATGGTATCTTTTATATTTTTGTTTATATATAGATTCGATTGTTTTTCTATATCCAATATTGTAGGTTTTTCAAAATCAAAATTGTGATTAAGCTGAAGACTGTGTTGTACAAATGCTGTAGTGTTTATATTTTTACAATTATTGCTGTGTTGTTTGACTCTAGTTGTGATCTTTTTAGAGGTTTCTCCTATGTATATCTTATCACAATCTATACAATTTATTTTATAAATAACATTCAGTTTTTCGTGTGGTAAAATCTTTAATGTTTGATAAATGATTACTTTGTTTATTATGGTTATATAGTCCTAATTTTGTCTGTGGTGAATTAAATTCAACAAGTGTTCTCTTAATTTCTTTGGATAGATGAGGTATAAATTGCATTTTTTGATTATGGTATATATTTCTATTTCTTCCACTTATCATGTCTATATTTATCGCATTATTGATATTACCTATAATTGTTTTTTTATTATTTTCATTCTGGTAAAGATCTGTATAGTTTTTTGTTTAGGTTTTACTATTTATTGTCATCAATTTTTGGTTTATTATTGATCAATTTATTGTTATTAACGTTAAGGTTTTTTGTCCTGGGTTCATTTTTAATTTCATTGTACTTGATTTAATTTATTATTTTTTCGAATACATCTAATAACATTTTATATACTATAGTTTTTATTCCATTTAGATACTCATTGTCTGTCTGGTTTCACTATACAATCCAGCTTCCTTGATATTCAATAGATCTTAAAATGTTTCATTATTAATTCTCAACGGTCAACTAATTATATCCGTTATTGTATTAATATATATTAATCGGCAGAGTAAAACAATCATTTCAATATAAGCTAACTGTCTCTGTCTAGAGGGTTTGGAGTTGTTAAATACATCACGAATATGATGACGTCCCGCGCTAACCCATGTTAACTAACTCGAATTAAAAATTTGTGGGTGCAACTGGACAAAAACTTTAATCATGATTAGCTTTTAACCCGGGTTAGTTAACAGCAAAAGTTAACTTTAACACAGGCTGTTGGTGCAACCGGGCCTTATATGTTAGCAAAAAACAATCATTTTCGAAACTTTCCACCCTGACACTTAGCTCAAGAATTTAATTTCGCTACTCGACGTAGAACAGGCCATTGACCGAGTTAGGCACCCAGGACTGCTTTACTATCTCCATAAATTCCCCCCTCCTACATAATACCTCATTATCCAGTCCTTGCTCTCTGGAAGATCCTTCAAAATAAACCATAATAGTTCCTATTAATCCCTATTTAATCAGTTTGATGGAGTTTCTCAAGGCAGTATCCTAGGACCCATTCTTTACTAAGTCTAACAGCTGATACCCCAACCCATCCTAACACATTCCTTTCTACCTATGCTGATGACACTTCTGTGTTATCAGTCAATAATGATCCTAATATTGTCTCTCATACTCATAATCCCACATCAGAGAGCTTGAAGTATGGTGTCAGAATTAAAGAATCAAAATCAATTCCAACAAATCCCACCAAGTTCCTTTACCCTTCGTCGTAAACCTATGACATCCTGCCCTGCAGTGTCCTTTAATAATATTCCGCTAGTTCCGGTTGAATAGATTCGCTATCCTCCTACTCGACAAACGACTAACTTGGAATCCGCACACAAGACTAAAACGACAATAAACTGCCTGTGGCTTTCACTTACTGGACAGACGCTCTAACCTTCCACTTAACTACAAAAGCCTCATCTACATTACCATCATAAGGCCTATCTGGAAGTACGGAGTTAAGCTTTGAGGCTCTACTAAACCATCAAATTCTTTCCGTATTCAATCCTTACAATCTAAAATCCTTCGAAAAATCTTCAAGGCTTCTTACTTTGTTTACCAACAAACTCATTCATAAAGAACATAATGTCCCATATGTTGCTGATTTGTCCCGTACGAGATATCATTCCTTCCATGACAGACTTCAATCCCACATTAACCCAAAGTTTTAATCCTGGCTTCCTCTTCCATTCCTGACAATCTTCCTAGGCGTCTGAAAAGAAGATGTCCTCGAGACCTTCTAGTGTAGATTACTTAGTGGAGTGTTGCCAATGAGCATATTCTCTTCATGTCTTTCCATATATATTATCTATATCACCAGCCAATTTACTTGATGTATTTACTGATACAGTTGTAAATTTCAATAAATAATTAAATAAAAAAATGAACAATTTCGCTTCAAAACAGAATATTATTGTAATCGAAATTTTAGGTTGTTATATTTTATTGGCACAAAACATTTTGGTCATCAGTGGCAAAATATCTTCTACCCCTGGTGGGACACGAACCCACAATCCCCGGTTTAGAGATTACTATCAATTAGCTTGGATTCTTTCTTTACTTGGTAAAATTTTTAATCCATTTAAACGGCATTAGATTGATAAAAACCAATAGATTGGAATACACATTAAATTACTTTTTAAAAAATATATAAAGAAAGTAACCAATCTTGTAATAAATATGGTTTTCGCTGAAATTTGACCTCTTTTAAGCCCTGTATACACTAAGTTTATTATGATATTATTAAGATCTGACAATTATGATGCCGGCTAATTTGAGAATCTTATAAAATTAAAGTTCTCAAGTATCACTGATTTATTGTTATATGATATATAATTATATATACGAATGTTTTGAGTTCTCTATAAGTAGAGGAAAGTGTGTCAACGTCAACCTGTGCAACAATGAACTCACCTCATATTTTAAGGTAAGGTCATGGTACAAGGACTACTAACTTATTAAGTATGTATTACTAGACATAACCGCTATTAAAAAGCGCAATAAAAAAAATTATAATAAAATTGCCCTCCTAAAGCCTATGAAGGGTTTTGGGTTCAGTAATAAAAGAGATACGAGTACAGTGATGGGCAAATACTCAACAAAAAAGGTACGGACTACTGTACTCAAAAAATGCACGCTGAGAAGTAGAAAATCTTCTTTACATCTACGTTCTTTCAATTTTCCAGTGGACTCAACATTTCGTAATTTGAATACCGAATTATTTTTTATATGAGGTCACCAGGGTAGAGTATATTACCTACATATATTAAGCACGGATTTCATCCATTTGGAGAACTGTTAATAATTAATTTATGGCATCTTTTTTTCATATTATCGACTTTAAAATCGATTAATTTAATCTTTTTGGATAAAATCGACTTAGGGGTCTATTATTATGTTTTATTACTTGAGGAACCACATGATATTATACATTTTAAGACAAAGAGCTCGCGCACCAAGGACTTTTACCCCCATAACAAAATTTTAAAGCAATCTGCTGGGTTTGAACTCGGAAACATAGAAATATAATATAAATCCTTCACCACTTATTAAACCTTTTATAGTGCTATCGATGCCCAGTGTTGGGAGACCAAACCCGGAAAGAAGCTCTATCATGTCTTTTTTTAAAGCTGAATTCAAATCTCTTTACATCCCTTTTGAAGGACGAAGTAATTAAATTGACTACTTCCCCGTTTACGATTAATACTTATTCACAGTTAGCGGCCGACTTGATTAGACCAAGATCACCCACAGCCGCCTTGTATTTCCCCGAGTTTTTGGGTGTCTAATTTATAGAGTATAGGTGTACCTCAGAAGGGTCTCCATACCATAGAGTTCCTTATCAGCTAAAATATTTATACTACAGCTAATGCTTGAAAACAAGACCCAGAAAACAATAGATTAGTTGTCTCTAGACTACGTCGCTTCCGAAAAAAATAAAATAAATAAATCAACAAATAAACATAAAATGTTAAAGCCGTTTTCCTATCATGCCTCTATATGAAATATATATTTCGGGAAAGCATTGCGATCGTGATAATTTTCCATAATAATAAGTCCAAATAACCAAGTCCCGCAAAAACGTCTCGGTGTTTGGAAATTTAGCAAGAAAAGGAAACGTTGTGCGAAACTGAAATTTTATTTTTAAGACATTTTTAAAACCTACATATTACAGCAACTTTTTGGTTTATTATTTGCAATAATAAACCTTTGTAATCGACCAAACGAATTATAAAAGTTATCTCCTCAAAATTTGAGGGCTTAGGTTTCGAGATAAGTTGTGCCCGAATAAAGAATTTAAAAAAAAATAAGTCGTTTGTCCGCCATCCGCGGAATTTCTCCAAAACTACATGACCAATTATTTTGATATTTTCCACAAAAATAGTAGGGCATCCGACGATGATCCTGACATCTAGACGCTGATATCAGTTGGTAATTTTAATTTAATAAGAATTTTTAAAAAATCCGTTTTACCTGATAAATGCCGTTTTACCCAAAGCAGTGCTACGTGATAGAGAATTAGATCTTCTGCAAAATGAAAAATGAATCATTGAAATATATGTTCAGAACTAGCAGAGATAAAGCGTTTTGAAATTAGTTGTGGGGATATACCATTTTCGTTTGGGTTATTTATTGCTTTACATGTTAGATAATGTTCTATTAATAGCTATATATACAGTTATACTCTAATATAGAATACCCTAATATTTTGAAATAATAAACCATCTTACGATTTTCTCAAAAATGGATCCAAATATTTTAATTAAACCAGCTAAATTGATTTACAATTTAACATGCTTATAACTAATAACATGGAGGTATCATTCTGATTGAAATAATCTGACAGGGATTAAATGCCGATATTTTAAATTTTCTTTCTCTAAAGTATCATTGATTTTGTAGATTTTACATATATCACATCATCTTGTTAACATTGATAAAAAACCGGTAAATATATAAGTTGAACTATATAGATATCTAACTAATGCATAAAAAATTTTTTTTTTTTAATTTATTTATTTAAAGAAATTTACAACTGTATTAAATAAATACAACAAGTAAATAGGCTTTATATATGATTAGTACACATGATAGTCCTGAGAAGAAACTACCCATTGGTAGCACTCCAATGTCTTATGTTAGAAGGTCTCTTGGCCATCTTCTTTTAAGGCGCCTCGGTGGGTTGTCGGGAATAGATATGGAGGAGAGGTCACGGATAAGCGGGTTTGAGTGGGCAGGGAGTTTGGAATGAAAAGAGGTATATCTGTAACGGGCCAAGTCTTCAACTAATGGGATATTTAGGTCTTTATGGATGATTTTATTAGTAACAAAGTAAGGAGCATTGAGGATTTTACGAAGGATTTTGGACTGCAAGGATTGGATACGAGAGGAATTCGATGGTTTAGTAGACCCCCATAGCTCAATGCCATAGGTCCAAATAGGCCTGATAATTGTGATATAAATGAGTTTTTTGTAGTAAGTAGGAAGTTTTGAACGTTTGTCAAGTAAGTGTTGTAGTGATCTGTATCTACGAGCAGTTTCCTGTCGTTTCAGTCTAGTATGAGGATTCCATGTTAGGCGTTTGTCGAGGTGGAGTCCTAAGTACCGAATCTGTTCAACAGGAGTAAGTAGGATATTGTTAAAGGATACGGTGGGGCAGGAAGTCATAGGCTTACGACGTAGAGTGAAGGTGATTTGATGGGATTTATTAGGATTTATTTTGATTCTCCAGTTTTGACACCATTCTTCAATGGCTGATAAAAAAAATTTAAAACTTTTTTTTTTTTTTATGCACATTTAGTTGTTTTCAATATAGGAACAATAATATAGAGGTACTACATGCCTTTGAAGATCTAAAGACTATATAACAATTATCTTATACGGAAATTGGAAAAGTTAATGGTATGTTATAAGAAGCCGATCAAACTGATTGTTGTAGATGCTTAGTTAATAAAACACATACTTCTTTCGAAACTCGATTTAATTAATTAATTAACCTTCTTTCGTCTCTAACTATATTTAAAAAAAAATTAATTGATTTTAACAAAGGAGATAAGTGAAATTCTTGGTTTGCGCGCAAAACATTTTCAGATACATATTAAAAAGCAAAACAAAAAATTAACAACCTATTAATATTTTCGGTACTGAAAGTACTTATTACGTTTCAATTAAACGAATTTTAAATTATCTTCTAAAAGTGTAGTTAACTAAAGAAACTTGACTATTTCTGCATTCCATACATAACAAAGTTATCCTTAGATTATCGATATTTGTGGTCAGGTATTCTAGATAATCGACTTGATGGGAAACTCAGATCTGGAAACGCCGGTAAGTTTGCACCTCAAAACGCAACACACACTAAATGGATGCTCTTACACAAAGGCTTTGGCGGAGTTGCCCAAGCGACTCTGAAGACTCCTGTTTCTGCAATCGGGCACCTTCGCCTATCAAAGGATATCAGCAGGATCAAACGAAAGTCAGGATTTCCCATGCGGTGCATACCAAAAGGAAGGACGTTCCAAACTTTACCAGAATCGCTAAATCGTGAGAAACTCAGTCTACCTCTTATTTTAACCGTGTTCTGTTACAAATTATAATTCTAGTGGTTTCATCCTGTATTTTCTTCCACTCGAACCTGAAACACAATTTAATTTAAGTTTTTCGGTATAAAATAAATAAAAGGTAAAAAATAACATAGCATGCCCTAGGTATACTTAACTATTCTTATTCTTTAAAAGAAGGATTAAAACCTCTTAAAACAGTCTCATTTAAAATATTTACAAAATAATTTAATAAGGCTTTCGATGATTTTATTTTTAACAATATAGTATGCAATGATTTAAAAATTAAAAAAAAAATGTTAACTATTATATCTGAGATTTTTTTTCCTTAAATTAATAATTCTATATATTAAAAAAATATTATACATAGTTATATTTTTAAAAAAAATGAAAAAATATTAATTAATCTAAAATATTTAATGTATATTAAAAACTTTAAATCATAAATAGCAAACCATCTAAATAAATTTGTATTAATAATCCAGCTATGAAGTACATGAGTTAATACATTTATTTACTTAACCACTTAGATTACCTATTGACAACTTACAATTTTTTAATTTATTTTTTATTGTTTTATCCAAGCATTTAGTATGAACAAATGAATAAGGCGCTAAAAGCAAAAAAAGTTATTGATATTTTATTTAAAAAGTTATTTAATTATTGTGTATAATACAGAAGATTTATTACATTTCAAACAAGAATATGGATTTTTTCAAGATATTCAGCTTTCGAAATGTTATAAAAACAAATCGAATCTGAAAGGGTTGCATTAAAAAACTTATGATAGTAAGAAAGGTAAATATGCATTATATTTTTTCCACGCACTGTTAAGATTTAATAATTATAATAATAATAGTCATTATTGATACACGTATAAACATTTATAATACATTTTCATTTATATATTTTTTCTTCTTTATATACATATATGTACATAGACCTTCCTTTTCAGGAGTTTGAAGTCTTTAACGGTAACTACCCGTACTTAGCTGTTAAGGCTTACTTGTTTTTAAAACTTTTATAAAGAACTTACTGAATGGATTTTCAAATTACTAGATTTATGACACTCTATCAGTTTTATAAAATGAATAGTTTTTAGAGTGTTTTTAAATCAAGGTATTTTATTTACTGTTGTTTTTTCGTTTTTCTTTCTTTCAAGAACACGACATATTATAAAATTAAAGGCTATCGGCAAGTTTCATACAAATCATTTAGCTCTACTTGCACAGTGAATCTCGATGTTATGGAAAAATGAAAGTGAAAAAAATTAAATTGTTGATAATAATATACCAATTGGACTATTTGGTACAAATTAGCCTTTTAGTCATTTACTCGAAGAATCTAGAACATAGAACAAAGAATCTGACCTGCTTAAAATATTTAATTTTCTCTTTAATTGTTATAAAGTAACATAGACATGCGATAATTTAAAGTTGTGAGATACTATGGAAATTGCATTAAAGTTAATAAGTCTTTGCCATAGTATTTATGATTTATAACAACTCTGACACATGTTTCTGAACAGACGTCCTATTATAAATGTAGATTTATTAGCTATAAATTATGCTTTATATTAACATGTTGTTTCTATGATTGGTCGACGAAATTAAGAACTTTTGTTATGACCTTATGACTTATGACCTTCGTCAATTGATCAATTAACTTTTATAATCACTGTAAATATAAGTTCTAGCAACTACTAACAATGGTAGTATACTTTTTATAAGTTGTAAGCACACTTCTTCAGCAATGAAATATCATCACCTGGCAGGTGATGCTGCTTGTTTATACTCAGCTCCAAAAAAAGTCTCCTTACTTATTTCTCCCAACTTTGATGATTGCCGGGTGGAATATAGAGTCCTCTTGAATGTACTTGAAGCCATAAGTTTTATCTTCGGAACCTCGAAGATATCTCTAGTGACCCACGACTCACTTCTACGGCGCACAGTGGGCAATATGACCGATTTAGGTGGACAAAATTCTGAAACTTGTCTATATTTAACCTTAGGTCCCAGATTACGGAAAACAATATTTAAAAAAAATTATAGGAGAAAACTAATTAATTTTTTGACACGATTAGCGAGCGCACCGTGGTCAAACATCAAATTTATTTGCTAAAATCAAAAACTCTACTATATTTTTTTATAGACGTTTGAAGTCCCAGAATACGGGAAAACAATACAAAAAATCTAATT
Organism: Piezodorus guildinii; assembly: GCA_023052935.1. NCBI lineage: Eukaryota > Metazoa > Arthropoda > Insecta > Hemiptera > Pentatomidae > Piezodorus > Piezodorus guildinii. The sequence continues at coordinate 39,569,306 of CM041292.1, read as the reverse complement.
ATGACTCGGAGTTGCTAAAATCTGATAATAGGTGTATTTTATATGGTTTAGGAAATTCTTGAAATCATAGATAGTAAAATTTTTGATTCGTAGTGTTGTGTCTGAAAAAAATGATGTATCGCCCAAAACGCAAAAAATCTCTAAAATGCTTTGTAATATCTAAAGACTAGAACTATTGGTAAAACATATTCTACAAACAAATCCTTGGGGTAATTTGGGGATTATATAGGCTTTCGTTAATGACTAAAGGCGTACATTTACAAATTGCTAAATCAACTCAACAGGTGAGATTGCAATTTATATTCAATAAAGAGCTTGGAAATATAATGTCTTACCTTTCTTAGCAATGCCCATTGTTGAATAAAAGCAAAAATACTTTGCTCTAAATACACCTTAAAGAAAATAAATGACCATCGAATAAAAATAATCCCACTGTTGGTTATCAGGCACTTGTGTGAACAGGAATGATTCATTCATTTACTATTTATTTGTAAACACGATATCGTGGGAAATATTAGTATTAATGGTCTTGCCAACTAATAATAAAAAGGTGAAGCACTGGAAAATTCCAAACTTTTGACTTGACTTTTGTCCACCTAAATTAGTGATTTAGCCCATTGTACGGCGTGTTGAAGTGGCTCCTACCTTCCATACGGAGACAATATTTCCTCGGAATAAACCTTTACCAAATTGCAAACTAAAAAAACTCTCCATACATCCACAGTATCCTACGATTCATATCCTCAGTTCACTATCTTGAAACAAAATCACGCCATTCTTACCTTTACATTCCAACTCATAGAACTAAATATTTTTATCATTCCTATTAAAAACGCTTTGCATCTCTACCACCTACTCATCCGGCATTTATTCTTCCCTTCTCTCATTCAAATCCCACCTTTTTCAACATCTTTTGCCATTTCCGAACAAACGCACAACTAAAAATGTGAATTTTTAACTAACTTATTTAATTTCAATGTAAGTTATAATTATCTATTTTGACATAATCCTATCATTGTACAATAATTGGTTTATTTTAAATTTCATCAAACCTAGTTCTTTTAGAAGATTTTTGGCACACTGTAAATTAAAATTAATTTCATCTGTTTCTTGGCCAGACATAGTCACAATCAGCAAGTTTTAAAAAAGAGAGGGACATGATCAAAAAGAGATTCTACCACCTGCCAATAAATTTCCTATGAGTTCAAATTGTCCTTTTGAAGTATGTCGATAGAAAAAGAGATAAAGACATTATATAACCGCAAGGCATAACCTCGGGGTCAGTAGCTGCTATGGAGTACACCGATTGATATTTAGTCGCTGAATCAGATTGGTCGTGTTGTCACGACGGACCTCAACGTGAGCCAACGAAAGTTCAAGGATCAGGACACATACGATCTTCTCCTCTTCAAGGCTTTGCGAACGGAAGTCGTAATTCAACAGTAGCATCGGTCAGTGCTTTACGGCCATCGGATAGCCATCTCCTGCCCCTCTTAACCAGCCAAAATAATCAGATATTCTTCTTAATTTTTTTATATAACTTTTTCTATTATTTTATTTTTAAGTAAGTAAATTTACAAAAAATATTATTGAATACGGTATGCAGGATTTTATCAGGGTAGTCATCATCATCATCATCATAATCGTTTCCTCTTCTACCGGTGTATTTTTCGGTGTGAGGATCCTGCCTGTAGAGTCTGGTGCTTTACGGCCATCGGATAGCCATCTTCTGCCCCTCTTAACCAGCCAAAATAATCAGATATTCTTCTTAATTTTTTTATATAACTTTTTCTATTATTTTATTTTTAAGTAAGTAAATTTACAAAAAATATTATTGAATACGGTATGCAGGATTTTATCAGGGTAGTCATCATCATCATCATCATAATCGTTTCCTCTTCTACCAGTGTATTTTTCGGTGTGAGGATCCTGCCTGTAGAGTCTGGTGCTTTACGGCCATCGGATAGCCATCTTCTGCCCCTCTTAACCAGCCAAAATAATCAGATATTCTTCTTAATTTTTTTATATAACTTTTTCTATTATTTTATTTTTAAGTAAGTAAATTTACAAAAAATATTATTGAATACGGTATGCAGGATTTTATCAGGGTAGTCATCATCATCATCATCATAATCGTTTCCTCTTCTACCGGTGTATTTTTCGGTGTGAGGATCCTGCCTGTAGAGTCTGGTGCTTTACGGCCATCGGATAGCCATCTTCTGCCCCTCTTAACCAGCCAAAATAATCAGATATTCTTCTTAATTTTTTTATATAACTTTTTCTATTATTTTATTTTTAAGTAAGTAAATTTACAAAAAATATTATTGAATACGGTATGCAGGATTTTATCAGGGTAGTCATCATCATCATCATCATAATCGTTTCCTCTTCTACCGGTGTATTTTTCGGTGTGAGGATCCTGCCTGTAGAGTCTGGTGCTTTACGGCCATCGGATAGCCATCTTCTGCCCCTCTTAACCAGCCAAAATAATCAGATATTCTTCTTAATTTTTTTATATAACTTTTTCTATTATTTTATTTTTAAGTAAGTAAATTTACAAAAAATATTATTGAATACGGTATGCAGGATTTTATCAGGGTAGTCATCATCATCATCATCATAATCGTTTCCTCTTCTACCGGTGTATTTTTCGGTGTGAGGATCCTGCCTGTAGAGTCTGGTGCTTTACGGCCATCGGATAGCCATCTTCTGCCCCTCTTAACCAGCCAAAATAATCAGATATTCTTCTTAATTTTTTTATATAACTTTTTCTATTATTTTATTTTTAAGTAAGTAAATTTACAAAAAATATTATTGAATACGGTATGCAGGATTTTATCAGGGTAGTCATCATCATCATCATCATAATCGTTTCCTCTTCTACCGGTGTATTTTTCGGTGTGAGGATCCTGCCTGTAGAGTCTGGTGCTTTACGGCCATCGGATAGCCATCTCCTGCCCCTCTTAACCAGCCAAAATAATCAGATATTCTTCTTAATTTTTTTATATAACTTTTTCTATTATTTTATTTTTAAGTAAGTAAATTTACAAAAAATATTATTGAATACGGTATGCAGGATTTTATCAGGGTAGTCATCATCATCATCATCATAATCGTTTCCTCTTCTACCGGTGTATTTTTCGGTGTGAGGATCCTGCCTGTAGAGTCTGGTGCTTTACGGCCATCGGATAGCCATCTTCTGCCCCTCTTAACCAGCCAAAATAATCAGATATTCTTCTTAATTTTTTTATATAACTTTTTCTATTATTTTATTTTTAAGTAAGTAAATTTACAAAAAATATTATTGAATACGGTATGCAGGATTTTATCAGGGTAGTCATCATCATCATCATCATAATCGTTTCCTCTTCTACCGGTGTATTTTTCGGTGTGAGGATCCTGCCTGTAGAGTCTGGTGCTTTACGGCCATCGGATAGCCATCTTCTGCCCCTCTTAACCAGCCAAAATAATCAGATATTCTTCTTAATTTTTTTATATAACTTTTTCTATTATTTTATTTTTAAGTAAGTAAATTTACAAAAAATATTATTGAATACGGTATGCAGGATTTTATCAGGGTAGTCATCATCATCATCATCATAATCGTTTCCTCTTCTACCGGTGTATTTTTCGGTGTGAGGATCCTGCCTGTAGAGTCTGGTGCTTTACGGCCATCGGATAGCCATCTTCTGCCCCTCTTAACCAGCCAAAATAATCAGATATTCTTCTTAATTTTTTTATATAACTTTTTCTATTATTTTATTTTTAAGTAAGTAAATTTACAAAAAATATTATTGAATACGGTATGCAGGATTTTATCAGGGTAGTCATCATCATCATCATCATAATCGTTTCCTCTTCTACCGGTGTATTTTTCGGTGTGAGGATCATGCCTGTAGAGTCTGGTGCTTTACGGCCATCGGATAGCCATCTTCTGCCCCTCTTAACCAGCCAAAATAATCAGATATTCTTCTTAATTTTTTTATATAACTTTTTCTATTATTTTATTTTTAAGTAAGTAAATATACAAAAAATATTATTGAATACGGTATGCAGGATTTTATCAGGGTAGTCATCATCATCATCAACATAATCGTTTCCTCTTCTACCGGTGTATTTTTCGGTGTGAGGATCCTGCCTGTAGAGTCTGGTTCATATGTCTCTTTCCTGTGCCAACTCCATTCTCCTCAGTCTATCCCGCGCTTCCTGCATGCTTCTTTTACACCGTCCTCCCAGGAGATGCGGGGTCTTCCTCTGGGCCTTTTTCCCTCTGAGCGGGTCTCATACGTCTTCCTGGCACTTCTCTCTGGATCCATCCTAAGAAGATGTCCAAACCACCTCAGTTTCTGTTCCTCTAGAACGGTCTCCGCCGCCTTGACATCGAGGTTAGCCCGTATAGTGACTATCAGGGTAGTCAACAGGTTTAAAATCATTAGAAAGGGTGGACATTGATTCGTAAATATAAATTATTCTTTAAAATACTGAATTTTAATTATTAAGTACATTATTGAAAGTATAAACGGTCTCTAACCGAACCTTTTATCCTTTTAGTTTTTTAAATCTATTATTGTTATAATATTTTACTTCATCTCTCTCGACTGATTTCATATATTATATTAATGAATTATATGAAACATAGTCCCCAAAATTTTTACCTCTCTTAAGTAATACCTAAAAACCTGCATTTAGAAGGACAGAATGTGACGTCTCTTCATTTTAAATTTAGTAAGCATTTGGTTCTTAATCAATATCTATAATAGAAAGTGCCACTTCAATATATATATACGCTAATGTTGTTATAACAATCTAGGTCACTATAAAAAAATATATTATTCATTGATGCTACAGTGGCTTATCTGTAAATCCTATTTTCTAGGTTTAATTAGGATAGGGAACATTTAAGAGTACCTTACTACACAGGGAGTTGGTACCATCAGTTTACGTCCAGGCATTACCTTTCCTCATTTTCCTTTCTATTAAAACATCTGAAGGTCATTTACCGGGTTGAAACCCGCGTACCTGAATATAGAAAGCTGTTAAGCTAGGTACTACTCAAAATATATAGACCCAATTAAATAATAGGCTTACATTTTATTAATCGCTTTACAAAATTTATCATTTTTTCGGATAGCGGTTAGTAAAACAAAAATAATTAAATAGTTTCAACTATTTATAGTCTTGCCAACGTAATTTTTTTGTAATCAATATTGATTTGTTTATCTTATATTAGTTCAATTTAGTTACATATTGCTAATTTCACTCCACACAAATTGATTCTGAATTTTGTATCTCACCAGTCGGGTAAAATAAATAACGAAATGCAACTAATAGCTAAAATAATAAGACAACAAAAATAATAAACTGAACTATTATACACATAATAGGTATGTGGGCCATTACTATTTAAGAAACCTAGAGTTCTACACGCTGACACTAAAAATTTGTAATTTCTTTTTAGTTTTTGTAGGCTCTTGACTTGGAGTGTGTTTCTTATCTCATGTCGCCCACTATGTGCAGATAAAAGAGGACTTGAATATTTTATTCTGTCATCAATTATTTTTCGCAGTTAAGAATAATGTTGAACGATCAATTAAATAATTAACAAAAAAGACAATTTGTTCGTGATTTGAAGTTGAAGGTTTCAGTTTCATATAGTGTGATTAATTCTGGGTTTAAAAACCTCAACTGGAAATAATCCTTAGTTTATTTATGCTGGTTTTAAAAGACAAATAACTCTCTGTTAATATTGAAACTGGACAAACTCTATATATGGGGTTGTGCTTGGAGCACAACGGTGGATATATGTAGAGAGAAAATGATTTTTAAAATTTTTAATGTACAATCTTTAAACTATTACATCGTATTGCTAACGTTTCAACCCACATTGTGATTCATCATCAGGGCTACGCTCGCTCTGATAGCTGGAATTGCAGTAAATTATCTCTAACTAACTTTCCAACAGAACATGGTAATTCTATTCCCTTAAGTCTCTCAGGATACTTCTCCATCATCTAATTCCTTCTCCAGACGCCTCGTTGTTCCTGGCTATACTTATACCCACTTTAAGTCATTCACCTTTAATTTATTCCAATGATAACCGCCATCTTATTTATATTATGAATCTCTCAACAATCGAATATTTAAATCCGTCATGATTATTTATATAGAGATACTATAGATCGACCTCGGTTCAATATTCTACTAAAATAAATAAGTAGTTCGTATATTTTTTTTCTTTCAAGAATGCTATTCATGATTACGGATCCTCTTCTTTGTATGCATTCTCGGCTCTAAATACTCTAGTTAATTTTTTTTTTTTTTTTTATGCCAAACCTCTAAATAATAGAAGCTAAATTGCATCATAATTATTCAAGTTACAAGGGTGAGTAAGATAACTACTCTCTGATAAGGAGTTACGACAGAGTTAACGGTCAGCTACGATCAAGATGTTCTTGACGGTCCGATCAAAGTGCTCATGACATGGACCAAAACAAGAAGACCAAGATTCGGAATTCCAAGAGCACAGAGATAATCGGAAATCTGGCAACTCTTGCTCGACAAGAGTCGGACTTTGCATTATTCATTGAGAGATACGTACATCCGCATGCGGAACTCAAGGCTTGTCGCCAGGAGTACAATTAAACGTTAAAGTGCAGCTCCACTCGAAGGACAATGTATCATGCATCCTCTTGAATTTTTCGAAATCACGGTCCAAATCATAAATTATTAAAGATATTCTTTGTAAGGATATGTACAGCATTCATAAGCAAACAGGATCTTTTATAATTACGACTATGAATTATATATGTTAAAAAAAAAAAAAAAAAATATATTTAATTTATGTTTTATTTATTTTGGTGTGCTTTTTCAAGGTCTCTGTTTTGTTTTTTAGGGTTTTTTTTATTTTAATAATTATTTGTATTTTTTTTCTATGGATTATTTGCTTTTTTCAATATTTTATCATTTCTAACTATAGCCAACTACTATAAATTCCTCCCTATTGGAGAGGCTTTTATCAATACTGATGCCAATAAAGCTATTTTTATTATTATTATTATGAATTAAAGAAGAGTACAAGAAGAAAATCTCTCTATGACTGTTCCCAAATAATCTTCAGAATTATGTTATTCAACGTAGAATCTATTAATCTATCTAGTCTCATTTATTTAAAAAATATCTGGTTCGGGAAACACGAGTTTCACTTACATCGGTCGTTTAAAGCAATTAAAGAACTATTAAATAAAGTTACAGTAAAAAAAAAAAAGATTCTTTTCAGTTTCGTTGGAAAAAAATATTTTATAATATTAAATATTTATATCCAAAATATAATTTTCTTTATGACCAAATCACTTTAATGTAAGCCCTCTTCGTCACTTTACATTACCTTTCACAACTTTGTATATTAGATAGCACTGTTTCTCAAATATTTAGCTTAACAACGGAATATTATACATCTGTAAGACTGTTCCTGTGTTGAAAAAAAAAAAAAAAAAAAAAAAAAAAAAAAAAAAAAAAAAAAAAAAACTTAATAAACCATGTTTGCTTTTATCCTCCTTTAGTTGGTTATCAAATTCGCAAACTTGTAAATTTAGCCGTTTTTTATCAATACATGCTGATAACATAATATATTTAATAGTTTGGAATTTGCAAAATTAAAGCTACTTTAGAAGTAGAACATTTAATATATCGGCATCATATTTTTATTTTAACAATTTTATTATTATATTATAATAATATAATAATAATTTAATTTATTTGTCTTTTGGGCAATCCCCATACAAATAGAGCTGGCTGGCACATCAAAATTAATAAATTTATCACGAGCAAATATATATTTTAATTACAATTCGAATAAATATTTAAAACAGAAAAAAAAAAACCACATATTCAGCAATAAGCATAAAAGTGCTACTATCTTTATGATTAATTTCATCCAACATATACATAAATAACATAAATTAAATATAAGAATATCAATAAATAATGTAAAAATAATAGTAATAAAGCAAATACTAAATCCCTACAAAATACTAACAAGTCCCGAAACCTTTAAGAGTGATTAACATTCTGAGAACAAAGATGATGAAATCTTATTTAAAGATTTTCTGCTACAAAAATAAATAATGATTTCAGATCTATTACGTAGGGTTCCGCAAGAATTTCATAAAAGCCATCAACACTCACATCATTCAATACGGGCATGAAACGGTTTCTATTGTCATGGTATGCGGGACATCGAGCAAAAAAATAGAAACAATCTTCCAATGCGTCTCAATCACAAACTAGGCACGGCTCCTGTGGGTCCAGACCATACTTCTGCGGGCCGACGCTAAAGGAGATGGCGTACTTTCCTGACAGTCTGATCTGGGCTAAAGTCTTAACATACGCGATATTGCATCCTAACATTAGATAACTTTGCGGAAGGAGGGTGTCAGCAAAGAACGTACTGTACCACGGACTATAGGTCGACTCTTGGAGCATGGCTATATCCTTCATTCTTATATATTTGCAGTAGCCCTCCAAAATATCCTTCTCTCTGGTTCTAACAGTGATAGAGTCGTTAAATAATAACGGGTCAAACATACTCGTAACTCTCGAAGAATTTCCCTAACTGCGTGACCCAGTTATACTGCTTACTCCACCTATCATCTCTATCCAGGAGCATCAAACTTAGGAAACATTGCTTTACATATCGGGTATTATCCATGTTTAAGATCTTTCTTAACCATTTAAGCGTCGTTTTTAGTACGTAATACCCCACAGGCACGGATGCGACCTCCAGTCTTACCATATAGTGTGGTATATTCCGACTGAGGCACAGCAGCCGCTTGTAGTACCTGGACTGTATATCTTCCAACTTCTTGATGTGCCTGATAGCCCAGACTGGTGCCGCATAGAGAACACAGCTCAGCATTAGTGACTTTTACAGTATCTATCTGGCGTCCCAGAATATCATTTTAGTTCTCACTAGTACCGCAAGTGTTCAGTACCACCCCGATACTCGTATTGCTCCTCGATATAATATGCCTCATCGCCCGGTTAAAAAGTCCTGATGAGCTGAAGGCAATGCCAAGATGATTGTATTCTGGAACCTCCTCAATTATGTCACGATTGAAATATGCACTTCTACTTCTCTTTAGTCTACCTCTATAAATTTTTAGCAACTTTGTTTTTGTGATATTTCTAGTCAATAAGTTCGCTATGGAATATCTATTTAAAATGTTTAGTTTCGATTGAACATCAGTCACAGAATCCCCAATCAAGACCGAATCATCCGCATAAATGAGGCTCGTAATTTCATCATAAGAACTTATTCTTATTCCGTGTGCCTCATTTTCCCGAAAGAAAGAGTCGATATCGGCAATAAATAATGAAAATAAAAGAGGGCTCAATATCTCTCCCTGCAGGACACCTACAGTAATGGATATTGGATTGCTTAAATGGTTTTTACATTTGTTTTGCATTGTTGCATGACCATACATGTCGCCTTTCATCCTGAGGAGCTTTCCACTTATCCCCTTCGAAAAAAAGCTTACACCAGAGTATGGAATGTGACACAGAATCAAAAGCTCTTCGAAAATCCACAATGACATAATAAATAGTACGCCCGCGTTTTAATAGGTTTATTTGGGAGAGAGTTGTTAGAACAAAAATATTGTCCAAGCAGGTCCTGCCATGCCGAAATTCCGATTGAATCATGGTATTAATACCTATTGAATTATTATATAAATGCATTGGTGGTGACTATAAGGTTTCGTATGGCCATACTGCTGGCATATGATACGTTGCGGTGTATAACTCTTATTTTTCTGGGTTCTTCAACTTTTATTTTTGTATAAAATATGGATTGAATTTTGAATTCTTTTTCATAGTAAGTTGATTTGGAGACATCAATGAAAAATCTGGTGCGCGCAACACACGACTTTAACTTACGTACGTTGTTAAAATCAATTTAAGAATTTTTAAATATATTTAAAGATACAAATAAAATTGTTAAACAATTAATTTTTTGAATTTCAATAGAAACCTGTGTTTTATTAAATAATCTATTATATTTTTATCTACAACAATCAGTTAGTTTTATCGGCTTATCATCACTTTACATTAAACTTTAAAATTCCGTATATTTGATAATATTTTTTCTAAAATCTTTAGCTATCCAACGGCATATTATACATCTATATTACTATTCTTGTGTTCAAAAACACGAAAATTGGAATAAGAAATTAGTTTGAACTTTTCTCCTTTAGTTGTTTAACAAATTTGCTTAACTTGCCTATTTACTCCTTATTTATCCATGCTGAAAATATTATGATTCTATATTTTTTTAATCTATAAAATTTAAAATTACTTTAGGGGAAGAAAATTTAAAATATCGGCATTTAAACCCTATCTGACTATTTCAATCAGAATAAAACCTACATTAAAGCACATCAAATTTTACATTGATATATGGAGTTTAATCAAAATCGTTGTAGCCGTTTTAAAGTAGATCGTAAAAAGGTGCAAAATCCATGGTATAAAGTAGATCTTATCCGGTCAGCTGATTTTGATGAACAAGTTTTGTAACGTCTCGGGCGTATATAGTAGTCTTAAATACGAAATTTTTATTTTCATAAGATTTTTCGTTTTCATCTGGAAGTTACTACACCCAAAGACCATTTTGCGGGACTTGGCTATATAGACTCAGGAGACTCTAAAACGTGTATTTCCGTTGAAAGCTGGAATTCAAAAATATTAAAGATCGCAATTTGTTCCCTTACTATATATTTCGTAAATAGGTAAGTGAAAGTAAAAACATGTGGAGTTGGTTTTTCGACCGACAAATCACATTGCTTTTATTCACTACTTCATAGACATATTTTTCGATATATTTTTTATTTCAGTAATTGGGGTAGTTTGGTACAGGTTTTTAACGTCTATTGTGTGGTTTTTGTCTATGGGAAGTTGATATGTACAATAATCAGCTTCTGAATTCTTAAGGCTGGCTACTAGTTTTTTTATAAAAATGTGATGTTGAGGGGCAAACAGTAACCCCTTTTAGTGTAGTTTTGAGGTTTTCTGAAAATGTGATGGAACCTTAGTATTCTTGGATGCCGTGAATGTATGTTGGAGGTGGATTGTCTTTGAAGAGTTTAGCATTGCCAGCAGGCTGATCTTCAATTAAAATGCCTAACGCAGCGAAAGTGTTACTGGAATGGGCATACCATTTCCTGCAACTGTTCTTTTTTGCCTCTGTGGGTCTCTGGGTTCTGTTGGCAAGTAAATTGTTTTCCATTAACTAAACGTATTTTATTATCGGAATTTGAGCCTAATGCACTTTTCCTATTTCCTCCAACACACTGCGTTGAGGTGGAATGCATTTCAGCTGTTGGTCTCACCTTTAACTTAATATTGTCAATGAATCAATCACAGAATAAAATTTATTCAAACGAATTTACTAAATTTTAATAAACGTTTTGAACAAAAAATATAGGTTATTTATATTTATCAAGCACCATATGCATAATCACCATATTTAATCAATTATTGGTTAGCATTCTCAGAGTATCTAAAAGTACCAAAACGCCAAAATTTCTAAAGCTATTAAATAGTAATTAAGTTTTTCTTCCTGTGGATTGTATTTTAGTAAAGACCGGTATGTATATTTCATCTTTTGAATATATGTTGTTTCTATTTGAATATACTTAGAAGCACCCTCATATTTTGCTTCTATTTCCAAATCAGTAGACCCTAAACGCATTTTATGGCCTAATACGTAAGACCTTTAAGCCTCAGAAGAGTGTATGCTGTGCTAAAGGCATGAACTGTGAACTTTCTCCTTGCCCTAGGTTCAACTAAGTCAATGTTTTATGAAGTCGGATGTTGGAAAGTGCCAGTACAATACTGCCAACTAGCTTTGCAGATTCTTTGATCCTAAGGATTATAGTTGATGGGCAGTAAAGTTGACTGTATGGGTCTTCCGGCTTCTTTGACGCTTCAATGTTGTTAAAGGTTATGGTTACGTTAGTTCCCCATTTTAGCGAAGGTGATTTGAATAGAACCATTAGCGTCAGTTTAATTAATACTAATGAGTTAGTTGTATTTTATTTATATAAAAGGTGATCAATATGGTTTATGCCAATTATACACAGGCCATGAAAAATAAAATTGATTAAAAACTGAAGGATGTGTGTGTTATAGAGTGAAGGGTTTCTTTTAACACTAATATTAATTTGAAATGTATTACCACACACACACACACACACACACAATTGATATACAATATTAATTGTTTCGTTTCTTCATCAAATCATACGCTCCACCATCCCTTAAAGGTCTACAGCCTCCTACAGTTAGAGTCCACTATCCATTCTTAAGAAACCAGATTACGTCTTTCAAAATTCTATACGCCTTCCCGTAGAACCAACAAATGTGAATAGCCCTTCTTCGCCCGGCCCACTAATTTATGGAATACTTTTCTACCCAACATCCACCATGCTCCGTTCCATTCTTTATTCAAATCTCTACTTTTTCAACATATTGTTGCTTCCTAACCAGATCCTAACTAATTTGGTACAGCGGTTAAAGCGTGTTGAAGAATGTCACACTTCTTAACGCAAATGGTCGGATGGTTGATTTTTATTTAAATTATTATTATTTTTTTAACATTTAAAGATGATGTTGTATATATTTATAATTAACATTATTATATTAAGTTTTTTTGTAATGTGTTCATTAATTCATCCGTTCATATATATATGAAGAAATTAGATCAACACACGGTACCCAGGCATAGCTATGAGAACAATAAATTCTCGAAACATTGCATAAATAAAATTGTTAATTTATTGACTAAAACCTAAGAACAGTAAGAAAACTTAAATATATATATATATATTTGTATGTGTATTGGAATAATTCAAAAAACACTTAAATGGTTGCTATATTCATAAACATTTATGCTGAGTTTGGAATAAGCCTTGGTTAACTATGGCTCTCTATAAGCTTGGTTGATGTGGGATACATTTTTTTCTATCAACCGAATCAAGTATTAGACATTAGGAACGTTTCTTTTCCTTTTTATATTGTTTCCTTTTTTTAATGATGGAATAAATAAATTAAAGTTGCTCCTCACATAATCGAGGATGCCTTCCAGAGGCTCGTGAGGATGGTGCAAAGGTTAATGGGACGTAGTTCGCTAGTCCTGGCATTTGATTAGCTGAAGACCTGTGTCATCTGAAGGAACAGTTTGAAGGCACTACACGATGAAAAATTTTCTTTCGCAATGGATCTTTGCATAATTTTACTTTCCATTTTCAGGGACATTATGGACAAAAATAATGGCCTGCTACGTGACCACCCGTCTGAAATAAGCGGTGTTGGGATTGGGCTGTTATGGCACACGCAGCAAATATAAAGTTATCTCTGTCAACTTCATTCATTCTAGAATGTTGTTAAGTGATTTATGTAATGATTGTCAATCTAATGCAACACTAAAATGATTGCCTCAGGTAAATGTTTATGTTCTACAGCTTTGATATATAAAAATGCCTCTATACAATCCCTATCACCGTTCATAAAATATTACCCTTAATATATTTTATAAGTCCAGCATAGAGTTCCAACTTGATCTTATTAGGTTTCGCGTATAATTGATCACAATAATAAAAATCTGGTGCGCGCAACACACGACTTTCACTCACCTCCCTTATTTATATCAATTTAAGAATTTTTAAAGCAAATTTAGAAACGAAAATAAATTGTTAAAGTATTATTTACAATAGATTTCAATAGAAACATGTGATTTCTTAAATAATCTATTATATTATTATCTACCACAATCAGTTTGTTTTATCAGCTTTTACAATAGTAGGGGTACTCACTACGTTTGCTATAGCATGCTATTTGTGCTATTGTGCTAAACCTATCAATTTTATACAGGAAATAACTGTTGAAACTCGACGGGTTTAGCACAATAGCACAAATAGCATGCTATAGCAAACGTAGTGAGTACCCCTAGTATGTATAAGATATTATTTTTTCTCAAACATTTAGCATTCCAACGGTATAGTATACATGATATTACTGTTCCAAAGTTCAAAAACTAAAAAATGCATTAAAAAAATATATTTGCAGATATCTCCTTTATTTTGATATCGATTTCACTTAACTTATATATTTACTTGTTTTTTAGCTATGCTAATCAGAAGATATGGTCAATTTAATAAAAATTAAAGGTACTTTAGAGGGAGAAATTTTTAAATATTGGTATTTAAGCAATTTCACTATTTCAATCAGTATGAAACCGACATGATATCAAAGCCCGTCCAATTGTTCATCGATATAGGGACTTTAATCAATATCGTTGGAGCCGTTTTTGAAAAAAATCGTAAATGGGTACAAAATGGATGTTATTTATATGGCTCTTCTGGTTAGCTGATTTTGATTAAAAAGTTGCTGTGGCATCTCGGGTGTATAGTTGTCTTAAATGTGAAATTTCAGTTTCATAGGACTTTTCGTTTTCGCGCTAGACTTACCACACACACACACACACACACACCACACACACATACACAGGAACACAGATTTTTTTAAGGGACTTGGTCGTTTGGAATCAGGAGACAATAAAGCGTGTATTTCCGTTGAAAACTGGAACCCGAAAATTTTCACGATCGCAATACTTTCCCTTACTATATATCCCATATATAGGTAAGAGAAAGTAAAAATCACTTACAGATTTATGTTCTTTTTTATTTCAGCTAAAATATTTTAGTTAAATCTCTCTCAAAATGTTTCTCCATTAAATGATTCCATTAAACTTTATATTATTAATTTGTTTTGCTTCATCCTCAGAACCGCAGTGATTTCAATTTCCTTAAAGCTTAATTTTAGCGACTAGAGAAATATGCATGAATAACACTTGCTGAGCTTAATTTCATCAAAGAAACACATTTTATTTTCAAATTAAGAGAAATAATTAACTGGTAACATTATTTCAACCAACATCTCGGAAACCTATCTTTCTTGAAGAGTAATTATTATGGAATTCTTTAAAGTGTATGTAATTATCTTTAATTTGAGTGGTGATAGACGTCTGTTCGTCTCATAGTTCATGAGGTAATGTTTTTGACAACTATAAATTTTACGCATTTTTAATCGATCACTTTAAGGACATGTTGAGAAATTTGTATTATCTCGTAACAGTTTATCATACAGAAGTCTATCTCCACTTAAATGATAAGCTGTAAAGTAGCATGTATTGTAAAGTAGTTTCTTATAGTTATTTTCATAGAAATAGCGGTTTGCGGTTCATATAGTTCCGAAAATGAAAAAAAAAAAAATGACTATAATAAAAAGTAAAGCGGATTTCTTTTTTATGGGTAAACATGTTAATATATTTTGAAAAAATTCAAAAATATTTTAATAATTGAAATGTATTCATTGTAAAATAGAAACCCTTTGCTCCATGCCCTGCGCTGCAGGCTACATTAGGGTCATTAGATTTTATTTAATTAAGTAGCAATATGAGCCCAATTTAAGATTTATTGCTGTATCTGCTTGTCTGCCTTAGAATATGAAGAAAAAAAATTATAGCGATTGCAAGCAATTATAAGAATAATTATAATTGCTTGAAATCACTATAAATATATTAATTAATGTATTTTAGCGAAATAATGTTAATCAACCATAATTATAAACCATAATGTTAGCCAGTACATAATTTATTCAATACCCACTGATGTGCTAGTTTTAAGAATCTTTTAATAATAATTCAAGAATTTTACGTCTATGTCCGATAGAAATTTGGAACATACTAATCAGTGAAAACAAAATTCCACTGGCCTACAATACGCCCTATGATGATCCACAATGGGGGTCGAAACGTTGGCAGAAAAATAGTGGTTGTAACTACCTAATTGTTTCATACATCGACTAATTCCTTCTAGTAAAGTAAAAAAATGTTCGAAGTCCACGATAACTTTTTTTTAATATCCTATCTCTTCTGACTTTTTGACTATCCAGCTTTAACAAAAGACCAATTTCAGCTAGATTAAACGAATTTCTAAAAGACACTGACCAAAACAAATTACTTAAGTCAAACTTTTTTTTAAATTTTGAACATGTGAGATAACTTTTTTTATTCTGGGGACATTGCCTTTGTTTGTAACTTTAGTCATAAGAAATACAACGATATGCGACTTTCAGGGATGTAGGAGGAGAAAGTGGTGAACAGTAAGGGGTTTGGCCGTCATACTACAGTATGAATAAAATGCTAATGAAATGAAAAAAAATTATCAATGACGTGAATTATTTCATATTTTAACACATCTAAGAGAGCCATATTAACTTTTTTTTGTTTATCTATTTTTATTAAAACTAATTCTAGCTTAAGCGCTACATTCATTTCAATAGTTGGGTAGATAATGAGCATCCACCCATTACTCAAAGTAAAAATATTGTACAATCTACCTTTTGTACAATTATTATATATTTAAAATATAAAGATACATGAACAGACGTAACATTTGTTTGAAATATCTTGTGTTTTTCAAGGATAAAATAAAATTACAAAACAAAAAAATAATAATAACAAAAATAAAATATCTGAAAATATCCGTTATGTATAAGAGATAGCTCATATTATAGCGTTAAAAATAAAGATTACTCATAATTACGACAGTTTGGAGATTTCCTGGTAGTAAAATAAATAAAAACTTACTAAGAATAAACATTTCGAAGCGATAGCAATTATTGTAACCAAATTGATGCCTAAATTGAATTTTTTTTTTTCAAGGCTTTGAGAAAATTATACTCCGATCTGAAAGGTAGCAATTAAACACCGTTATTTCGTTGACTTTAAATGAAAGTAGAAAGAGGAGTAAGTATCTTTATCTTTTTAGTGTTTAGTTTTGAATCTTAGAACTATATTTTTTATTTTTACTTTACCCTGTATGAAACATATAGTACGGTAACAATTTACGGTGAGAATTTGGAATTTTTAGTTATTTTCTTATAGAAAATCGAAAAATACTAGATTCCAATTTTGTTAACTATATATGTTTTATCTAAAATACAATATCTAAGCATGGCAAATATAAAAGACGGCTTGCTTGGCGGTGCTGTCATAAAAAAAATTTCATTAATACTAAACAGATATTATGTGCCAACTTTTCGCTCTAAATTTTTGGAATCCATCAGAGACAAGAAAAAGTAAAGAAGCAACTAATAAGAATTGAAATAAAATAAAAAATAATTAGAATTATTTTATTGGAGTTCAATATATGTACTGGTTAGATTATCCACCCATGACGTGTGTATCGGTATGAGTGATTTCTAGACTTTGTATACATTTTATTGATTCATTATGGTATATGTATTTTATTGTGATTTTATGCTGTGTAAATATAGTATGAATGTTATCTTTCACCACTATTATTTTTGTCCAAATTCGGACAGATTGTAATACTACTCAATAAAAATTTGTTGTTGAATAAGAATTAATACAATCTGCCAAAATCAATAGCAATAAGTATGAGTAATATAGACACTATTCACTCTGAATGTACAATATAAGTTAAAACATAAATTAATAAATGAAAGAAAAATACAGTATTTAAAAATAATTAAACTTAATAAATATATAATTAAAATAAAATAAAAGGAATAAAATAAAATAAAAGGAATAAAATAAAATAAAAGGAATAAAATAAAAAAAAGGAATAAAATAAAATAAAAGGAATAAAATAAAATAAAAGAAATAAAATAAAAAAAGGAAATAAAATAAAATAAAAGAATAAAATAAAATAAAAGGAATAAAATAAAAAAAGGAATAAAATAAAATAAAAGGAATAAAATAAAATAAAAGAATAAAATAAAAAAAGGAATAAAATAAAATAAAAGAAATAAAATAAAATAAAAGGAATAAATAAAATAAAATAAAAGGAATAAAATAAAATAAAAGGAATAAAATAAAATAAAAGGAATAAAATAAAAGGAATAAAATAAAATAAAAGGAATAAAATAAAATAAAAGGAATAAATAAAAGGAATAAAATAAAATAAAAGGAATAAAATAAAATAAAAGGAATAAAATAAAATAAAAGGAATAAATAAATAAAAGGAATAAAATAAAAGGAATAAAATAAAAGGAATAAAATAAAATAAAAGGAATAAAATAAAATAAAAGGAATAAAATAAAATAAAAGGAATAAAATAAAATAAAAGGAATAAAATAAAATAAAGGATTAAAATAAATAAAAGGAATAAAATAAAATAAAGGAATAAAATAAAATAAAAAATAAATAAAGGAATAAAATAAAATAAAAGGAATAAAATAAAATGAATAAAATAAAATAAAAGGAATAAAATAAAAGGAATAAAATAAAAGGAATAAAATAAAATAAAAGGAATAAAATAAAATAAAAGGAATAAAATAAAATAAAAGGAATAAAATAAAAATAAATAAAGGAATAAAATAAAATAAAAGGAATAAAATAAAATAAAAGGAATAAAATAAAATAAAAGGATAAATAAATAAAGGAATAAAAAAATAAAGGATAATAAAAAAAGGAATAAAATAAATAAAGGAATAAATAAAGTAAAAGGATAAAATAAATAAAGAATAAATAAAATAAAGGAATAAAATAAAATAAAAGGAATAAAATTTGCTATCACTAATATGAGCTTTGTTATGAAAATATTTTAACATTACCTAAACTGACAAGAAATAAAAGTTATCAAAATTTAGTATGTAATTTATAACATGTAGTGCATAATAGTGTACAGATGGGGAAATATATGAGGGACTAACAAATTAAAATTAATATATACCTCAAAGGTAGTGTAACTTCTAAGAGGCCTGTACTGTTGCATTTTTGGTTTTTGCAATATATTTTTATTTTTTAGTTGATTGTTAAACAATATAGGAGATGAGAATTCAATTCGATCTGACTGAGTGTAATTTCGTAAAACGAAACTAAACAAATATCTAGAGTTATTATGTTAGTTACGAATAGATTATTTATAGATAAGAAGGATAAAAAACAATTTTTAAAACTAAGAACACAGAATGGTAATAAAGTGATTTTATCAAAAAATGGTTTTGACTTTTTACTAAAACATCTTTTTAAATAGAATGCTGCTGATAGAATTTTCGACGTTAGTAGTATTTTTCTAGTTTAAATAATAATAAACTAAAACATAAAATCTTTCTCAATATTATTTTTAGCTTTTCGGATACTAAAAATCGCAAAACATGCTTAGCATAATTATTAAAACGTCTAAAATAATTAAGAGAATCTTCTAAAATACATTTCCTGTCTTGAACGGTACTTTAATGTTGTAGTAAAAAGATAACAAGGAAAACATTTTAAGAAAAATAAAAGCCGATTGTTAACGTCAGAAAAAAAAGGTGACCCATAAAAAAGCTGTTGTGTATTTGTATTTAATATGTTCGTTGATTCCAATACTATGTCGAATATTTTAACAGCGTCTTGTACAGCTTATTCGGCCGTATCGTGAAGCATCGGATGTTACTGTGTACTCGAATCTTGGAACAGCAGGACAACAGGTCTCAATAATTGTAAATAAAATGCCAGTATAAATGGTACGACATCCACACCGACGATCTGAATAACGAAACGTGATGTCAATGTAACGACCAGGTTCCATCCCGTCTCAAAAAGATATCGCTACAGGTTCCTCGAGTAACCGGTTCTAAACGATTATTTGCTAGCCTAGTCAAGGCTAAGCAGGTCAATGTATCGCTTGGGGCCGACGAACTCGGTGACAGAACTCCCTCTTTCTCTTTTTTTTTTTATTATTTTTTTTTTTTTTTTTTTACATAAGGAGCAAGGTCCTGAAGATGTCCCTTGTTTTTAAATTATCAGCAGACCAATAGATGCTCAGGGTTTGTATTCATGGAAAAAGTGCTGAGTGTATGTGTATATCGTAAGTATTTTTAATATTATTGAAGTTGGAAATACTACTATTCTTACGATAACTTAAAGAAATTATAGAGGTATTTATTTTTTGTTTTTAGTAAGCGAGACATTATAAATCTAGATCAACCCGTGTGCATTTATATGAAATGCTAAGTCAAAAGCAAAACTCAAGCATGAGATTTTGTTGTGAAGGTAAATCTGGGTGGACGTCCTAATCGGACGGGCATATCTTCATGTGTGTGAAGTTTATTGTTACAGTCTGTAATGACCTGATTCATGTTGTCACATAATCAATATTCATCTTAAAGGATTTATAATCTACAACATCATGAGGAAATGATAATATTATGATATAAAGCCATCATCTAAAGCATAAAATATGTAAATATTTACATTTGGATAGGAAAAAAAAAAAACAAATGCGCGATTAAATTTTTGAGCGCATTATTAATAAAATCGTGAGTATTTATTGTTCGATCCCATGCTGATACCAATCTTAAAGATAGGTTATAAAGAATAATTGTACTGAAATTTTAACTTATCAATTTTCAACTTCATACTCCGCATTATTATCAATTGTTTTTCCCTGAAGTAAATGGGCCATGGATCAAAACAAGTTGTGATCCGATAGAGGGAGGCCTGAACCATATGGTAGATGAGGCAGTAGTAAGGACAAGTATTATCTTAGAATAATAATAATTTTTGGTTTGTCAAAACGGGATGAAGCTCTGACAACTTCTCGTGCAATCATTCCAGTTGTTCGCAGACGAGTTCAGAATTCATAAAACATCCATCAGAAACAAATTCGTAATAAATAATACCGTTAGAATTCCGAAAAATGCAAAACTTTTTTTTTCAAATTACCCCTTTGCAGCAAATGAAAAAGCTGTTTGACTACGATCTGTCTATTGCCCCTGGGTATTCGGATTTCGAGAGTCTTCTCATCACAGGTGATAATCTTCCGGTAAAATCTCTAAAATCTATCAAAAAGGTTTTTCAATAAATGTTCAAAAATTTCTAACACCAGTGCAAATCGCTGAGTTGTAAGCTCGTGAGGAACCAGTCTACCGCTCATTTCTACCTTTCCCATGTAAGTTTTGCGAGTACTTATGGACAAATTTGACTTAACAGCTTCCTGCAGAGCTTCATAAATATCTACTATAGGTAGCCCGAGGGTCTTCTTCCTTTGTAACGTCGTATCTTCGCTGCTAAAATTTTCAAAGTAACAACGCGAATTTGCTTGTCAAGGAAGCATTTTCCTTTATATTTAAATTTTCACGAGTTGCATAACCGGTAGCGGTGTTGTTTTTTTTTAAGCGTTACCTTTAAATTACGATAATTTCGTAGGACACTGAGTCGTAGTTTCTGAGATTAGCGCGTTGAAACAAACGAACTCTTCAGCTTTATAATATTAATATAGATTGGTAAGAATTAAAATATTTATATTCCATTAAAATATTGATTTTAATAAACTTTTTTTTATTTTGTTTTTTTTTATACACCCTTTTCAATTATTATAATTATTCAATTATTTCAATTATTCAATTATTATTATTATTATTATTCCAACGGTTCTTTACGGATGTGAAACGTGGCCGCTTACTTTGAAGGATGAACAACGGCTTAAGGTTTTCGAAAATAAGGTATTGCTTAAAATATTTGGTCCGAAGAGAGATGAGGCCACTGGGGAGTTCAGAAGGTTGCACAACGCCGAATTGTGGAACTTGCATTCTGTGAATATAATTGAGCCGATTGCATCGCGGAAACTCAAATGGGCGAGTAAAGTTGTTGGGCTCAATGACGAGCGGATTCCGAGAATGTTGGTATTTACTGATCCGACTGGTAGGCGTCCGAAAGGTAGGCCGAAGCGGAGATGGGAGGATTGCGTTAAGGCTGATCTCGGGAGCTTGGGCTTGAATGGTGAACATTGGACGAGTCTGTGTAGGCGGGAATTTGGTGGTATCGGCATCGAACCTTCGGGTTCGCTAAGCCTATTATTATTATTATACACCCTTTTATGTAAATTCCAAGAAATTGTACAGATAGCAAAAATCTCTTATTAATTTATCATTAAAACAATTTATTTGATTTTTTATAATTAAAATCTAGAAGTTATAGTAACATTATTTTTCAGTTATAGAAGGAATTTTTTTAGTATGATTCGAACGAAATTCAATCTCAGTATGTTTTGAATCTATAAAAAATTTCTTATGTACCACTTGGCAATAAACGTCTGAATTATTATTTTTTATTAAGATTTCAGTTTATTTTATGCTCAGTTGGTCCCTCATAAGTTGTGACCGTTATCTAGATTCGACATTATTGGTAACTAGGCAATTTTATCCGCAGTTTTTCAAGTATGCCTAGCAAGTGGTGAGGTTCACATTAAGATCCATAAAAAGAATCGGACATCAATCAGAGTTTGATGGCAAAAACCATATTAGGATTTAACTCCTTGAGTGTCGGAAAATAGACACAGCACAATGACACTTGACTCACAACATAATTTCTTTCGAAAAGAACCAAGCGACCATAACCCTTGATCGACCTATTGAGTCTGTTGAGTGCATACCGATCATCTGCAATGAGTGAAATGGGCATTAAAAAAAACAACAACCATAATTAGCTCCGTTTTCTCAAGACATATAAGACAAAATTAAAATAAATGTGTCGTCAATAGTTAAACAAATATTTTATTTCTAAACATATTACATATTATATATCCAAAATAAGAACATAAGAATCTAATATTCCGACGATTGCAAAAACTAGAGGCAAACATAATTCGACTGCAGCTTTTTCAGGGAAAGAATCTCTCTCCAAAACACTTTTGTAGATATATTTTTTTTTTTTATTGAATACATTCGTAAAGTGATTTCATCCCAGTATTAACAGGATTGTATCAAACAAATTTTCTAACATTATTTATTAAATGAAAAAAAAAATCATAACATTACATATTTAGAACATTATTATGACTATTGGCTTGTGTAGGGGCGGGGTAGCACACAGAGAACAAAATAATTTGAAAACCATACAATTAAGAGCTCGATGCTCGGTACTGTGGGAGGCTTTTATTTCAGCATTTATCCCCCGCCCTCATCCCCTAGCCCGAGAAACCCCATATAGCCTTCAAAGGCGAGGTAGGGGAGGACAAAGAAAAAAAAAAAGACTATTGGCTTGTTATTCGAAATACCGGATCCTTGAGAGTAAATAAATATGTAACAACAAAACAATAAGCACCCTCAAATTTGAATTTTACATTTAAAGATACACAGAACCAAAAATCAAAGAAACTAAATACTTTCACTTAGCTCCGTATTTAATATCATTTTAACGACTTTTAAATAAAATTAGAGGCGTAAAAGGTTAAATTATTGTATTGAGTTTCGATAGAAATTTGTTTCTTATTAATTAATCTATTTTATTATTATCTAAAACAATCAGTTGGTTTTATCCGCTATTCATCACTCTCTATTACTTTTCACACATTATTATATAAGATCATTTTTTTTTTCTGGCGCGACAGGCTGTGTAGGCCCTTGGCCTCGTTTATCTGTGAGAATACACTCACGATTCACGATGAAAGTTTACAGGGTAGGTCATCACTCCTTACGCCTATTTTTGTGAGTGACCACCATTTGGCTGACGGGTCTCACATACCCGGGGGAGAGGCTGTGAGTGAATCTCCATTTAATTGTATCCTTATAAAAGCCCCGCCGGGACTGGGATTCGAACTCAGAACCTCTAGCATGAGAGACTAGTGCGCTAGCCACTCAGCCGCGGGCTCCCCCATATAAGATAATTATCATCTAAAATATTTAGCCTTCTAACGGCATATTTTACATCTATATTAATCTTCTTATATTTGAAAAAATAATAATTATATCCAACATTTATTTTTCTCCATTATTTGGATATTAGATTTGCTTAAATTATATATTTACCTGATCGTTATCAATGCTAACAATGGATGATATGGTCTATGGATAAATGGATAATGGATGATATGGTCTATGACTGTGAATCTTAAAATTACTTTAGGAAAAGAAAAATTAATATTTCAGGATTCAAGTCCTCTCGGGCTATTTCAGTCGGAATAAAACCAGTATCATATTAAATTACATTGAAGTTTACATTAATTTAGTGAACTTATTTAAAACCGATATATCGGTTATCAGGAAAATGGTAAAAAAAGGTGAACATTTTATAGAAAAACAGGCTTTTCAATCACAATGAAAACTAAATTCTATTGGAGCCTAATAAATTTTACACCTATGTTTAATCCAAATCGCTATTTCCGTTTTTGAGAAAATCGTAAAATGGTGCAAAATGCATGGTCTAAAGTGACTCTTCTGTTTTGCCGATTTTGTTGAAAAAGTTTTGTAACGTCTTAGGCAATAATGCCTCTAAAATATGGAATTTCAAATGCATAAACTTATAGTTTTCGAGTTGAAATTACCGTAAAGACACAATTACACATAGACCTTTTGGAGAGACTTGGTTATTTGAATTAAGGAGACTTTTAAAACATATATTTCAGGTGACAACTTTTCCTAGCTACATATTTCGTATATAGGTAAAGGAAATTAATCAATTCGAAAAAAAAAAATTCTACTCCTGTCGCAAAAAAATTAAATAATTTGAAAATAATAAATACGGGGTTGTACTGAGCACTAAGACCTTTCCTGTGTTGTTAAGTCACAGTTATTTATTTATTTATTTTTTTTTTAAGATTTTGTTCCAAAAGTTAAGCTTTGCACTAAGGATACCTAATGCCTTAATGTAATAAAACTTAAAAAAATATAATATTAATTGATCCTGAATGTGACAGGCTGTTATCTCGAATAATATTAGGTAGTTATAACGATTTATTATATTATTATAATAGTAATAATATTTGTTTTCGATTTTTTATGCTTGTTACAATTCAAAATTTATGTCTTGGCAACTATTAAAATTACAACTTTGTAATGATCACTTACCTATCGAAAGAAATTGTGATCGACGTAGAGTTCAAACTATATACAGTTAGTTCACCGAACCTCCATCAGATGGCAGAAGTAACCAGTCTCTTTCAGTCATAGTGAATGTAAGTTCAAAACTATGTATATTTGAATTTTTTATTATCCTGATTTCATAATTTATCTTAAGTCATATATTTAGCAATTTTGTAATAAGTAACAAAGCCAATAATATTTTAAATGTTAGGAAGTGAAACTTAAAGTATTGAGAATATTTTATTATTGCATTTTGAACAGGACTGAAAATCAGGATAAATTTATACTTGAAAGAGGATTTTGGGACTGTTTATTATTTTACATGAACACGATTTTCTTCTCTGAAACAATCTCTCTATAGACTGAGAGAATAAATCAAGGTATGATTTAATTCCCTATCGATCCTATTAAAAAAGAAACTAGAAATTTAACATCTTATAACCAATTATTATTATATCTATATTAATAATTTCTGAACCATATATGAAGAAATATTAAATTATTTTCATTTGAAAACAAATATTTGAATTAAATGAATTATCGAAGCTAATATAATCTTGGCTATAAGTATATTAATAAATACTATTATTTAAGTCAGAATCCATACAATAAAATAAAAAAATTGTAAGATTTTTTAATAAATCTTTTTGAATTCAGCATTTGTTAAATCGCATACTTAA
Organism: Piezodorus guildinii; assembly: GCA_023052935.1. Taxonomy (NCBI): domain Eukaryota; kingdom Metazoa; phylum Arthropoda; class Insecta; order Hemiptera; family Pentatomidae; genus Piezodorus; species Piezodorus guildinii. The sequence continues at coordinate 39,543,702 of CM041292.1, read as the reverse complement.
ATAATGTGTAATACACCTTCATCCAAAAGAAGGAAAAATAAATTTCCGAAAAACATACATTAATTGGTTTATTAATATTAAGTTCAGTGGTATAAGCATACATTTAATGAAGCCAAATAATATTTTCTGTGAATAATATTTTAGCAATAGTAAAGTTAAAATGATGAACATTGGACGTGTCTGTGCAGGCGAAGTTTGGTTGTATCGGCATCGAACCTTCGGGTTCGGTAAGCCTATTATTTTTTTTTTTTTTTTTTTAGAAAATATTGCTTTATTGAGAAGTAATACAATCTGCCACTATCTTGGGCAATAAGTATTAGAGATAAAATAAGTCATTCATTCCATACGTACAAAGTAAAGCAAACAAAAAATAAAATACCTCAATAACAAATGAAAAAAAAAAAAAAAAAAAAATAAATAAATAAAATAATGAAATAAAAGAAAATAATTATAATCTTGGCCACATTCATACCTATATACAATATTTACATACTGACCCTAAGAACTTCGAATCGAACCTCTGCATCCAGAAATGGATGCTGAGGCACAATGTCAGGAGATCCCAGCGCCTCTCAGTCAGCCGCGTCACCAATCTAGTCAGTGGAAACTGAGTGAGGGCGCTAGAGCCTCACACTCTCAAAGCCTATTATTATTATTTATTTTACAGCACTTATTATTATTATTGTTATTATTATTATAAAGTTAAAGTTATATGATTAGGTAGTATTTAATAATTATATTTTAATATAGCTATATATATATAGAGTTGTTGTTTAATTATAAAGGCAAACATTATCGCCCGCATATCTTTACTAAGTTATTTACTCATTAATTTTGTTGAAATGTAAAAAAAAAAAAAAAAAATAATAAGTCAATGAAATAAATAATAATAAAAAATAGGTTGACCTGTATAACAATATAATCCGTGTGAACCAGTTTGAAATAAACGAATCTTCTTAATCAATTGAATGGTACGTATAGTTATTTTATTGCATAGGATATATAAAGTTACACGATTTATTATCAATCTGAACCAAACACTTATCCTTAAACAATATCTACTACGATCTAAAAAGTGTTTGTGTGTGTGTGTGTCTGTCTGTCTAAGTGTGTGGTTGGTTTAGGTCAAAAACAAAAAGTCGTATGAAACTGAATATTCATGGATAAGAAAACCATACACACGAGAGGTTAGAAAACCATACATAAGTAGCATTAAACTGATCTGTCGTAATTTCGTAACTTTTTCACTAAAATCGACAGGGTGAAAGTGCTACTTTATACCATGCATTTTGCACCCTTTTAAGGTTTTCTCAGAAACAGCTCTAATGATTTTGATTAAACTCACTATATCAATGTACAATTTAATTGTTTTTAATATCGTGTAAGTTTCATTCTAATTGAAATAGTCTGGCAGGGCATTAATGCCGAATTTTGAATTTTTTTTTTTCTCTAAAGTACTTTTAATTATGTAGATTCCAAAAACCTAACCATATAATTCTATTATCATTGATAAAGAATGGGTAAAAATAAAACATTTTGAACAAATTTTATAGCCAGCTAGAGGAGAAAAGAGGAAAAATATATTTTTAGGATAATTTTTTTTTTTCTAAGCCTAAGAATGGTTTTTTTTTTATATATATATATATATATATATATATATATATAGTATTACATACCGTTAAAAAGCTGATGATTTTATAAAAAATATTATCTTCTTTACGAAGTTGTGAAAGGGGCAAATAGATCGTAAACTGAAATAATTTTAGAAAACAATTTCATATTATTTAATCTGAAACATATCTTTTCAGCGAAATAATATAATATTTAAAATATTGTTGTCTTTATTTCATAGTTCTTAAATTAATTTTATCAACCAAAGTAAGTGAGCGTCGTGTGTTGCGCGCATCAGATTTTTTAATAAAAACGTGTTTCTATTAAAACACAATGCAATTAATTCATTAACAATATATTTTCTTTAACAATTCTAAATGTATTTAAAACTTCTATAGGTAAGGTAAAGTTTTAATTCATTTGTCGAATCTCAGATCAAACATATAAAATTATTCTGTGATTCAATAATACGCTCTTAGAGAATAATTGCGCCTTATTAATTTATAAAATAGTGTCTAAATAAATTATAAACTATGCATATCGTTTAATGCCTCTGCGCTATTTCTTCTTTTTTAAATTAAAATTGATTAATTCTTACAGTGACCAACAATTATACTAAATTGTACCTAAGTATAACAGAGGATGGCCTTCTACTATTAAAGCACATCCGTTCAATATTTATATTGAATATATGGTTCGCAAACATTTAAAGGCAGACGTACATTCTTACTTGCGTACAAATCACCACGTTCATTCCCAATAATCACTTGCTCCATCTAACGCAGTTTCTCTCTTCTTCAGCTTGTGAAACAGAATTTTATGATTTTACTAATGAGTTCATATTTAGTGACAAGATTTCATAAGTCATTAGTATGTTTTAATGTCACTTATTTGTATTCGGTATTTCTGTCTTAGGCTCAGTCTAATAAATTATCAATTGATCTCAGTTGTGGTACGAACATCTTGACATTTTCATAAAACATGATATAGTTTAATTCATGGTGTGCTGTTTTGAGAGATCATTATACAAAATTATTGCTAAGAATATCCTTGATGTGAAAATTTCTCTAACAGTTTTTCACATTAAAGTTGAAGTTGTTTGAGGATTAAGTCATTCGAAGAGAAAAAAAGTATAGAATTTCAAAACGAGCACATATATTATATATGCTTACATAGAATGGAAATTTTTTTTTATTTTTTTATCAGGACATAAAGAAATGTTTAAAAAAAATGAATAAATAAATTTGAAATTGGGTTCAAAATACGTAGAATTCAAATAAAAAACAAAACAAATGAAAATATTGATTGTCTGCTCAACGAAATCAGGGATCTGTTAAAAAAACTAAGATACATCGGTTTAATCTTAGCAGTTGTTTGAGAGAAAATTGAGACGTTGAGTTCCAAAAGGTAGTTAACCCTCTTTTTAACGAACACGGTTATAACGAACACCCGTTTATAACGAACTATACGTCCCTTGAAAAATTAATAGAAAACTATGCTTTCTCCTCGTTTATAACAAAATATTTCCATAAAACGAACTAACGAACTACTTTTGTAGAGCTCAGAATTGAATTCGTTCGGTTATTACGAAAAATGAAGAAAAATTAAGATACGTCTTAATTCCCGGTAAAGTGCGACGCCTTTCTGTCCAAATCCTTTTTACCTCTCCCATCTGTTCAGTAGAATTCTGTGATTCAGCTTCTGGCTTCTAGAGTTTCAGCTTGTTATTCTGTTGTTATTCATTTTATTCGAGGTTTTGTCGAGGTCAAGTCTGACTTAAATTATTTAATCATTATTTAAATACAATGTTGGCGATTCTCCAAAAAGCGAATGAAAAATCGATTCAAAATCGAAAATAGCGGAAAAAATACGAAATGTCAAAATCTACTCTATCAAAAGCCTGTTCCATAGTGAAGCAAACATTTGGCAGCTTTAGCGAGTACGTGAGTATTGATGACAATCTCGCGACTCGGAAGATCACAGAGGTATCAGAAGGACCAAGATCTGTAGACATCCAATGTCAATCTATTGACTCTGTTGATCGGACGAAGAACCAGTAATCCAGCCGACTAAAGCATAAGTGACTTCATGTCCCGCAACGGTTCGCCAATACCACTACTGTTCCAAAGAAGTTCGTCGAAACTCTGGACGTCATTGGCACAGATCTAATAACTTTACTCAAACCAAAACTTCAGCAAACGGAAATTGAAAGTTTTCTTAACCGTCAGTTAGAAAATTTTTCATTCGTATTTTATTATTATTTTAAATTTATATGAATTTCCGTGATTCTGACATGGTAAGTTCCCTTTTAAGTTTTGCATTTTGAATTACGGTTCATGTTGATCTTAAAGTATTATGTAAAATGTGAAACATGATAAATATATGTACATAGTGCATAGTTTTAACTGCTTTGTAGTTTCTAAATAAACATATGCCTGAAAGCGAATGCTGTATTAAAAATGTTCTATTTAACCACCTGAATTCATACCAAGAGCTATATGTACATACAATATAGTTTATACAGAATAAACGAATTCTTTTATAACGAACAGAGAATGTTATGGTCCCTTGGAGTTCACTATAACGAGGGTTTACTGTATATACATTCTATAAAATTTTACAAAAAATGCAAAAGTCACTAATTACTATATTATTAAACCAGCTTATTTGATTCTTTTCTCATCAAAATCTATAATTGTTTTTTTACTATCATAAAAACACAATATTAAAGTGGTATATTGAAATGTTTTAATTTGATTTGGATCAAAACTAAATGATTAATCAGTACCTAAAAATAATTGCACTCTTAAAGGACTTGAGAGTTCATTAGATGAAATGAAATAGAAGTTTCAATTGGACTAAACGATGAGAATACAAATATGTCAAAATATTCATTTGGTACAAAATGTCCTTTAGTACCTTTTGGAAATCAACGTCTGAATTGTAAACATTTCTCCATATATATTAATTAACAGTGTAGCTGGTTCGTCATTCTTAATACTCAAAGTTCATTGCCTACACAGCTATATAAATTCCAATGCTGCATATAATTCCAAGAAAATAATAAACCATTGTGTGATGATTCGCATCATTTTTTATTCCATAATTTAATAGGGCTTAGAGTATTAAAATAGATGCTCAACCTCTTGCTTATTAGCAATAAATATATTTATATTAACATCTCTATATATTCCCCCCTCTTTTTTTTTCCTCATATTTCCGGGTGCAGATGACATTCTTTGGTGAAACTTAGTAGTGATCTAATTCTTTCACTAGAGTCCTTCAAGCTCTCACTGAGGAAATCAACTATATGTTTTATTGAGAGATTTACTCTACGCAAGTCACACATTAGTTCGGGATGCCTGAGGATGAGATGGACATGTGCGAGCCTGCTATGTCCGATGCGAAGTCTCGACAAAGCATTTTCCTCACGGCCAAGATCTAATATTAATACTCAATGACACTGTAAAAGAGGTTCTAGAATCTGTTAGGTCTTATTCATAGTGCAGGTAATATTTTTGAAGTGTAGCGGGTTATCTAGCGGAAAAATTAACGCTACGAACTGTGCTTCTGCGATCTGTAGCACTGAAGCTTCGAATCTCGATGTCAGTTTTTTGTCCTTTTTAATTGATCTTGAATGTATTATTATCTAGGATGTTTGTCCATAATATCATGTAGATTGAAAAATAAATCTGAATATTTAATGAACTCTTCCATAACTTAATATATATCACCTACCATCCAAATGATCATTTAGTCTCCCCTCTAAAAAGTACACAATGTACCTATTTACCTGGGAGTAGCATGGACTAGTGGATAGACCGTTAGGCTGCTGTTCTGCGGGTCACAGGTTCGAACCTTGGCTGAGGCGAAATTATTTATAATATAATTTCAGCAGTGGAGCAAGCCTAGGGTACGGAGACCCTCCTGGGGCACACCCAGCCTCTGTAATATAGGCACCCAAAATCGGGGAAAACCTGGCTGCCTAATATCCGCCTTGTACATCTGTTGGCGGTGAAACTGTACGAATCTCTTTTAGTAATTAAACTGAAATCCTTCATGGGTTGTAGAGCTTCAGGATATCTCTATCTTTTTTGAAAATCGATTCTAGCATAAAAAAAGGCCTTATAGTCTTATGTTGTGGATAAGCTCGATGTACTAAAGATTAAAATTTATATAGTGTATTTAGCTGTAGATGATATAATATATATGGCTATTAAACCAAGTTAAAGTGGATTTATCCTTTACTACGATGGAAATCGTTTCATAGTTGATACCTGTTCCAAACCCCAAAAGATAGTTCCTTCCTATAAACTCAACTGCCCACCTTATGTTCCGACATCGATTCGTTTGACACCAGAATATAATAAATGAATATTTATATTTAATCCAATTACGTCCTTCCAGGAATCCATTTCACGTTTTTTCCTCATAGTTTTGGAATCCGCTATCAGACTCCATCTGACGAACCGCCTTTCTGCCTTAATTTAAACACAAAACATTTAATTACATGTTTTAACCTCTGTTTTTCGTTCCATTGCAAAAGTATAGAGAAATTGAGGTTGCGGGCGGACGGGTGGATGGATGTTGTATAAAAGGTGAAGAAAAAATAATAAACTACAAACAAAGTTTAATTTATAATCATCTACACACATTTAGACTTGATTTCAAACAAACAAGAGTGTGTCGAAAATGTTGAATTTTGTAGGATAAAATAAACTTGGAACAATAAAAAAAATTAATAATAAAATATAAAACAACCAGCCAAAAGACATATAATTTACTATCTGACTTTGTGACATGTAACTTTATGCATTTTTATTCAATTACACACATCACCATTAACTTTTCATTTATATAGTTGTAATCACATAATACATGCCAATGTCTTTGTTAATATATGCCAGATTCAGGCGATTACTTTTTTTTTTTTTTTTTTTTCTGGATACGTATAGTTTTTGAGTTATCAGAAAACCAACCTATTTTATAAAAGGTTTTGGAAATATTTTTTTTTAACTATTTAGAGAACGAATTTTCCCAGGCTCAGCCTTATTGCATAGTTTGGCAGTAAGAAATCGTAGCTTTATAAACATACTCATTTTGGAGATACCAGAGAAGTGAGTAAAATTGCACTTTAATTTTTTTTTTTTTTAAACTTCTTTATTTAAATCAAAATACAGACTATTTACAGAGCAAGTAGAAGTAACTTCCCCACTAAGGCGAGCCCGTGTGTGAGAATGTAGTTCACCTAAGGCAATTCAATAAAAGTACAATAACAAACTGTAACACAGTACACAGATACAATACAATAATTAATTAATATAACATAATTTTTTATAAAGAAGTAGTAACACAATAAAAATAAATTAATACTTAAGGAATATAAAAATACAATTATAAAGACACTGTAACACAGTACACATTATGAAGCAGTAATTGACTAAGCTAAAAAGCTATCAGGAATGCATTACATATATACAAGATATAAAATCAAGGCATGAAAATAAGAAATTTAATTATATAATACCTAATTAATACAACAAAAAAAATTATAAGAAACAGTAAACAGTAATAAGCAGTAATGACAAACTAAAAGCAATAAAGAATTCATATATACAAGAAATAAAATGAAGGAAAGTAAATACAAGATTGAATTACATAATAAGCAACTTTTAAAGAAACATAACATAGTACACAGTAAGAAACAGTAATTGACATAATCAAAAGGCAATAAAGAATACATATACTTGAATACAAGATAAATGTTTTATTCATTTAAGATATAAATATAAATATTTTATTTATTTTATTTTTATATAAACATAAATATTTGATTTTATATTACAAAGATAATTTTTTTCTATTTTTTCTATTATATTCTAAATATAAGAATGAGTGACGCAGGCTGGCATCGAGGACAGGTCTATAGCAATAAGTTATTTTAATTCAATAATTCATTATTTTTCACTGAGGGATTTCGCCCATATTTTAACATTGTAGTAATAATTTGAATACTTTGGAGGATCGGTATGAGAAAATTGACAATTTGGAGGAATATTAATTTAAACAGTAGCAATGCAATAACAAGTCTAGTGTTTCGTCCAGGTTTTGGTCTTTACATTAAGAGATTAAAGTCCCAGAATATATTAATTGACAGGGGTCTTTTATTGATACCCAAAATTACCTTAATAATCTTTCTCTGCACAATCTCAATTTATAAATATAGATTACATGACAATACCTCAGGTCTTTATTTTCTGATTATTGTGTTTATGTGGATATACCTTTAAGAGACCAAAAACATTCCGAAAAAGTGACAAGGTGAAGTGTTTATTTCGAAAGCGTAAGTTGTACCGTGCCCTGAGTCATCCCAGCTATGACCTTTGTCCTCAGTTATGGACATCCTCTCAGTTGGATTAAGTATTTCTTAACAGCTCTTGGGAAATAGTTGCAAAGGATTTTCATTTTCCTAGACCTTTCCATTTTATTACGTAATATAAGTATGTCATAGTTCAATTTCGTAATACGTCAAATTAAAATAATATACATGAAAAAAAAATCAATGGCTATCAGTGTAAAGATCTATCAGTACTCGAGTACGATATTTCACAGCTCATTGAATGCCAATCACGAATGGCGTTAAGGTGGTAATACACCAGGCTCTTATTCCCAGCGCCCAAGACCAAGATCGGCAATATGCAAAAAATCCATTGACTTACTCATCTGTCCAGCTATACATCAAATTAATTACTTTGAATTATTTTCATGTGTAACATACAGACATTATTGTTAATTTCACAACTATTAACTAAAGTCCGTTGAAATTAAACAAAGAGTTGAAAATATTTTAAAGAATTATATTTAGTTTCTGGAAGGAATTAGTCCGGGTGGCGGTCAGTTGCCATTCTCCCACCATGCGCCTTGATGATGACCCAAGTCTGACCCAAGTTGAAACTATTTACTGTTTCATTTAATGACCGCAACCCAGACTAATTCCTTCCAGTAATTCTCAACGGTCAATTAATTACATCCACTATATTTAGTTTCATTGGAAAGATATGTTTTAGATTAAATAATATTGCAATAAAAAGTTTTTTGCAAAAAAATATTATTTGTGCTGTTTTGTCTTTTAAATGGTTGTAAAATTCGTACAGCTGATATATTTATAAATATAGCTGTTATTTTTATCAACGCTAATAAGATAATATAGAACGATTTACAGAATTTACAGAATCAAAGGTAGATTGAAAGGTATCAAAGATGGTTAGGGGAAGAAAATAATAAAAATCGGCATTTAAGCCCTTTAAGAATATTTCGATAAGTATGAAACCTACATCGGGGAGCCCGTGGCTGAGTGGCTAGCGCGCTAGTCTCTCATGCTAGAGGTCCTGAGTTCGAATCCCAGTCCGGCGGGGCTTTTATAAGGATAAAATTAAATGGGGATTCACTCACAGCCGCTCCCCCGTGTATGTGAGACCCGTCAGCCAAATGGTGGCCACACACAAAAACAGGCGTTAGGAGTGATGACCCTACCTAGAAAAATCTCATCGTGAATCGTTAGTATGATCTCCCAGGGGATTACCCCACGAGGCCAAGGGCCTACACGGCCTGTCGCATCAGAAAAAAAAAAAAATGAAACCTGCATGACATTAAAGCGTATTAAATTTTAAACAATATTGAGAGTCTAATTAAAATACTTTGATATTTTTTTAAAAAAATCGTAAAAAAGATGTAAAATTCATAGCATGAAGTGGCGCATCTAGTTGGCCGATTATGATGAAAAATTGCTAAATTTTAATTTAATACAATTGATGTCTTTCGAGATAGAGTTAGCACACAGACCTTACTGCGGTGTCCAGTAATTTTGGTTCAGATGACCCTAAAACATGAATTGTCCCTAAAATATTGAATTCGAAACTTTTTACGATCGCACTTACTTATATATTTCATATGTACGTAAGTTAAATTAAAAGAAAATTTCGAGAGCTTATGGGGGGACTGAAAAGCGTCAAAATGTCCTTCGTTTTTGTTTCAGTGTAGAGAAAAACGGGAAAATTCACCATCTCTTTTTCAGTGGCTCTTTTTATGAGCACTTGCATTTGTGATTGCTTTGACAGAGTTGTACGAGATGTAACATTGGGATATGAAAATCATTGATGTTATAATTTACATTCTTATTTTTTATTATCAGCCTCATAAAACTCATCAAAAAGATATTTGAGAAAACTGGTTTCAACATGACCTCGCTATAAAAGTTCGGATAGCAATTTAGATAGTATTTTTTGCTTGGATATGTAATGAAAACTTACATATTATTATAGCTCCTCAATTTTCGATAAATAAACATAGAGGATAAACATTTATTCGCTTTGAAGAGAGACCAGAGTTTGAGTATAGGCAAATTTAAGTGTAATACTTTATTTTTTTCTATTTCATAATTAATCAAAGTGTTTTTATTAGATTAATCTATAAAAAAGTTTCTTTATCTTCAAAACTACCTGAGTTATTGAATTATACTGTTTTTAATCGGCCGCCATTAAAAGACTAACCGACTAATTTCAACGTTTAAGTTTTAAGATCATCGACTGATACCTTAGAATTTTTGTGACGAATTTCCAACATATTGGTCCAGTATTTTGGGAGAACAGCCGTGGACTGCGTGCGGTAGATGTCTTTCGGCGGACATCGAACAAACGGATTTTTTTTTCGTTATTTAGATTCTAAGTATTTTGATACGTTAGACCTCAAATCTTAAGAGAGAGTGTTATTTAATTTTTTTTTTTTTTTTACTTTCACTTACGATATATAGTAAGGGAAAGTATTGCGATCGTGAACATTTTCGAATTCCAGTTTTCAACGGAAATAAACATTTTAGGGTCCCTTGAGTCCGAATAACCAAGCCCCACAAAAAGATTTGTGTGTGTGGTAACTCCCGGACGGAAACGGTAAGTCCTATGAAACTGAAATTTCATATTTAAGACAACTATACGCCCGAGATGTTACAAAAACGTTTTCATTAAAATCGGCTTATCAGAAGTTCCACCTTATACCATGCATTTTGCACCTTTTTTCGGTTTTCTCAAAAACAGTTCCGACGAGTTTGATTAAAATCGCTATATCGATGTAGAATTTAATGGGCTTTAATATAATATAGGTTTCATTCGGATTAAAATGGTCTGCCAGGGCTTAGATGCGGATATTTTAAATTTTCTTTCTCTAAAGTTTTGTAGATTCTATAAGAAATAACTATATTATCTTGTTGCAACTAATGAAAAACAGGTATACATATTAATTGAATGAATTTGATACCTAACTAAAGGAGAAAACAGAAAAAATATTTTTTTAATGCAATTTTTTGTTTTTGAACATAAGAGAGGTAATATACATGTATGATATACCGTTGGAAAGCTGAAGATTTTAGAAAAAATATTATCTTATACTTAAGCTTTTAAAAGTTAATAGAGAGTTATGAAAAGAAGATAAAACTAACTGATTATTTTAGATAATAATATAATAGATTTTTTAATATAACACATGTTTCTATATAAATTCGATTTAATTAATTATTTTATAGTTTCACGTATTTTTATCTCTAACTGTATTTGAAAATTCTTTCATTGTGCGGGTAAATGCACCAGATTTTTTATTTTTTTTGGTCGATTACAAACTTACATGATTGAAAATAATAAATCGATATTTTAAAAATGAAATTATTAACAAAGCAGCGGGGATAATAGTATTTTTTTATAATATCTTATTTAATGGTCATCTGTAAAAACTACTAAAATTTAGAATTAGTTCATTGATAAAGTTATTTTATATTTTTAAATTAACATTATTTAATAATATCAAGAAATTATTTTCTTATTAAATCGTTTATTTATTTTATTTATTACAAAACAAAAAATTTGACATAAAATTTAATTTGCCATCTGCATTTCCTTTGCAATAAGCAAATTTGTGGACTGCTGAAGCAGCGGCTCATCACATCAGAGTTCGTTAAGTGATCAGCATATCTCTTGGCCACCGCCTGCGTAGTCGTCGGGGTGGGCTGTAAGGATTCGTAGAGCATTTTAATGTTTCTGTAAGAGGGTTGGTGTTGTATGTTAGTCTTTGGTGGAAGTTATTGTATTGTTCTGTAGCAGTGGCTGAAATAGTCGGAATGTTTAAGTCGTTATGTATAACGTCATTTGTTACGTAGAACGGTGCGTCCACTATTTTGCGCAGCACTTTCGACTGAAAGGACTGTATTCTTTGAATACTTGTTGGTTTAGCAGAGCCCCACAGTTCTATCCCGTATGTCAAGATTGGTTTTAGCAAAACTTTGTAAAGAGTTAGTTTGTTGGTTAATGATAATTTAGAGCGTCTGTCAAGTAATCTAGATAAAAGACCGTATCGTCTGTTGAGTTCTTTGCGTTTTTGTCGAATGTGGGTACTCCAGGTCAGTCTTTTGTCCAAGTGAATACCTAAATATCGAATTTCGTCGGAAGGCGGAATAGGAATATTATTAAAGTTAATGGGAGGAGAAGGTTTGTGGTTCAGGGTGAACACTACATGAGCACTCTTGGACTCGTTCATCTTTATTTTCCACCTAGAAGCCCAAGCAGAAATTTCATCAAGGTGGTTTTGGAGGGATATTGCCGCTTGTAAAGGATCCTTATCTGAACAAAGAACAGCTGTATCATCAGCAAAAGTAGCCAAAAGAGTCCCATTGTGCTGGGGAAGATCTGACATGTAAATGTTAAATAATATTGGTCCTAAAACACTGCCCTGAGGTACACCTGCCTTAATTTGCTGAATGTCTGAGAGTTCGGTCCCGACTTTGACAGAAAAATGTCTATCCGAAAGGTATGAAAGGAATATTAAATAGAACGTAGGTGGAAGTAAAATTTTCAGTTTGCAAAGCAATCCTTCGTGCCAAACCTTGTCGAAAGCCTGACTAATGTCAAGGAAAACACCTGGACAATATTTTTTTGACTCTAGTGAATTTGAAATGAAATCAACTAAACGATGAGATTGTTTTATAGTGGAATGATGTTAAATCGTTAACGAAATATTTTATCACTGTCGGTAATATTATAAAAGGTGGGGAATTGACTAAGTCTTCTGTGACAAAGTAATAAAAAACAAGCATTATGACAACATTAAGGATATTTTACAATTAATAGTTCATTAATTAATTAAAGGAAATGAACAAATGTGGAAAACATTGATTAAGTGGAAAAATAACGAGAAACCTTATAACTCAGTAATTACTTATTATTTGTTTTATAAAAACGTCTGAAAAATATAATTCCGTTTTAATGAGCATAAAGAACATATTAAAAATTGTTTGAATAACCAGTCGTTTTAAATAATTCAAAACACGTATCTTCAATCAGTGTCGTTTTTTTTATTTTAATATTTTTTCAATAATAGTCACGAAGGTATTCTGGTATCACCACTCATTTTTTTATAACCACATTGATGCTATTAATCATGTAATTTTTTTTATATATCTAATGTTTTATAGATTATCTATTTGTAAACAAAACCTTTTAATTTTAATATAAATATCTTTAAATATTTTAAATACTTCTGATCCATCATTGAAAAGTGGAACATTTATTCGGGAAAAATAGTGAAATTCCGTTAACACTATATACAGATGTAATGAAGAGGAATGAACGACTAACAAATATTTTTAAAATCTCTTTCTTCTTTAGCAAAACCCTTTAAAAAAAACATGTATTACATGAAAATATAATAAAAAATATTAATATAAAAAAAAGGTGTACCTAGGTGTCAGATAGCATTGATGAAAAGTCTTCCAAGTAAAATTTTAAACTCTTTATCTAACAAATTTATTTCTTTGACATTAAATAATCTGCGATACATCTAAATGTGTGTTGAATATCTTTAAAATCAATATTTTCAATAAATCTCTATAAGTGAATATGTTTTGCTGAAAAATTGTATCATTACATTCTCTACAAATTCTTTTTGAACTTAAATATAAATATAAAACCTGTAGTAAAAATAAAAAAAACATTTTGCTTTATTATTTTGAACAATGAAGCTTTTTAATTTTTTATTTGAGCACTTCGAATTATTTTCGTGTTTAATCCTTACAATCCAAAATCCTTCGTAAAATCCTCAAAGCTTACTATAAAAAAAAAAAACATGTCTATATAGACCTTAATGTTCTATATGATTTGTCACGTCAAGTACCATATTCTTCAAAACAAACTCCATTCCCACACTAATCCATTAATTGCAATCCTTACTTCCTCTTCAGTCCCTGATAATCATCCGAAGTGTCTGAAAAAAAAAAAAGACGACCCCGAGACCTTCTTCTTTAGAATATTTGGAATGCTGCCAATTGGTAGTTGCTTTACTTGTGTGTCATGCCTATTTATAGTTATACTCCCTTTTACTTGATTTACTATTAATACAGTGGTAAATTGCAATAAATATATCCATATACATTTCTAGATAAGTGCAATCAAAAAATCGAAAAAAAGGTAGAAAGGAATTTTAGACCCATTCTCGTCGTTCATTTATTAGGATACAGGAAAATTGTTAGATATTTTTTATTAGGCTTACCGATATATATTAATATTTATAATCAGCTAAGATGAAAAAGTCTCCCAATTTTCGAGATCACACATTATTAGATACCCCAAACAGTATCTTCTTTGCCTTACTAAAAATATAGTTTGTTTCTCAACACTGTGCCCTTATAATGGAAAAAAAAATCTGTACCTCTACAACCCATGAAGGGTCTTGGGCTCAGTACATATTAAGATTCGTACTTTTTCTACCCCGACGGCCGTGCAATGAGGGGATAAGGCCTTGCTCAAACTCAGCCGCCAGGTTTCTTCCCCACGTTGGGTACCCACATATAGAGGCTGGGTCTGCCCCAGGAGGGTCTCCATACCCTAGGGTCGCTCCTCGGCTGAATGAACAGAATAAATAAAATTCTGGCAAAGCCGGGATTTGAACCCAGGAACCAGGGACCAGTAACGCTCTATCCACTACATCATACCGTTCCTTATATAAAGGAAAAGTTACAGTAATATAGCAAAGAGGCAGCTTTTTACATTAATAAATAAATTTATTTACTTAAGTCAATGCACGGAATAACTGAAAGTTAATATTAATGATAAGTGTATGCATTTGCTGATTTTGCGTAGATTAACTTCCCTGAAGATCAGCTTTATAATACGATATGGATAGAAAGAATTATATAAATGTATAATTACGTATAATCACATACGTTTTATATTGAATAAAAAACTGAATTTTCTGTATAAAACTGAATAAAAATACTGTATCTGACTCTTTCTTTTCTATTTTCTAGGTTTTTTTTACTATTTTAGTAAATTTAAATTCATTTAAAAGTGTTCAAATTTATTTAAAGAGGGAAGGTAAGTGAAAGTGATTTTCTTGTGCTGAATTGGACGTCAAAGTGATCTAGATAACCTTTGCAAGGAAATACCTTAAATTAATATTACTTAAATGAAAAGTATAGCGATTTTGAAATTGTTTTAAAACAATTTTGATTTTGTTTAAACTCGCTATATCGATTTAAAATTTAATAGGCTATAATATCTTATCTTCATTCTGATTTAAATAGTTTAACAAGGCTTAAATGCCGACGTTTTAAGTTTTATTCCTGTAAAGTACCATTAATTTTAATAACTAACCATATCGTCTTGTTGGCATTGATTTAACTCGTTATTATAAAATTTGAACGAATTCGATATCCAACTAAAGTAGAAAAGAGCAAAAATAATTTTTTCATGTAATTTTTGTGTTTCGGACCATAAGAACTGATGGAAAGTTGAAGATAAAATATATATATATATATATATATAATATATATATATATATATATATATATATATATATACATATCGTATATACGAAATTGTAAAAATTAATGGAGAGTGATAAAAACCCAATAAAACTAACTGATTGTTGTAGATAATAATATAATAGATATAAAATTGGAGGCTGATAATTACCTTCACCATTATTTTATTTAATTATGATGCTCTACGTTTCGGCTATAATGCCATCTTCAGACATGAGGCTTCTGGGTTTAAGTACCCACTCACTTTAAACCTGAAGATGGCATTAGAGCTGAAACGTAGTGCTTCAACATTAAATTAAATAGTGGTGAAGTTAATTATCAGCCTCCGATTTCATACTTAAGCTTTGACCTTCACCTAAAATAATCTATAGCTAAATATAATAGATTATTTAATGAAACACATGTTTCAATTTAAATGTAATTTAATTAATTCTTTAACCATTTTACTTTCACTTACCCTATATGTTTTATCTCCAACTGTATTTGTTAATTCTTAATTTTTTTTTAAAACATTTTATTGATATTTACATCTGTTCTTGATTTACATCTATGAGAAACAATCTTATGCAAATTTTTAGTTATGGAGGGGGAAAGAAAAAAAATTGTTTTTTCCTGAACAGCTCAACCGATCTTCACGAAACAAATATATGACATGAGTTTTACAAAAGCATTTAAAAAATATTTTTTTTATCCAAGAAAATGTTGGTCCAAAAAAAGTTTTAAATTAAAAAAAAATGATTAGTGATCGGTATACTATTTTATTTAATTGGACGGTCCTTCGTAATATATATATTTTTTTTTAATTTTATCGCATGTGTATCCTATGTTGAAAAATAAAAAAAACAAAACATTTCTATCTCCTGAACGAATCAACTGACTTTCACGAAAAAAAATATGTTAATGGTATTCTGAAATATTTCAAAAAAAAAAAAAAAAAAAAAAAAAATCGAAAACATTTTTGAAAAGCTTTTGTCAAACCCATATCATATATTTTTTTCGTGAAGATCGGTTGAGCTGTTCAGGATAAAACAATTTTTTCTTTACCCCTCCATAACTTCCCTCCCATAAGGATTAAGGGACTAAAAATTTTCATAAGGTTGTTTCTCATTTATGTAAATCAATAATATAAATTTGGTTCTAATATACGCGGAGGCAGATTTCATATGCTTATTCCGGTAGGCCCTTTAACATGTAAGATAAGTGAATTTGTGAGTTGCGCGCATGAGATTTTTTTAAACGTTTAAATGCTGAAACAAATAGGAATAAGAATCTTGGAGATGACCCCGCAGTACTTCATACCACGGCAGAAGATACCTCGGTAGAGCATACCGCGGTATAGGATGCTGCCAGAGACAGAGGTAGAGCCGGATTGACCCCCATCCAGACGGATACTCCTTTAAGAGGACGGCTATTTCCCAAGAGCGACCTTGGATAGGATGAGACTTTCTCTGGCGTTGCTACAGGATTGCCTCACTCACTGTCCTTGCCCCGAGACTTCCGCGCCAGCCCAATTAGCCCTGATAGCTCTCCGCTCTGATGGCACCTATGCCACCTTGCTGTAATTACTATTTGCATATATGTTAATACTCAATCTATCTTTGTATCAAGGTTATTTCGTTATTTTAGGTAACCGTTATTTATAACACCGACTTGACCATCATATTTGAAAGGGAACTGCTAAAATTTTACTGCTTCATAAAACCGTAAGAAGTTTAGTGATGTGTATGATTATGGTTTCTGACGGTTTAAGATAGAGTAAACATTTATTAAATAAAAATATTTCACTAAGAAAATTTTAAAAACGAAGGTGCATGTTATTTTAGTCTCTTCTAAAAACTGTGTAACCTTAGTGGTAAATGTTAATAAAAAATATTAAGGGTCGATAATTAAACAATTAAAAAATGTTAAGGTTCTGAGGAGACTCATCTGTAAGGTATCTTGGTTACTTGTGGAAAAAGTTAAGGAACCCCTAAATATCTTATACTCCATTGAGACAAGAAAGCTGAGCTCCTATGCACATTTCATGTAGATACTGGACGAGCGATGGCAAAAATAAGTACTTTACCATGCACCACATGCAGGGATTCCAGGGGAGAGATTGGCAGGACAGAGAGAAATGGCGAGATGGTTTATTAAGATAGGCCATATAACCTTCGGTTCTACTAAAGTCAAAGTCGTTAATATAGTACAGCTTTTAGGTGTTACGTTGGTAACGATAATAAGCAAATTTTAATTATATTATTCAATTTAACAATAATAGTTCTGCACTCACATCAAACAAGGAAAAAAAAAGTACCGAACCCTTGTTCTTTGGTTTAGTGCACTGTTTCTTTGTTCAACGTTGGTAGAAGACGAATTGTCAGATTGTCTGTACTGGTCTTTCCCCTAATTAAAAGTACCCATTTTACAGTGGCTGACTGATCCGCAATAGGGTCTCCCGACTCCGACTCGACTCAAGATAGCTATTACAGAATACATAATTATTTGTCCAGGCCGGAATGGTATATGGGACCGGAAGATAAGAGAGTCATAACACTCAAGTAAGTTACTCCTAAAGAAAATAGTATCCTCAAAGTAATCTCCTCAAAGAAATAAAACAAGAGAAACGTAGGATTTTGAGTAATTACCATTCTAATAAATCGCATGTAGGTATGGAATTGATTCGATTAGTTATATTCCTAACGTGGCCCCCAAGATAAGTAAGTTTTCTTAACGAATATGTGATAGGTAAGCTTCCGATTTGGATTTGGATCATTATTCGATCACATCGTAATGCATTTTTTTGGGGGGGATACTGGATACAGCTGCTGATATTATTCCACTCTTACAAAATTAATTAATCACTTTCCAAATATTATAAGACATGTACATGTGACCCACGCTCAGTTAGAGCCAGAACTCCAATGAAAAGCAAATATGTAATTCATTCCTCATTTGATTGATATTTGATAGCGCAGCTTGTCGTAAATGAGATTTCACGGTAAGGTACTAGATAATTATGTTTAAAATTTAATTCTTTTTATATGATATTTAAGTACATATGCTCTTTTCCTGGTTAAAACGCAATACAAAGGGTATTATTGTAACATAATATCTGTAATAATAGTCATGTAATTCACCATAATCGTTTGAAATTCGATTCCTCTAGACAGTTATGGAGTTGGGTTTCCTCAATGGCACGAAGGACGAACTTCTGAAGCGAAGAGTCTAAGATGTCAGCCACGTGAGTAGAGAGTTTTTCTAATATAGTAATATATATATATATATATATATATATATTACTCTGTAGAGAAAAAAATTATACCTGATACTAAAAAATAAAATTAAAATAAATAAAAAAAAGACCAACCAGTTAGGAATAATCATTAAATAAAATGGTAATATATCAACAAAAGTAACATAAAACCTAATGTTCATAAGGTTAATAGCCAAATCGGAATTTTATTGACGCCATATAAAGTAATATATAGATAATACTAGACGCCTTTCTATTACTGGTCAATAACTATAATTCGAGATGGAGGTAGATATATCTAAACGTTTTAAACTTTTTATTGTATGGATGCCAGAGATGTGATGCAAGATGTTGCAAGCTTCAATAACCTATAAATCAAGATGTTGCAAGACTGCGGTGAAAGTGCACCTTCTCCAGTCCCGAGTATAAAGCTTCGGCGCGCATCCCATGCGAAAGGTCTGCCCGGCGGACATCGTGCGTCTGCTCCATCGGAAAAGAATGCTGTCCTTAAACAGAGAATGAAAACACTCTAGAGGTTCTAAGAATGTAGCGAATAAAAACTGTAAGGTTGAATTCTACATAAATAAATATACATAGAAATTTACGTGTTTATGTTATTGTGCTCGGAGTCCAGCAATAGCTGGATAATTATTTCTATGATGTCTACCGTGAATCAACCATAGGGTTGGGAGACCCTTATGGGGAAAAGCCCTCTCCCCCTTACATTGATGTTGGCTAAGATTCACGATGATCATGTAAACCCAACAATATTTTTGTTCGTTCATGTTAAAAATCACATAAATTATATTTATTTATATATTTTTCGTTAATCTACCTTAAAAAAATCATTTCAATTACTTCTGATTTAGTAAAAAAAATAAATAAACGAACTGATTAATAATCATAATGGTATTGTAACACATAATCATAAACTAAGAAACGGAAAAAAATTAACGGAAAAATAAGGGGCGGAAGGAGGGATATGGAGAGGGACACAATGAGATTCTGAATCATCAGTTAATTCACTGTAGCTATCAAAATTAAAATATCCTGTAAGAAATTTTATATTATTTTTAAGAAATACATATTTTTTATCAGTCGGAAACGTAAATAAAAATTTAAAATTTTAACATATATTAAAAATTATGTTTATTTTTTTTAATCCGGTTATATAAAAATTATATTTGTAAATTGAAAAACTTTTTGTACTTTTTTTATAATTTTATTTAAACTATTTGATGGATTGAAAAAAAGCTTATCTATTTATAACTCTATAGGTTAAAATTATCTTATGCATACAATTATTTTCATGTTTCTTCTATTCAATTTATAGATCCGATTGCTTATATCTCCAAGTATGCTTTTTATTTTATTTTTGGAATATATCGAAAAATCTGTGAAAAGTGAAAGGTATCACTCACCGAATTAAGTCAGAAAATATCTTTTACACTCCTCCGAACTGAAGAATTTTTTCGAAGTGGTGGAACTATATACAAAAAATATAAATAAATAAAAATTGAATTCTTCCCTGAAATATTGTGTTTTAATAAACTTACAGTTTTTTTTTTTTTAACCGAAAATACATCCTCCCTGGAGAAGGCCATAGAGAATAGCTGAACAAGCTATACCTTAGAAAAAATGATTGATTGTGACTAAATAGACGACGTTATATGGCGCTAGTTTTAAATGACGCGCGATTTGAAAAGCATAGCTTTTATCCAATCATTTTGTAGTAAAATGCATGTAAACGTTTTACAAGTAATGTAATTCTGAATTATTGGTGAGAAATAGTTGTTTACACATTTTTTCAATAATAATAATAAGAAGAAATATAAGTTAAATATTTTTATTTTTATTTTTATCATATTGTTCCACAACATCAAAATATTTGGGAAAATTCCTGTGTATAGAGAGTATAAAAAACATTTTCTGAAAAAAAAAAAAAAAAAAAAATCAGTGATTGGCACTTTTTAAAAAGGTTAAAAAAATACACATTTTGGTTTTCTTTCTTCCGCTAAAAAATAGATTTTCGTTTAAGAATCACGATCACATCATTTTTTCATGCCTTTGACTCCTAAGAATCAGATAAAATAATCCTCATTAATTAATTTAAAATTTTACTATTAAATAATTAATAAAATAAAAAAAGTGTTTTTTTATAAACATCTCCAAAAATTTTTGAATTAAAAAGCTAAAATTTCGACACCAAATGGATCCTCCAAGTTTGAGTCAAAAAAGTAAAAAAAGCCGCGGGGGCAGATTTACCATCCTAACCCGGCTACACCCTTTGGTACTGATTTGCGTGTGGGTAAAATTCACATCTTTATTACACTAGGCTCTTTATTGGGTTCATATACAATTATTGGGCTGATGCAAAATTAATGCAGGTTTCCTCTATTGCAATATCTTAATTCCAATTGTGTAAACAAAGCTAATCCTAACATTGATCATTATTATAACCAAAACAAACCTTATCTAATACCCTCTCTTTCACCATGAATTTGTTTAGTAAAATCGTTTTGTTCAGTGTGTTCAAAGGTCTTGAATCGAAAATGTCAAAGTGCGATTTTCGTCAAATTTATTTTTACGAATTTAAATTAGGGCGCAGCGCTGCGCAAACGGCTCGTAATATTAATGAAGTGTGGGGTCAGGGGGCTATTAATGAGTGCACGGTGCAGCGTTGGTTCCAGAAGTTTCGCAGAGGAGATTTCGACCTCGAAGACAAGGAAGGTCGGGGCCGTCATCTTGCTCTGGACAACGACCAGCTGAGGTCAAAAGTGGAAGAAGACCCAACCAAAACCACACGAGAAATGGCGGCGGAACTCGGAACTCAAAAATTGCAACGTCTTTGCCCAGCATTGATGAATCGGAAGGGGCCGATCCTGCTCCACGATAACGCCAGACCACACGTTGCACAACCAACGCTTCGACGACTGCACGAGTTGGGCTACGAAGTTCTCCAACATCCGCCTTATTCACCTGACCTCTCTCCTACAGACTTCCACTTTTTCAGGCATCTGGACAACTTTTTGAGGGAGAAAAATTTTCAAAACCAGGACGACATTGAAAATTCTTTTCGTGATTTCATTGAGTCCAGGGATTCGGATTTTTTTTCTGGTGGAATAAGAAAGCTTGTTGAACGTTGGCAAAAGTGCATTGATTCAGATGGAAATTATTTTGATTAAATATATATGGTTAAAGTAAAGATATGGCGTATTTACAATACCTACTAAAAACCTGCATTAATTTTGCATCAACCCAATAGAATAAAAGGCACTTCTACAAAACAACAACAGACGAATAACAGAATCAAATAAAGGATTATAAAAACTGAGCTCATGCGTTAGTAAGCGTTAACCTTTTTTTTTTTTTTTTTTTTAAGTTAACGGCACAACTTCTCCGATAAAGGGGATTTATTCGTATAAAAATAAAAGCAACGGGTCAAGGTCAAGGCATCTGGGAATGAGGATGTATTCATTATAACTCCTAAGGTGGAAATACCAGATGTTCTGCAAATTTTGACGCAGTTCTAAACGAAGATCCAAAAAATGCTGACGAATTCGTAATCCTAATAAGGGGGATAATAAATATCTCTCCAAGCAAATCTCTGACATAATGTGGGAGCATTCTTCGAAGCTATAGATAGACCAAATAACAACAAAGCCGCAGGAAAGGACGGTTTCTTGTTGAGGTTCTGAAGCTTAGTTCAAACGGACACTCTAAAACGTCATTCTCAACAAAAAAGGTCAACTCAATGGAATTACGGTACCATTTGCCACTGTGCAAAAAGGGTGACTTGACGGATTACTCGAATTGTTGAGGAATCACACTTCTTCAGTGAGCCGAAAAAGATATTGTACACAAGCACCTACCTAAAGCTGTTCCCATTCAAGAGAGATCGGCAGGTATTTGGCTAGCTTTAGAATAGGAAGATATAATAGTTAATCAAATATTTGATATTTGGTTAATCATGAACAAGATATAAGAAAACCACACATAACTTCTTTATCGACTTCCAAGTGTTTACAATAGCATTAGAAGGCCTCTGTTATATTCAGATTTCTGTGAAATAGGGATTCCTTTGAAACTTGTATCTCTAATCAGGATGATAGGTTGACATCACGTTTTCTGACAGGGTGGAATCAGAGTCCGTTAAGTTCTTTTCGGCAATATTGTCGTTGTAGGCAGGGTGACATGCCTATCTACTTTTCAATTTAGCACTAAAAAAGATGATAACCTAATGATACACATATTCGATAGCATTTTTCTTTAGTCCGTTTATGTGCTTGGTTTTCCTGATGATTTAGTTGCAAGATGACTCAGTTCCTTCAAATGTGAGTTACACCAGTGAAATAAAGCTGCAAAACAAATTTGAATGAAGATGGACGATAGAAAAATAAAATAAATATTTACGAATAGAGGCAAGATGAGATAAATCAGGAAAGAAACCATTAGCTTATGATTCATCCATCTTTTATTACTTCTAAGAACAGCGATAAACTCTGGAAAAAGGTGAAGTTAGGTACACTAATATGATGAAAGTTATGCAATATGGAAACAAACGTAAAACTAAGATGATAATATTGTAATGAGAATATTTGTAGACTATAAAGAGAAACTAAGCAAATAATGAAAGTTAAAAGAAAAACAAAATGTGAGCAATGTTATTATTATTTTATTTTATTTTTTATGTATTTTTTCTGTTAACTTTAATGTTTTGCTTAGTTTCTCTTTTAGTCTTCAAATATTCTCAATCCAATATCATCATCTTCATTTTATGTTTGCTTCCATAATTCATTACTGTCATCTCATTATCATTTTTCTTTAATTTTATTTCAGTTTCCATATTGTATTACAGTCATCATATTATTTTACCTAACTTATTATTAATTTTCTATTGGGTTGATGCAAAATTAATGCAGGTTTTTAGTAGGTATTGTAAATACGCCATATCTTTACTTTAACCATATATATTTAATCAAAATAATTTCCATCTGAATCAATGCACTTTTGCCAACGTTCAACAAGCTTTCTTATTCCACCAGAAAAAAAATCCGAATCCCTGGACTCAATGAAATCACGAAAAGAATTTTCAATGTCGTCCTGGTTTTGAAAATTTTTCTCCCTCAAAAAGTTGTCCAGATGCCTGAAAAAGTGGAAGTCTGTAGGAGAGAGGTCAGGTGAATAAGGCGGATGTTGGAGAACTTCGTAGCCCAACTCGTGCAGTCGTCGAAGCGTTGGTTGTGCAACGTGTGGTCTGGCGTTATCGTGGAGCAGGATCGGCCCCTTCCGATTCATCAATGCTGGGCAAAGACGTTGCAATTTTTGAGTTCCGAGTTCCGCCGCCATTTCTCGTGTGGTTTTGGTTGGGTCTTCTTCCACTTTTGACCTCAGCTGGTCGTTGTCCAGAGCAAGATGACGGCCCCGACCTTCCTTGTCTTCGAGGTCGAAATCTCCTCTGCGAAACTTCTGGAACCAACGCTGCACCGTGCACTCATTAATAGCCCCCTGACCCCACACTTCATTAATATTACGAGCCGTTTGCGCAGCGCTGCGCCCTAATTTAAATTCGTAAAAATAAATTTGACGAAAATCGCACTTTGACATTTTCGATTCAAGACCTTTGAACACACTGAACAAAACGATTTTACTAAACAAATTCATGGTGAAAGAGAGGGTATTAGATAAGGTTTGTTTTGGTATAATAATGATCAATGTTAGGATTAGCTTTGTTTACAAATTCAAAAGGAAATCTCGCCTTAATTTTGAAAGGAAAATATTCGTTTAAAAATGCATAGATCAATAGGCACTTCATTTTTTTTTCTTTCATACCTCGCCTTTAAAGGCTATACGGAGGTTTCTAGTGCCAAGAGGAGAGGGTGGCGGATCAATTCTTCTTAACAAGGTACAGTTGTTACAAAGATTTTCTTACATTGGTAAAATACAAAGGACATGAAACAGCTATAAATACAGTATATGATATTGACAGTAGGAATTGGTTGTTGATAAATCTTGTGGGGTCATCTGTGATGTAGAGCATAACAGCCTCTTATGCCCAATATCACGCATTTGAACCTGGATGGTGGCCTTAGGATTTTTTTAATGGGAGTAGAGGGTTCCTAAAAAGGTGATCCCAAACGATTGTGATGTCAAGTACACGCTAAAGATCCCTACTCTATTTAAACCTGGATAGAAAAAAATATAGAACTCTCACTGTGGCGTCATCCAATTAGCCATAGAAGGATAAGGCGTTAAATGAATAAACAAAGAAACAATTTATCTGGCGGATACTATTATTCTGGACTAGACTTTATCTATATCGATCCTAGGCTAGATTTTTAAACTCCTAGACCAATTTTGATTTTTTTTTTTTTTGAACGCCTATTTATATTTTATCAATCTCTCTCTCTCTCTCTCTCTCTCTCTCTCTCTCTCTCTCTCTCTTTCTCTCTCTCTCTCTCTCTCTTTCTCTCTCTCTCTCTCTCTCTCTCTCTCTCTCTCTCTCTCTCTCTCTCTCTCTCTCTCTCTCTCTCTCTCTCTCTCGCTCTCTTTATATTTTGATTTATAGGATTGTCTTATGTGCCGATTCAATCTGTTTGTGTTCGTAGTAAGTCGGCAAGTTGAACAGCCACTCGAATTCACAGTTTTTACCTCTTTCATTGACTTCAGTATACAACAACTACATTATGTTACTGGTAAATTGCCGAAATAATAAACAATTTAAATGAATCGCCTAAGTAAAAACAAACATTTACTAACGCAAGTCGAATAGTGTTAAGTGCATTAGGTACCATCGATAACAGAACACATTTTGCCCACTTTCTATCAAGTTCAAAATTATTCTGAAAGGTATCGGACAAGGAGATTTCAAAGACATTGCGAAAACGTATTTTAAATTCGATAGGCTATGTGCGAATACAAATGGTCACTAAGTTGTATAAAATGCTCTCCAGGGTCCAGCGGATGACACCTCTTGGAACGGGGTTGGACAACCTGTATCTTTTTATACCTAATGCCTGGGATCGCTGGAACTCTTAGGCGGATTATGTTCCACGGTCCGCGAAATAAAAATAAATTTATTTGAGGAGGGAACATCTTTTAGCGTCTTCTTCCACATTTTTGTTTCTTTTTCTTATTTTGTTATAAGGAGGGAGGTATCATGTATTCTAGGCTTCACCGATTACCATATTATATTTTAGATATCATAAGTCATCGGAGAACGACAAGAAGGGCGCTGAACTTGAGCGTAACGCGATTAATAAACTGGCTTTGGCGGAAGGTCTTTATTTATCGCTTCCCCACAACCAGATGGTGAGAGCAGTTTATTGAAAAAAAAAATCATATTTACAAGTGAAAGAGGAGATATATAGTCCGACTCCTTTTGTATTGTATACTCATTAAATTTAATTTATAAAGATAAAACAATAAAATCAAATAGAATAGTCGGAGAATTAATGTTTAGATTGGTTGCTTTATGGTAACTGATATACCTGTTAACATACTCACAAGTTGAATAAATACAATATTTCTTCTTCTTCTTCTTCTTCCAGTGGCGCGACAGGCCGTGTAGGCCCTAGTTTACACTCACGTTTCACGATACAATTTTTAGTGTAGGGTCATCACTCCCTACGCCTAATTTTGTGAGTGGCCACCATTTGGCTGACGGGTCTCACATACCCGGGGGAGAGGTTGTGAGTGAATCCACATTTTTATACATCCTTATAAAAGCCCCGCCTGGAATGGGATTCGAATTCGGAACCCGTACCATGAGAGACTAGCGGGCTAGCCACTCAACCACGGGCTCTCCTCAATAAATACAATAAGTAAACATAATTGTATAAATACAATAAGTAAACATAATAAATCTAAAAAAAAAAATAACTAGAAAAAATCGGTTCGTTTTATCCTTCCAATACATATTACATCTTTGTGTATAAGATAACTTTTTTTTAAATATATTTTTTTTAAAAATTCATACAAACATAGTTTTGCTAATTCCTCCTTTAGTCACATAACAAATTGGTTCAGCTTAAATATTTCCTCGTTTTTTATCAAAGCTAACAAGGTAATATGGTTAATTTTCTCGAATCTACAAAATTAAAGGTAGTTTAGAGAAAGATAGCCCCCTGTCAGCCTATTTAATTCAGAATGAAAGCAAAATTATATTAAAGTCTATCAAATTTTATATCGATAAAGCGAGTTTAATAAAACTCGTTAGAGCCATTTCTGAGACTGTCGTAAAATGTTATAAAATGCATGGCATAAAGTGGCTGTTCTGGTATGCCGATTTATATGAAAAAGTTGCTGTATAATTTCGGGATCACGGTTGTATTAATATAAGATATTTTAGTTTAGCATTTTACTTTTTAGTGCTAGCATTACTACACACATACAGACCTTTTTAGGTGGTTTGGTTGTCTGGACTTAGAGGACCCTAAAACATGTATTTCCGTTTGAAAATGGAATTCGGAATTTTTACGAACGCAATACTTTCCCTTACTACACATTTTACTAGCTGTTGCATCCGACTTCGTCCGTGTCAATTTCTGTTATTATGAAGTTTTTAAAAGAATATATTTTAAAGTACTTCTGCTCAATGATATTTTTAGCTTTATTATCTTGTGGCAGAAGAACATACTGATTTTCTCCGCAACCCGATCTTGACAATGTGACATATAGTTGGCCTACGCGTTTAAATGTTTGCCTCTGTGATTTATTAATTGTTACAGCAGAAGATAACTTAACGGGAAATTGAATTGTTTTAAAATTAAAAAGTAAATCATTTGGAATTTTGGGATGAGAGGTTAATTTTCCCCGTTTTTCCATATTTCCAACTGAATCTTTACTCCTACTGGTCGCAGCGTGATCTTATATAGCCTAAAGCCTTCCTCAATAAATGGACTATACAACTCAAAAAGAAATTTTCAATTCCAACGAGTATTTTGTGAGATTAGTGCGTTCAAACAAACAAATAAACTCTTCAGCTTTATAATATTAGCATAGATATATAGGTAAGTGAAAGTAAAAAACAAGTGTAATTATGTTAAACAATTACAGAAGCCTAGAGAACTGTGAATCAAGCTCAAAAAATAACTACTTAAAATTTTGATAAATAAGGACAAAAATATGTTTGCCACTCATAGTTGTTTTAAAAGTAAATTGAACTTTTGAAATTTATTTTTACCCTTTTTTTTGTTTTGGTTTTCATATTGTTGGGAACGATGGCTGTTACAAGCACTTCTTTACTGTTGACTTTAAAACAAATAATATTGGGTTGTCTAGGACGACTATTGGGCTCAGTACTTTTAGAGATCCGTACTGTTTCTGGACCAAAGGCCGTACAATGAGGTAGGTGATCACGTTCAACCGCCAGGTTTTTTACCTGTTTTGGTACAGACATTTTAGAGGCTGGGTCTGCACCAGGGGACTCCCCACAAACCCAGAGTCGCCTCACTGCTGAAATAACAATATAAATAATGTTCTGTTACAGCCAAGATTCGGAACGTTGGTTCCGAGAAACACTAAACCACTCTAATTATTTAGAAAATAGTGCGGAGTTTATTAATCAAAATAGTCTCCATTATTTTCAAAATCTATCAGCCAACATCTTGGCAGATTTTACCACACCCTTTGAATATAATGTTGAATCCTCAGAATTTACAATTACATTTACTTTTTTTTTATTTAGTAAACAGTGGTTTAGGTTAAAAAAAAAATAGCAGTCAGTACTTGAGAGGTTCGGAGAGTGGGAAAAGAAATGTGTCGTTGTTGTTTCAGGTAGAAGAAAAGCACTAATTTCATAACACTGATTATTTATTTATTTATTTTTTTTTTTCGGCCGCCGTTTAATCACAGGGGAACCTAATTTCGAGTTTGTTTCCCATTCCAGTCCCGTTGAGGTGACTATCAGTAGATTATCGTACATGGAGTTTTCGTGTAACTCGCAGAGAAACGTCATAAAAGGAAGAAGTTACCAGATCTTTGTCCACCAGACTGAAGTTTTCCTTTCGAAATTGTTTGATACTGCCTCGCTTCACACTCCGTTGCTGTTCCTGGCCGTTTTGGGCCCATTCCAGCCGAGTTTAGACTCGTAAAATAAAACTTTACGAAAAACACCCTATTGAAATCTTTATAAAAACGGAATTTGCAAGTAACGAAATTACACAGAGGTAAACAAGAATTTTTTTTTAAGTGGTATGTGTAGTCAGTCATACAAATGAATAATACAGCATATGAAAAGAGTATATTATACGAGTATAGAGGAGTATTTAAAGAAAAACCTAAAAACCCATATGTTCCGGAAAATCCAATAAATTAAATAATTATTATAAACCTACAAGTTAATTTATATACAGAACAATCTCTGGACGATACAATTTTCCACACTTGTCATTTTTTTTTTTTTTTTTTTTGAACTTTTAGATTTTAGAAATAATTAAAAAAAAATGATTCAGGAGGAAAGGTTGACGATATGGTCGCGTTCAAGTAACAGAAAAAAACAGCTATCATATTGTATACAAAAATAAAAAAAATCGGGTGCGGGCAACACACCACATTCACTTACCTCCGTTTTTAAATCGATTTCCAAATACAGTTAAAAATAAAAATGAGTGAAACCATTAAAGAATTAATTAAAATGAATCAATGTGAAACATGTGTTTTATTAAAAACGCTATTATATCATTATCTAAAATAATCAGTTTGTTTTATCGGCTTTTTATCACTCTTTATTCAATTTTACAAGTTTGTGTATAAGATAATATATTTTCTAAAGTCTTTCTATTTCAAACGGTATATTATTCGTCTATATTACTGTTCTTATGTTCAAAAACAAAATTGGCGCGCCGCCAGGTTGCAGCACGGTCAACATGAATTTTCCTTTTCGGGAACCCAAAAAACAGTTATTTTACCGGCTTTCCATCTAAAATCTATAGCTACCCAACTTTATATTATACTTCTATATTACTATTCTTGTGTTCAAAAACACGAAAAAATGCATAAAAAAATATTTTCTTAATTTTCTCCTTTAGTTGTTTATCAAATTCGCTCAACGTGCATATTTAGCTTTTAATTATCAATGGTAACAAGAAAATATAATTATATTTAAAGAATCTACAAAATTAAAGGTACTTTAGAGAAAGAAAATTTAAAATATCTGCATTTAAGCTCCATCAGACTATTTCAATCAGAATGAAACTTACATGATATTAAATCCCATTAAATTTTACATCAATATTTAATGAGTTTAATCAATAGCCGTTAGAGCGGTATTTGAGAAAATCGTAAATAGGTGCTAAATGCATGGGATAAATTAGTACTTCCGGTCAGCTGATTTTAGTGAAAAAGTTGCTGTAACATTGCGGGCGTATTTTAGTCTTAAATATTAAATTTCAGTCCCCTACGACTTTTCGTTTTTGCGCAAGAGCTACCACACACGGACACAGAACTTTTTGCGGGACTTGGTTATTTGGACTCAGGGGATCCTAAAACGTGTATTTCCGTTGAAAACTGAAATTCTAAAATTTTCACGATCGCAATACTTTCCCTTACTATATATATATATATATATATATATATATATATATATATATACATATATACTATATAGATACTATATATATAGGTAAGTGAAAGTAAAAAAAAAAATCCTCGGGCTGTTTTAAAATCTCCATATCTTTTCTTACTTAGAAAGAAAAACGAAAGACAATGCCTAATGTATCCTGTCACAATTACGTAAAACACTTAGATTTAAAACAAGAGTGGATAATAAAAATTGATTTTTTGCTCCTAAGGGAACGTTTTGTATTAAAAAAAATACTACTTTTTCACTTTATTTTATAATAATTTGTAAAATAAAGTTATTCTACATCAAAGTAATTTTCATGGCACCCTTTATGGTTCTACAATCATTACCATTATAATTCTTCCAAGAGATATTCTTCAAGAGCTCCTTAGATGCCCTTACCATAAATGGTGAGGTCAACCAATCAGTCGCCTACCATTTTGAGCTTGAAAAATAAATCTGTTGTAGCAGACCTTTAAAGAGCACTAAACATTCCATTAATTCTTGAAAATATAAGATAAGTAAAAGATTATCTTTAATGATGTAATAAAAATATTAGTAGTAGAATTTCATATTTAAAAAATCTAAAAAAGAAAGTTGTACGTTTTTGGAGAAAAATTATAACCTACGATTTGAATGAGCGATATTTTCAGACCTCGCTCTGTAGACATTAACTTATAAAAAAAATAATTATAATATTTTACCCCATGAAATACGAATGTATGCATGTACGAAAGACTAGAGGTGATTAGGAATTCATTTTTATAGGAAAGGAAATGCATAAAAAAAAAAGATTCTAGAACTTAGTTCCTTAAACTATTATTGGATATTATGTTTATTCGAGAGACAGAAGCGTATTTCATCGCAGCGTCAACCCAACACATTGTCTTTCAATAAAACCAAAGTCTGCCCTCCATACATATACTGATTTTTATATTTATAGGATATTTAAAAAAAAAAAAAACCTGTACTGATATTCCTTCAGTTTGTTAGCCAATAGCCTGCAATGAGTTTATCAGGGGAAGATCACACTGAGCTGCCAGGTTTCCCTCCATTTATCAGTTACCCACTTTAGTAACGCTGGGTCTTCCCAGGAAAGTCCCTTTACCCTAGATTCCATCTCTCTCCTTCCTTCCCTTCGAGCTAGAAGATAATAAATAATATTCTGCCACAACCTGGATTCAAAGCCAAGATCCAGAAGTGCTCCATCCCCTTGACCATGGCTCACTAAGATGGTTAAATAGTTATCAAAAATATGTTATTCTTCCTTCTTTTTTTAAAATCTTTAAGACTCATATGAGAATTAATTTATAAAATTTGAAAAAGAAATTGGTTCTTTTTATTAACCAAAAAATATTAACAATAAATTTTGTTAATACATATAACATGTTTGCATTGAACTTAGGTATGCCACAACCGACTAACACAAAATATAGAGGAGTGGATATAAATTATTCGAATACTAGGGCGTTATACCCTAAACAACCAAGAAGAAAAAAAAAAGATAATTAAGAAATAGTTTTTAACAACAAATATCTGTGTAAAAAATATATGAGCTTCATTAGAAAATATGTTTTCAATATTATTGTACATATATAATCCCGTTCATCAATTTTAATGAAAATAGAGAAATATTAAATACCCTTGACTAATTTGACTTAAAATATTTTATTCACATTATCCTGCATAATTTTGTCTGATTCAAAGCATATTTGTAAGACCAAGATTACAAAAAACTGCAAATCATAAATAAATCAGTTAGTTTTAAATCATAAGAAAAAAAAAATTGCGTTTAATTAATACTTCTTATTAATTAGGACAAAATAGTACAGCAGGATGTTTTCCATATTAAAAACCAATCAAAGTATATACTGACAATTTTAATAAGAAAAGATTAATCCTATAAATGATAAGAACACTGAATAGGGTCATATTCAGTCAGAAGTTTATATAATATATGTTTATATTTCCTGCATTTCCCTGAAAATGCGAACCAAGCACATTGTATGTTTGTGACAGAAAAGCTGTACTGCACATGTTTAAATACTTAGATGCACATTCTATCTTTCTCAGAAAAATAATCAAAGGTGTATATATATATATATATATATATATATATATATATATATATATATATATATATATATATATATCAAGAAGATCTACACAGAATCACTTATTTGGGCAGCAGCCAACAAGCTTAAGTTAAATGCAGAGAAGACAAAGGCGATTGTAATAGGTTCCAATCCCCTCCTTAAAACCCTTCCTTCAATCCCAACATTGTTCCTCAATAATAATCCAATCAAGTTCCACCAAACCGTTAAAAACCTCAGAATCATCCTCGATCTAACTCTTTCCTGGAAAAACCATGTCTCCTGAAATCTCTCGACGCACCATATCTACATTAAAACTCCTAAATCACCTTCGTCACCTACTTCCACTTGAAACCCGTAGGCTTCTAGTTTGTTCCTTATCATTCTCCCACTTTGACTACTGCTGTACAGTGTATGGGGGTGTCTCTGGAGATCTCGGAGCTAAACTTGGCTATATACTTCATTCGCTTCATATTTGGGATATCCAGGGACAAATCTGTTACCAGATTCTACAAAGAGTTGAAGTGGCTTTACCCTTCCTACCGTTCCATTAACAACTCAGGAGCTATTAGCTCTTAGTGTACTTTTATGTTCTTTAGCTCTTTATTATTCTATACCTACAATTATATCTAGGTATCTCTCAAATATATCTTCAGTGACTGCTCAAGAAATTGAGTCTGTTGTCCAAACACTGTATTCTCTTTATTGAAATGAATTACACATCAAACTATTTTACAAGGAGAAAGATTCACTGATGACCAGGGTGTTTTGTGCCTAAGAAATTCAAGTGATTATAACATTGATCTGACTAACTACAAAAAAAACAACTTAAAAATAAAGAGCTACAACCTATGATGTTTCTTAGGTTGAGTAGATATATAAATTTGTATTGTTTTTAAGACAACCCTTATAATACCAACAACTTCATAATTGCCTTTACTAGTATTATAATTGATAACTATATGTATTTCAGAATAACTTTCTCTGAAACTGAGTTTAAATTCCATAATTCCATTGTTTCTAAAATATGTCAAACTAAAAATGTTTCCCAGGTGGTAGGTAGTATTACACTATAGTGCATTTTCTATGAAAAACATATGACATTAATTTTTAATCCAAAATAAAACGGTTCTTTGTAATTCAAATCATGCAATAATAATTGCTTGTCCTTTAAAGGAGATTATTAGGCTGACATCACACTCAATTACTCAATTCCCCTATTTTCTGATACCCATTTTGTAACTGGGTAAGCCCCAAAGGGGACTTCCTATACCAAGGTACTCCTATAGCTGAAACAAGTGTTTTATCTGGTACACCACACTGCACCCATATGAAAAAGAATTTCTATATCAATCTAAATATTTTTTTTTTTTCAAATTCTATTAGTTGACATTTTAGTATCTAAAGCTTTACAACCCACACTAACTACCACTTTAGATCAAGGAATTGATAACAAACCTTATATTTCAACTTTCATAGGACAGTGAGGATAATTTTCTAATGATTTTTGGTGTTTTTCATGTTTTAAGAAGTTTCAATGATGAAAGTAAGGCCTAGCTAGCAATAACTTATAATTGGTAAATGTTAAGCAACTAAAATCATCCCCAATAATAAGTAAGTAATGGTTTATTAATTGATCACACCTGCATAATAGATTTGTGCTGAAAAAGGCTTGAGAGTCAGATTATTTCTAAATTTTCTGTCAGTATTTTTCTACTAATACCACAATTCTTCAATAAAAACTACCTAAACATTAAATATGAGAGTTTAAAACTTTCTTGCATGTTTAAACATTAAATATGCTTTCTTTTACATGTAAGAAGAAATGAATATCGTTTCATGTGCACTTATTTTACAAGTGTTGATTGCTGGTGGGACAGAACTAGTGATTCTAGGCTGTAATTTTTAGTTTTTTATTGTTCATTAGGTTCAATCATAATTATTATGATGTTATTATTTATCTTTTATGAATATTAAATTGCTGAAAGTGAAATAAATATGAAGGATGAGATGGTTTATGTGACGATAAATAAGATTAGAAAACACTGAAAAGCTATTTGTTAACCAAAGTTTTAACTCATATTGCAGGTAATCAGTTGATTCATCTTCCTTACTTAAATGATGCAGTTCTGACCAGCAACATGAGTTGTAACTTTGGTTAATAAACAGTAGTTCACAATTTACTAATGTTTTTAGACCACCATCTAGAAAATTTTATTCTTCTTATTATCACTTATGATTTCGACAAAACCATAAATCAACATTCTTTTTTATTAAACATTTCATACCCAGACTTCCAAAGCGTTATGTAAAAAAATATACTCGTAATTTGAAAAATTATAAACTTTTATAATTGTAATTATTAATTTGAAAAGAATATATGATTATCCACTCATTTAGTTTGTGAAAGTTCTTATTATTTAACACCTAAGAATAAAACTAAAAGGTCTTAGTATATTTTTTTAATTCCTTTAAAATAACTAAAGTGCATACTTACGACACAATAGTTTTGAAATAATCAAATTTGTCCCAGATATGATGGTGTTTTTTTTTCTATTTCCTACTTTACTCACAACAGTAATATAAGATTTCCAAGTCATGGTTTTTATAAATTTTATATTTATTAGTTAATTTTACAATTTTCAAAATAATTTAATATTTTCCAATATAGACGTGAGACAAACCTAGATTTTTATCCACTATGTATTATACTAGATCTACAAAATTGTGAAAATTTATTTAAAGTAAATTATCCTTTATTATTTAAATTTCTATTTCAAATGTTCTTTTAACATTAACAACCAGCAAAAACGTATTATTTAAAACCATAAGTTTACAATTCAACCCTCAGCAGTACACCATGCATTTCTGTGCAAGTATTTTAACTGATGACCTTATGAATAATATGAATAGCTTTCTTTGAACAAACCCTTGTAGAACCATTTTGACAAGATTGTACTAAGGCTCTAAAAATCTTCGGTCTCGTAATTATCACAAGATAAAATATTAACCTAATATGGCTTATTTAAAAATAAAGCATAATTAGAGAGACAAGATAATGCAGTCCAATCAGTTTTAGTAAAAGTGGTAAAAAAAGGAGCAACCAAAACAAAAACAATGCTCGGAGATAGAACTTGTAACTCTTAAATCACCTGCTTGAATCTTAAGACTCTAAATTGGACACAATGGTTTGTATAAATTCAAGAAAACAACTTATTATGTGTTACTGGAAGTTTTAAGCAAGACTCCATGCAAGAAATCAGTAAATGTGTTTTTATAAAGAATATAGATCACATTGAAGCATTATATAAGCAAATACAACACTATACCTCAAGTGTTCTAAAATTATCAATAGCAAGAGTTCAGAAGATATTAGCTGTGACAGAACTAGGATTATCATCTAATCAGATAGTGAATCAGCTCTCCTAGTTTTTGAGGTTAAATCCACGTTGAAAAAGTAACATAAAGAAGCTTTAGAACTGTTTTCTCACCTTACTAAGCTAAACAATTTAGCTAAAAAGTCTAAATTATTAGTAATAGTACTGAACGGGAAAATATCCATTTCTGGAACAAGGTATTCATTAAGCAATTTTAGTTGTTACCAATAGTGTCTGGATTAGACATAGAGTAACATAGGCAAGAGGTAGGACCATTCAGCTTCGGACAGGCCAAGGCCTTAATATAGGACCCTATACATCTATAACTGCATAACCGCAAGGCTGTTTTTCCTTAACAAAAATTAACTCTTATAAGCTTATAACAGTAGTAATATATTAATTAATACAATTTAATTGTATAACTACAAGTAATACTATAATATTACTATTAGTATTAATTATACTACTACTATTACTTCTACTACTACTATTACTATTAGTTGAAGAAGAAATTTCAATTTGGATCTGCTGCTCAACTTCGCTGAGTTGCTGTGTGTACACAGCATACTGGATATATCCTAAAGACAATTTAAAAAAAAAAAAAAAATAGAGAGTAATACTGAAAAATAGAAATACATAGACTTATTGATTTCAAAATTGCTCATGGACATATCTAAATCCAGTCTACCTAAATATATGTGGTGATGTGGGGTTCCCAGTGAGTCCAAGATTATGGTCTCCGCTATGTTTTTGAACTGATTTCTTTCGAGTGTATAATTCTCTAAAAATGATCTAGTAGCTACTGGGATGGTCTCCCTGCTTCCAAAACAAAGTCCTACGACTGTAAATTCTCTTTAGCCGAACCCTTCAAGAAATTTTTCTTTCAGGTATGGAATAAATTCGTATAAATGTTTTCTTTCTCCTTTTGAATCCTTTTGCTATGTCCCTGGTCATTTGTTTCATATCTGATAGTAAGATCTACTATCAATGCTTCATTTTCTGTTGCACTAAATGCCAAGATGTCTACAAATCTTGTTGAACCATCTGTATCAAGGCAAAAACTTTTTGAAAACATTTCTGAAAGTACGGCTATTTCCTTCTGAATGTGGAAGTTGTGCCGGCCGGTGATGAGAAGCATGTTATGTGGACATTTTCCAAACACATCAGCAGGGGTTTCTGACTCTTGACTACTACTATTAGTATTAATGTTATAATATTTTTACTATTATTGGAATTAAAATTATAATAAGAGTACTTAAAGATATTTGCAGATAGCATTTATTAAATTTACAAAAAAATAAAGTTGTTTTTTTTCCTAAATTCATTATGTACTTAGTGAATTTTTTTATTATTTTGGGCAATTTTCTTTACTGTTTTATAACCATAATTATGATTTTTATATATTTTTATAAATAAAAAATAAGCCAAATTACTACTCTTTACTCAAAATATTCATTATAAAACTTTTTTTTATTTATTTAAATTTACACCAGAATTCCATAACCAGTGAGTATGCTAATTGACAAAAGTCATTAAGCAGATTTGTAGAAAAGCTACCCAATGGCAGCATTTCAATAAATATTCTGAACCAGAAGTTGTTATAGCCATCTAATTTTCAGACACCTCAGTGGGTTCTTAGGAATTGGAGAGGAAGCAAGGATTGAAACTAGTGCGTTAAAGTAGAAATAGAGTTTCAAATGGAAAGAATGGAACCTGGATTGGGCTAAGCCAGCGACATATGGTCAATGGTAACAATTCATAACAAATTAAAGATCTTTAACGATGAGTTTCTTCATGAAAAATTAGGGAGCATTGAGAATTTTACAAAGGATTTTGGATTAGATACAGGAAGAATTAATTAGGATTGGTTGGAATATTAGCTGTATAGACTGTGTGGATTGGACTCTTTGATACTGCTTTAAGGAGCATCTGTCAGTGATGTAGGACCGGATGATGAAAAAGTATGTTTGAGGAAGGAACGTACAGAGTTAGGAAAGGAATCCCAATTATAAAACTTAAAGTTAAAATAAATCATGATAGGACTTTAAATGCAATAAAATGAGCAATTTATTTTCTTAAATAATTGAGCACTTTTCACTTCCACTTATGTTTTATTCTGTTTAGAATGTTGTAAATAGATGTGGTCTATCTTTCTGGGTTTTCGTCCCATTTCCAAGACTTGTAATTTATGTGTCATAATTATCATTTATAACCACATTGCTATGTCTGAATTATAGGAATCCTGCAATGATAATATTTTTAATAATTATGACACATAAATTAAAAGTCTTGAAAATAGCGCAAAGCCCAGAAACATAGACTTCATTTATGAAATGTTTAACAGGATAAAACATAATTGGAAGTGGAAATTACATTCTTTTTTGAAAACATAATAGAAACTTTCTCAAGTCAAGAAAATAGAAAGGAAAAATAATAAGCAATATAATATTTATCCATGCTGAGGTTCATTTTTATAATATACCAATTAAAATATTACCTTTTAGTTTTTATAAGTTTGATGTATTTTTAAAACTTAAGATTCATGTCATACTTAATTTACTAAATATATTTTTGATACACTGGCTAATACTAGCTAGATTATTTTAGTATTTTTTTTATTATAAGCTAATAGTCAATCGAGTTTAGATTTAAATGATAGCCTAACCAAGCCTTTTTCTATTTTTATTTCCCTAGAGGAAAAAAAAATTAATTTGATGATATATCTTAGTGTGATTCAGTTTGTGTACTGAAATTGTACTGGTAGGGCTACCTAGCGGCAAGCTTTTAGACTATGAGTTATCGTTAATATACCGTAGATGGCGCTACTTGGTATAAAATTTTTGAACAAATTTTAATATTCCAAAAATTTTGTTCTGATAAATACTCATAGTTTATTCACTTAAAAAAAAGTGTTATAATATTACATAAGTTTGATAGAAATGATCTTTTTTTACAAATTTACAAAAGCTTAAGTTCTTTTTTGTTAAATTCATGAACTTCATCATGAATCAAGTTTAGCATTTTATAAAGTTAAAAAATATCGTTACTTATTTATATAATATATGATTATTAACTTTATATTAATTAGCTGCTGTCATTCTATCCTCCAGCAAAAAAAAATTGCACATACCTACAATGCAGCATTTAACAAAAGTACATAACGCTTTGAACACTCCAATGATTTCAGCCACTGTCACAAAAAATCCTAAAGAGAGTATGGTAACTCTAAAATCTTCCAGGATTGCAATCAGTAAAACTTAAAGGCCTATTAAAACTTATATTAAAGTAAGATAAAAAAAACAAAAAAAAAACGTAGTGAATGATTACAAAATGCTTTATTATTACCAAATAACTATATTAGGGTATAACTGTTTTTATAGCTGCTTTACCTGATTATCTTTTCGATTTTTTCTCTATCTTCAAAAATAACTGAGTTATGAGCGTATTTATGGGGCTAGTTTCAAATTTTGTCTTTTCTTCTTTCTCTTTTATAATTATTCGCAATTTTTTTAACTGAGTTATTCAATTAATTCACTTTTAATCGGCTGCCATTTTAAAAATAACCAGCTGATATCAACGCCAAGGTGTTAGTATCATCCTTGCATGCTCCGTGGGGCGAACCTAGGGTATGGAGACCCTCCTGAGGCAGACTCCAGCCTCCTCAATAAATTGGGTACCCATAATTGGGGAAAAACCTGGCGGCTAAGCGTGATCAAGGACTAGCACGGCCTTTGGCCTAGAAACGATATGAATCTCTATATGTTCTGAGCCCAAGACCCTTCAAGGGTTGTATTGGTACATTTTTTTTTTTTTTTTTTCAAGTTGATGGACATAATGACCACAAGACTCTATACTTATACATTATAGAAATTATAATTGGTTAATTTATCAGTATTGCAACAAAAAAAATGGTTAGGGTAATTGTTTATATGTAGAAGAAGAGGGTGAAATAAATTAAATGAAACAAATCAATTATATAAAAGTAATATGACTAAGAAAATTTATTGTATAAGATACATTAAATGCAATTTGTACTCAAAATATAATACATATCTATAGGAAAATGGGAGAAGGGATAAGCGCCGAGGAGATCAATGGTGCCTCGTCCTCAGACTCCTGAAGAAGTGGTGGTAGGATGGGGAGATGACACCTCCGTTCTGGGCAGCCTCTTCTGCCGCGTTCTGTTCCAGTGCGGCTAGGATTTCCGCTGGGACGGGCGGCGGTGTGGGGAAGTGACTGCCTTGTGGGACGAATCCGTTCTCATCGGCGGTGTAGGTGACCTGGATGAGGTTGCCCTCCGGGTCAGTGTAGGAGTACGACCCTTGGGACACCGTGCCTGCCTCTGCTGGCTCTCCGACCAGCCGCTGCGTACCGCGCTCTTCTGCCTTGATACCGTTACCGGTCTCGTAGCTGCAACATATCATGTGTTTATTCTACTTAACTTGATTAGCTGTGGCTATTTACTACTGATTCATAAATCATAATATAAAAGTTAATTTAATCCACAAAATAAAACCATCGATATTTAAAATAAATTACCTTTGCTGGGTTACCTAAACAGTTTCAAGGATGTGTCTTTCTGTCGTCATCTCTTGTGAAAAATCCATGTCAGTGAATTCATAGTTCGTATTGTACTTGTATTAGTAATAAAGTATTAATTGTTTTATACAGAATTGGTAATTATTACTTTGGATCTAAACAACAAGAGTAAATAAATAGCTCAACATACAAGAAAATAAATCAATCATTGACCCTGAATCACAGTTTAGTCTTCAGCAACTGCTAATAAGTAAATATAATTGTTTAAAGACATTGAGCATAAAAGTGAAAGGTGCAGAAATTCATCTCGTAAAATTTAAAACTTTGATGAAGTCCTTACAATAAAATTCAAATATGGTATCGGTAGTATACGATAGAACTTTCCTGAATTAAGTACCATTATCAGTTAATACGTGAGACATAATATAGCAAATTAAGTGAAAATGAGAAAATGATCCAAATGCTAAAGAAGCTTTCTTACTCAAAAAAATCCGTAAACAATTTCTTTTATCTGGCAAAAAAAAAAAAGAAAGTAAAAATAACAGACACTACTCAATCATTATCATATGTTATAATTGCCACTTCGTAATGTTGCCATATTTCCTCTGGATAAGCTGTTTGAGGTTTGTATTTGGCTAAAGTTTTTAATTTTAAGCACGATGAGTAAAATAATTATTAGGAAATGAAATATGTAATGGAATCATTAAGCAAAACATGTCATTCTTTAATAAATAGAATTTCTATAAATTGATGGTTTATGAAGTTGCGCCTACCTCAGAGAGAGCTGATTAATCTATTTAGCAACATCCTGAAGTGATCAGTTCTCAATTTATCATATTGATTTTTAAAAATAAATATATAATGTAAATAAGATTATAGGACTCCATTAAACTTTCTAATTCATCCCGCATCTAATCCTTTCAATCAAAAATCATGTACATCCCTTTTTTTGTCACAACAAATC
This sequence comes from Piezodorus guildinii, assembly GCA_023052935.1. NCBI lineage: Eukaryota > Metazoa > Arthropoda > Insecta > Hemiptera > Pentatomidae > Piezodorus > Piezodorus guildinii. The sequence continues at coordinate 39,502,462 of CM041292.1, read as the reverse complement.
ATCCATAATGAACTTAATATCCTATGTTTAGCTAGAAATAGATATACCGCTTTGTATTTCAAACTCCATTTTTACATAAACCCACTTGTCCAAAACCTATCTTCCTTACATATTTCTGGTTAGCACCTGAGGTGACTTAAAATAATATGGCCTCACGACTTTCTCAGTAAAAATAGTCTATCATAAGTCATTTCCATGTCATGTATTCATATTACAATTCATGCGTTGAATTTATTCAATTCAGTTTTAGACTCAATAAATAAATACAAATATGAGTAGCACACAGCCTGGGTATATTAAATTACCCAGTATGTGTTGTCAAACCGAAAGTAATCTAGTCAGCATTGCTCGTCCAATTAATGCAAGAGGTTTTATTAGCAATTCTCAAAGTCTTAGTTAATTAAACTATTATAATATCTTTTCATGTTATCATATTAGATTAATCATTTAACATAATTGTAAATAGCTCCATGTATGATCCATTTTTTTTTAAGAAGCCATATCATTTTTAAAGTTACTGAGCTAGCAGATAGTGTTGCTTAAAGAGCTATTTCAGAGGTTTCAATGATCAACACTGTTTGACCAAGTAAAGTGATTTCTCTGATAATAGGAAATAAACTAAGGACAGTCCGACGCATCGCAAAAAAAGGCAGAAAATCTGGTGCGCCCTATACACGACTTTCACTTACCTTCACTTAGATGTTAAAATCAATTTAAGAATTTTCAAATACATTTAGAGGTAAAAATAAATCTTAAAGAATTAATTACATGACGTTTCAATAGAAACACGTGTTTCTTATATGTCATTATCGAAAACAGTCAGTTTTATTGGCCTTTCACCACTTTTCATTAATTTATACAACTTTGTGTATAAGATAATTTTTTTCTTAAAAGCTTTAGCTTTCTAACGGCATATTATACATCTATGTTACTGTTTCTATGTTCAACACATAAAAATAGTATACAAAAAATATGTTTGCTCTTTTCTCATTTAGTTGTTTATCGTATTCGTTCAAATTATATATTTAGACGGTTTTTATCAATGCTAACAACGAAAAATGGTTAATTTTGTTTTAATTTACAATCTTGAACGTACTTTAAAAGAAGAAAATTTAAAATATTGGCATTTAAGTATTGTCAGACTATTTCAATCAGAATGAAACATACAACATATTAAAGCCATTTAAATTTTTCATCGATATAGAGAGTTAAATAAAAATCGTTACATCCGTTTTTGAGAAAATCGTAAAAAGGTGCTAAATGCATGGTATGAAGTGGCTCTTCTGCTTGGCCGATTTTGTAAAAGGAAAAGTTGCTCTAACTTCTGAGGCGCTCTTAAAATACGAAATTTACGTATCATAATACTTATTTTTTTCTCTCTAGACTTACCACACATACTCGAACACCCAGGCTCTTTTGCGGGACTTGGTTTTTTGGACTTAAGGGACCCTAAAACGTGTATTTCGGTTGAAAACTGGAATTCTAAATTTTTCACTATCGCAATACTTTCTCTTTTATGATATATTTCATAAATAGGTAAGTGAAAGTAATAAACATCTGAAGCAAAAGGAAGAAGGAGACTTGGGTCAATTGGGAATGCACGACATACCCATCAATACATAATGGAAAGAAGCATCCAGCAAGAGTACCACTTTTTTTCACTGCTATTTACATTCTTGTAAATGGGGAGCCCGTGGCTGAGTGGCTAGCGCGCTAGTCTCTCATGCTACAGGTTCTGAGTTCGAATCGAAGTCCCAGCGGGGCTTTTATAAGGATTTAAAAAAATGTGGATTCACTCGCAACCTCTCCCCCGGGTATGTGAGACCCGTCAGCCAAAGGGTGGCCACTCACAAAATTAGTCGTAGGGAGTGATGACCCTACACTAAAAAAAATTGCATCGTGAAACGTGAGTGTAAACTCGCATGAGCTTACACCGCGAGGCCCAGGGCCTACACGGCCTATCGCGCCACTGGAAGAAGAAGATTTACATTCTTACTGAATATTATTCTTATGAAAGTGAACGATTACATCTTTTTATGCAAATGAACTCGAAGGATTATTTCAGATAGAATCCCAAATCAGAAACTTGATGGGTTTTTTCGAAAACACGATTATTTAAAAAAAAAATTATATAATGGAAACTGCAATAAGGGGCTCAAATTACACTTGTGGTTGAAAAGCCTTGTAACATTTATTTTACCTTTTATGATTACCATTTTTACTTTATTTTCATTAATAAACATTCGAATACTTATACAATAATACATTACCTGTATTGGTATTTTCCATCCCCTTGGTTGGGTTGGAAATCATACTTTAGGATGGGAATAGGAGGGTTTGTGGTAGCCTGTACCGGAGAGTCTCTCTGTACCCCGGATTGTTGGGTTGGTTCAGGCTGAGCTGGTGGGAAGTAAGGGTTGGATACAGGGAAGCCAGGGGGTTGAGGGAATCCCTGGGGATATTGGGGAAAACCTTGCGGGTACTGAGGGAAACCGGGGAATGATGGGAAGTAGGTGTTGTTGTTGGAGACCTGCCTAGGCCGGATTACGGCAGCTCCCTCGGCCGCGACTGCTAGTAAGAGAATCTGTAACAGAAAATATAATCCTTTAGTATACTCAGATAACAGAAAAAAAAATCTGGTGCGAGAAACACACTAATTTCACATACCTCGGTTCTGAAAAGCAATTTAACCTCTACCAAAGAATGTTACAATTGAAAATAATTCAAATAGATGTAAATGAAAGAAAATTTTTGAACAATTATATTTAATTTCATTGAATACTTATGGTTAGATTAAATAATATATGGATATAAAATTATTACGTACAATATTCACTTAAGTTTATGCCATCTTCGCCACTTAATATTACTTTCCACGACTTTTTATTTAAAAAAAGATTATTCCTAAATTTCTAAGCTTTCAACGATATATTATAGGTACGTCTATATTACTATTATTATTTTCTGATAGAAAATATTTAATTTTGAAAAAATCTTTGCTCAATTCCACCATAGTTGGTTATCAAATTCGTTTAACTTGTACATCGATATAGCGAGTTTAATGAAAATCGTTAGTGCCGTTTTTGAGAAAATCGTAAAAGTGTTAAAAATGCGTGGTATAAAGTGGCTCTTCTAATTTGCCGATTTTGATGAAGAGTTTCTGTAACATCTCGGGCATATACGCTTCCTAAACCTTTAACAAAATGAAGGAATCTTTTAAAAGTCATGTACAAATATCTAAAGTATAACTGTATTTCTCAACTTTACATGAATACATTAATAGTCAGTGATTTTCCCATCACAAGAGGGAGGAAAAGCTCTGTCGGGGGTTCCTTCAGCAGTCTGTAAATATTGTATATAGGTATAGGTGTGTATAATGTGCTCATTTATTTGTTAATTTTGTTTTTATTTTATCCATAGGTTATTAAATTTTTGTTATTACATGTTGATTTGGTTTGGAATCATGGGACCATCCCAGTAGATACTGGATCATTTTTGGAAAAGTATGGACTGGAATGAAAACAGTTGCAAAACATAGAGGAGACCATAATCCTGGACTCACTGGGAATCCTGCATCACCACATATATTGAGGCTAGGCTGGATCTATATACGTCCATGGGCGGAATTTCGATGCACTTCTATTTGGCAGTATCTCCCTCTATTTTTTCTTTGAAATTGTGTTCAGGATTGATACGGTATGCTGCGTACTCATAGCAACTCAGCAAAGTTGAGCAGCAGATAAAAATGGTAATTTCTCTCTTATTTTTTATTTTTATGTCATTTTACAATACTTATGTTTTCTGTAAATATTTCATGAAAATGGTCTCACAACATAATGACTATTGTTCATATCGTAATATTTCTCAAAAATAAATTAAATAAAAAAATATTTAGTATTTCCTTAGCACTTAAAAAAAGAAAAGCTATTGGCAATAACATTTTTGGAAATCGTTTCAAGATAAGTATTGTTCCTATAAAACTTTTTATTTACCATTAATCTCTGACCTGGTTCTTTATAATTTGCTCAAAATTTAACTACATATTTTACCTTGATTTTATATGAGCTTTTTTTTATTCGAATTGCGAGGAGAATAGTATGACTCGATTTCTAAAATGAGGAAAGCTCTAAGTGATTTTAATTTGCAACAAAAAACTTCCTTGTCAATCTTGTGAAAGAGCCCTTAACCTTCGTTTTTCAATTCACGACCAATTATTTTTCATTTCGTCAGTGAATATCCTCCTTTCTAGTCCGCTGAAGAGTAGGCACTTCTCTAGATAATTGTTTTTCACATTAGTTCAGGAATGAAAAAAAAAAAAAATTTCTGCTATACGAATTAGGTAAAAAGGCATTAGTTTTGCAAACAATATAAATTCTTCTGTATACTATATATTGTAATAATTTATTATATTTGTTTTAGTATGAGCATGAGTTTTTTTTTTGTTTTTTTTTATATATATTTATTTATTGGAATTTACAACTGTATAACAAGTAATACAACAAGTAAATTTTAATGAAACATAAAAAGGCATGAAACACATGTAGAAAAGCTTTCCAATGGAAGCACTCTAAAAATATTCTAAACTAGAAGGTCCCGGGGCCATTTCCTTTTCAGACGCCTCGGAGGATTGTCAGAAATTGAAGAGGAAGAAAAGTTTGAAACGAAAGGATTAGGGTGGGAAAGGAGTTTGTCATGGAAGGATTGATACCTCGTACGGGCCAAATCAGCAACATATGAGACATTAAGGTCTTTATGGATGAGTTTGTTGGTGACAAAGTAAGGATCATTGATGATTTTACGAAGGATTGTGGACTGAAGGGATTGGATACGAGAAGAATTCGAGCCCCAGAGCTCAACTTCGTAATTCCATACCGGTCTTATGATAGTCATGTAGATGAGTCTTTTGTAGTTAAGTGGAAGATTAGAACGTTTGTCTAGTAAGTGTTGAAGTAGTCGAAAACATCGTTCAGCTTCTTGTCGTTTCAGTCTTGTATGAGGATAGCATGAGTTTTAAAAGCAAGTTTTTTAAAGCAAAATTTTAATAACAAGAGTTTTAAAAATGTGATTTAAAAAAAAAAAAGTGTGCTCAAATAATATTTGATATTTCTCCACAACAATTAATTGTTGCTTTCTTTATTCAACTCGGAAAATTCTTCATTGAAAAAAAAACTCGAAAATGGATCTTTCCAACACATTATAAAGTATAAAAAAAAAAGAAGTAAAAGTGAATATACTATTGCGTTAGGACTATGTCGTTTCTTGGCCAAAAGTTATAGCATGTGCAAGTTGATTTAGCGAAGGTTAAACTCAATCCCAGATTTTCCTCTCATCAAAATACCCACTTTATGGAGACTGGGTGAGACCAACGCCCGCTATAGCAGAATAGTATTTTTATTATCTTCCACAAGGAGACAAAAAAGATGATCCGTATTCAGAAGTGTTCCAATTTATTCATTGTGTTAGTTGAATCAAATAAAATTATTTCTGTTGACATGGCAAAAGTAGATGAAATGGAAAAAAGAAAATGAAAAAAAAAAAGGAACAGTAAGAGTTTAATTTAATTCGTAAATCATCTATTAAATAAAAAAAAAACTTATTCCAGATAGACATAAAGGATAAAAACTTATAAAGAGATCATATATTTATCATCATCTCATACAATACACCTGTATTTTAAGCTAATTTTTTTTTTAAACTATAGAAAATTTATCCATGTTATTGTGCAGTAAGTTCTCACAGATCACTAGCAATTCTATAATATAGAATGATGAATCCGTTTGTATGAAGCCTGTTTAATTCTTATTAAAAGCCAAGGCACTCACATTTAACGTTAAGGTAATTTAAAATAATTTCCCTATGACCCATCACGGACGCCATAAACATCATCGGCGGATCCCTAGTTGTGCGCGGACTATTTGTTGGTAATCACTGGGTTAGGAGGTAGTTCTTTGGGGTTTTGAGGGAAATCTTAACTAATCTGTTCGGTTTAAGTTATCTTTTGAAAATGATTTTCAAACCTTAGTTAAATTAAAAAAATAAAATACATATATTCAGTTTAGTTGAGCTTTCAAAAACCTACATAATTATTTACTGAGCATATAAAGGACGGAAGACAAAGGACGAATTGAAATCATTATGCAAGAATGAATAAATTCTAATTATTTTGATGAAATATTGAGAAATGGTGGATATCCATTAAAAGGCTATGGAATCCTTACGTAAATGAAGGATAGATAATTTTGGTAATATAAATTTAATAGCCATATTTGTAATCCTAAATTAACAACCACCACATATTATGTAATCACTTTATCCTCAATATTCGGAATGGGCTATAAAGTAGATATCTCTTCGACTTATGGAAAACAATTAATGTTTATAACGAAGAAGCGACTAAAATCGGCAATGTATAATTAAAATTTAATTAACCGGTGTAAAACAAAAAGATTTTATTGGTATTTATCTATTAGTACATGGTCACGTGTTTAATTTATTTTAAAGTTTCTTGGTTCAATCCTTCGTAACTCCTAGAAATTTCGGTATTTTCTAATAATAATGGAAACAATCAAAAAGAAAAATATAGATTTTAAATATTATAAATTAATATTATATGATTTTTAATGCTACTGAAATGGACAGGAAATATGCTTTCAAGTTGCATTTAAATATGAAATAAAATATAATAAATTGAAATAGTCATTGATTTGCTTTAAATAGATAGTTGGAATGCCTTTTTGATGTTTTGTATTGTTACTTATCATTTACTTCTGTTATTATCTATGTTAAAAGCATTATACAAAATATAAAAATGTTCCCGCAACACCAAAAGGTATCTCCTTATGTTAAGTTGGATGGCAGGCGGAATTAATAAAAACAAGCTGAAGAAATAAAAAATAAAATATTCTGTAAAATAGTATTGTTGTAAACATATGTATTTGAGGAGGAAATAATCGGGAGTCAGTCTTTTTTTTTTTTAATATTTTAATTTTGCCGACGTTTCGGCTCAAACTTGCGATCAGGGCTACAATCATCAGAAAAAAAGAGATTCATATTAATGTGATAATGACATTTTTTTGGAATGTATTGAAAATGATACAATTTAAAATAAAACAGAAAATATACCAATAGAGTTTGAGTCGAAAGGTCGGCAAAATTAAAATATTAAAAAAAAAGACTCCCGATTATCTCCACCTACAATAATTTCCACAGTCGACTATGCATCCTCAATATGTATTTGAATATGATTTATTTATTTTATTGTCTGTTGGCGGATATCTCAAGAACAAGATTCCACATTCTGCATGCTAGGTAACGTCTCTGAGAAATGATTTAATATTCATGGTTTTTGTTATTAATTTTTTACTTACAGATTTACATAGACATAACATAATACACAGTTAGGACTCAGAGGAGACATCGTAATAGAGGACTAATCGTGCGTGAAACGTGTTCTGCTGCATGTTTATTGGCTCCTTGTGACGATGCATAGGATTGTTTCGCTGATTGCAACCGTTATAGCGGATGCCTTTTGCTATTGGATGAGGGCATTTATGGATGGTGACATAACTCATCGATTCTTCTCGGAGCTGTCCACGTTCTTCGTTACGAAAGTCATCTTCAGGAATGACGTTCTTAGATTTAGTATCACGCGACATCTCTCATCAGTAAATTGTATTATTATTGCAGGATAAACAAAAACAAAAAAACATGGGAAGCCAGTGTTTGTGTAGCTAACTTGTCTACCAGACCAAAAATTGAGAGTTCGAATCCTAGTCCATTGAGGACTTTTTTAAGCATGTAATTAAATGGGGATTCATTCACAACCTTTCCTCTGGTAGTTGAGACCCGTCATTAAACTAATGGCTACTCACAAAAATAACCGTAGGGAGTGATGGCTCAATCCTATAAAATAACTAAACAATAGTTATTTTAAATAGATAGATCCTAAATAGATTCTGCGAACTTGAAAATTTTACAAAAGGCTAAAAAAAAATGTTAATTAATTAGAAAAAAAATAGGTTAATTTTTTTCAATTTATGTAGTTGAAAAAATTAGCTCCCTAAAAGATGAATAATTGTTTAGATAATGGAAGGTAGTTTAGACAATAATATTATAACAAAGAACTTCGTCCGTCATTTTTAGACATTTATAAATGTTGAAACTGTACTAATAACATTCTGGGTTTTAAATGTTGACTATTACTAGAGCTACTTACAATAAATTATAGGAGGGGCAGATTTAACGTTTTTAAAAATATATTTCTGTGACTTTTTACCAAGAAGAAGCCCATAATAATAATAAAATAAACAAATATTAAATAAATACAATTAGTTTATAATCGCTTCTTGACCTATTGGCTAAGATCAAAGTGTAAAGTGTAGTTTATCCAAGGTAAAAGAGTTTTTGAAACGAATATAAGTAATTTAAGACGAACCGGTAGTTTATTTAGACTTTTGAATAACTCGAAAATTACATTTTACAGAAATTTTTAAGTTGATTCATATAATAAAAAAAATACGGTCAGTAAAAACCAGCAAACGATGTTTCCTTGGTGTCGAAAAAATTAAGGAAATTATGAAACCTTCTATAAACATACTAACAAATACTAGATAAGGATATCATTATATTCTCTTTGTGACGTTTTATCAAATATTTAAATATTTCAGAAAAAAAAAAAAACTATAAACAAAAGAAAAAATCTTAAAGACCCGAATATAAAATTTGAAAAACGTGTATATGAAATATTATTTTTACCTAAAGGGATAGTTATTGAAATTAAATTTACCAATAAACAAAATTGAAGGGTCTGGCGCTAAGATTATGGGCTCCCTATAAATACAGAATTTTGATTTTTTTTTAAGTGCAATTAGGTGATTCGACCGAAATTACGCTCAGTTGCCAGATTCTCCTTCCCTCAATTTTTCGGTACCCACTTTAAAGAGGCTGGGTGTGCCCTAGGGGGGCCTCCATACACCACGGTCGCCTCGATGCTGAAGTGACCCCATAACCTGGATTCGAACAGTTGACTGGTGCTCTATCCTCAAGACCACGCCGCTCTGTTTATTGAGGTTAATAACAATTAATTAAATTATTAAAAAATAAATTGATACATTTATTTATTATTTCCTACCCTACATCTCTTAGTAGATCTACAGTATTACGATTGTAAAATACGAGGAAAAGGTATCAAAGGAGAAAACATATTTTTCGCCGAGACGAAGACTAATGTTATCCTCCCACTGCGCTTTCAAAACATCTCATTGAGGAAAGCTTACAGAAATTACAGACAGTTTAGCAAGAGCCTGGCGCTCTCTTACGGTAGCGTCCTTGTGGCTAAAGGAACTGGCACAGACCTAAAATAGCGTTCGGCAATTTATTTATGAGAAAAATGGGACTTCTAATACAGAACCCATCCTTCTAATGGTTTGTCTACTCATCGTGAAGTTTATCTCAAGGTGGGATGTCTTCACTTCTCCATTAATATAATTACTCTTTTTTTCTTTGCTTTTTTTAGTATCACATCCTCTAAAGTAAACACACCGTTATATAAATCATAAGGGAATGGCGTGGTATAGTGGATAGAGCACTAGTCTACTGTACTCCGGGTCCTAGGTTCGAATTCCGACTGTGGTAGAAAATTATTTATTCTGTTATTTCGGCCGAGGGTGATCCTAGGGTATGGAGACCCTCCTGGGGTGGGTCCAGCCTCTCTAAAGCAGGTACCAAAATTAGTGGAAAACCTGGCAGCTGAGTTTGATCTGGGCCTAATCACGTAATTTTACAGCCGTTGGCCTAGAAACAATACGAATCTCTATATGTACTGAGCCCAAGTCTCATGGGTTGTAGAGAAACAGTTATTTATATAAATAATAATAATGCGTAAAACTCATAAGAACAATATTTGAGGATTCTTCAGCCATTTATACATTCAAACAGACATATTGAAAAATAAATTGTCTTGAAATTTCAATTCGCAATCTTGGGACATGATGTGTAAAATTCATATGCAGTTAAAATTCTTTATTACATTTTAGTATGCCCATTTTTAGTTTATGATATACTAGGTAGGTCATATATCCTCCTCTGCATACGATAAAATCTAATCAATATTGCATACAATGGATTATATCACATATAAAAAAAAACATATTTATTTTTTTAATTTTTACTTTATTATTAGCATGATTATAACTTTTGATAAATAAATATATAAACTGAGTCTGCCAAGAGTAGATAAAAAAAACAAAAAAAAACAGGCAAGTGACCTATGGATAGTCCATTATTTTTTTATGTCTACGACTAGATTGAATTTTATAAGAAACTTTAATTCAAAAATCAATAATAATAACAAAACTATGTTTTACATGAAAAGGTTAGTGAAAGTAATAAAATAAATAGTGTAGTGAAAATATTACTGTAATTATAAATGTCATTTCACGAAGCGTAAGAAATATTTTCAAAATAAATAAATACTAAAATACTACGGACATTTATGCGATTGCTTCCGTTTAAATCTCAATTTAATTATCTAACAATAAAACGTTATCTTGGAATTTTTTTCTTCAATTTATGGGATTTTGTGTTTATCAAAACGATGCAGATATCTACTTCTTATATTCCGTAAATCCCTTCTGAACTCACAATGTTGTTTAATGTTTTTTAAAACGAACTTTTCAACAAAAGCCTTATTTTTCCTACTACCAAAAACTTATAAATTTATTTTCAGCACAGAATTCGTGATTTCATGTATTGGCATTAACTAATTCATAAGCGCGTACAGACAGATGTTTGTATTCGTTATTTGGAGTCTTCAAACGTGAATCGCACAATTTCGAGGGGGGTGTTATTTTTTTCCTTTAGATGATTGGTTCATTATTAAAAATAACTAATCTAAATTGCTGTGATGCATGTAAGTATATTATTATGGCTGGGTGGTTGAGTGGTTTAGCGTGCGTTGAACAGGAAACCAGATGGCAGATTCTTAAAAGAAAATAAATACAAGTTCGCGTCTCGGTGCCGCGGGGGTTTTAACTTGGCCTTAATCCCCCGCCCACCCCCCTGGGCCCGAGAAACCCCCAAACAAATGTGGGGTAGGGGTAAAAACAACTAATAAAAAAATATCATTCATGATATTGTATTTTTGTGTTTGCTTAATGACCTATAGGTTTCTTATTTATTATCGTCGAGAGGTATTTATTTCTACGTTAATTTGTGAAAAGCAAGTTCAACACGTTATAATTATGTTTTTATCTAGAAAACGAAAGCTCATTTAGTTCCGACTAGAGAGGAAAAATAAATAGAGTCTTTAGGAAGGTGTGACAGGGAGACGTGTTGGTGGCTATCGAAGAGGCTGAAGTAGAAGACCGGTTTGGGAAGACGCAGGTAGCTCAGGTGTCTCGGCCAATTCATTCTAAACCTGTTACAGGTGTTCTATATCCTTTTACAGGTTACACAGTCGGTATTTTATCTAATTATTCTCATGTCTTCTTTGTTTTGTTTTTTTTCAATTTAACTAGTTACTAGCTGTATATATACATTCTATTTAATATTTCTTTATTGGGGGTCTTATATAGAGTCAAAATACATGAATTATGCATCCTCATTACAAAAACGTCATCAGATTCGGGAATTCATCAACAGTTATTTTAAAGAAAATTTTTCACATGTATCAGTAGCTACATTTTTATCGTTAGACTAGCTTTTATTATTTAATAGGTTTATTATATCGCTGAAATGTTAGAGAGCGTCTCTCATAAAATTTTTATATACAAATAAAACTAAAAGATAGTAAAGAACAATTAGAAATTAAGATTTTAAAAGTCGTCAAACACTGTTTCTACTTCCTACATGAAATTTTAATTTATGCTGATAATGTTTGAAAAAAAAAAAAAAAAAACTTACATTTTTAATCAAAAATATTGCCTAATCCTTAAATACCTTTCGACAAAAATATGCTTATAAGGAAACCTTATTGATTTTCGACAATGCTCTGTTCAGATAGAAAAATCGTATAAATCACTTTTTCTAGAAATTAGAGCCTTCACATTTTGTTGTCTATTAGTTTATATTCATAAGGTGGGTCGTTTATTTGTAGAAGGTAAACTTGTTTACTCTTACAATGAAAGAGAAAAACTTGGAAAAATGTTCTACCTTTTAATCATAAACGAATGGGCACTCCAGAATGTGAGGAATCTCATTTCTAGAAAAAGTGACTTAATATATTCTGCCATCTGAGTACAGAATAACAGTACTGACCTTCTTCCTACTCTATTATTAGAGTTGCTTTCATTTCCTATAATACCGCAAACTATTTATATCTTATGAAGGATGAGATGGTTCAGGTGTCGGTCATAAAAGAATATAAAGTAGTAAAAAAATATTTATTATTCGACGTTTCAAACCGCATTGCGGGGCTCCGTCAGGGCTTTTCTCCACTAAGTAAGGAAGCTGAATGGATTGCTAAAATACATAAGCTATAAAAGTTTTGTGGAAAGAACCCCCGATGAAGACCAGTAACGTGGGTCGAAACGTTGAATAATAAATAGTTGTGTACTATTTTCTATTCTTGTATGACCGCCACCCGAACCATATTGTCATTTAATATTGAACTCTTAGTTAGACTAGATTATTTTTCTCTATTACATCTATCTATTACAGGTTAACAGAAATCAATTGTTAATTATATTTTATTATATTTTAAAATTTAGATAGTGATTCAAAAGTCTTCCTCTTTTTTAAATTGTTATTATTATTTTTATTTGTTGATAATGTGTTTATGTAATAACGTGTTCTAGATAACAATCGAATCGAATCGATTCTACACAAAATTAGTCTACAGTCTTCTGGGTCCCGGCTCCAAATCCCAGGTGTGGTAGAATAATGATTTAGTCCATTGTTTGAGCCGTGGAGCGACACTAGGGTGAGAGGATACACATTGGGTACACCCAGCCTCTAAAATGTGGGAACCAACAAATTAAGAAACTAATCGGGCGTCTAAGCGTGATCTTGGCTTAATCACCTCATAACACGGTCGCTGGCCTGGAAACAGTTTGAATATCTATATCTACTAAACTCAAGACCCTCCATGAGTCGTATAGTTATTCGTTTACATTTTTTCTTGATTAATTTTTTTTTTCTTCCATAATAGACTTTTATGAAACATACTAAACAAACGTTTAGTTCAGTTCTTTTAATTTTGGGTTTAATCCTACTTTAATCTAGTTTTTAAGACTCTCTTTTACTATTTACTGGTTCCGGAAATATTTGTTCATTAATCACCACGTTTATAATAATAAAAAAAAAAAAATCAACAGAATATTTGGTTTCTGGAGTTTTAAACTGAATATAGGCTCGTATAAAATTTCAATACTAAAATATGATAATGAATTTCCAAAAAAATGTTTCTAGTCTGTTAAATAGTATCACTTGACAAAAATTGTTAATCGATTGCATTCGAAACGAAAGAAAATGTATTGTCCTGGATAATAAGTTTGAATGGTGAGAACACAAGACTTATAAGTACAGTCATTTGCTTCAGCAAACAACAACCATATAATAGGATGTGACATAAATGTAGATATAAAGAAGCACCTAGCGACTTTTGAAAGTCTTACAAAAAAAAACTTTTACGTCAGAATAAAGTACTCTATTAAAAGTGCATCTTCGTAGGAGGTTGCTGGCGAGTAAGGTAATGGGCAGGGGGATTTGAGTACGACTTGCGTTGTGCAAGTTGTGGCCACCAAGCAATTAAACACATAACCAAACCACATATCTTTAATTCCTTTCTACTCAGCATCACCGGCTGAGGCAATCCGTTTTAATTACAACTTGTTATTAAGGGCCATAACTCTCCACTAAATGTATTGGATATTTTAGACACTATAAAATTATTTATACTGTATACTCATGAAATTTCATTGGAATCGATGAAATAATGACGAAATGGTTATGTATGCAGAACCCTGAATAAGTTAGAGAAATGTTTCTTGAAATTATATTAAGCAGAAAAAAAAGACAAAGTTTTGATGACATGTCCACCAAAAAAAAACAAAGAAAAACATAATTTTAAGAGTCACGTTTACACTTAACCAATAGTTCCAAACAAAACATTTCTTCTAAAAAACATTAAGAGTGCCTCAATGAATTGAAGAGCAGGTTTTGAAAATTACAGTTAGATCCAAAAGTTACCAAGTTCATATTTTATTTCATTCCAAAGCATAGTAAAGCATCTTCTTCCATAACGTTTAAATAGTTTTTATATTTCAATACAAAAATAATCTAGTTAATTGGTAAAAAACAAACAAAAAACGACTGTGTATTTTTTAAATGACATAGAACTTATTTCAAACCATTCTATTAATTTTAAAATCCATCAAACTAACAGAAAAACCTTTTGTTTTGGATATAATGTAACAACGATTTAGTGACTGTGATTAGAGTAAACTGTTAAAGGTAACCAAAGATACAATGTATTTTATTTTATTTTTTTTTTTAATATTTATTGATATCTACAATTGTATTAAAAAAAAATACATCAAGTAAATGTAATGGTAATATAGAAAACTGTCATGAAATTCATGTAGAGACACAACCCAAAAAAAATTCTAAACTAGAAAGTCTCGTGCCCATCATATTTTTAGACACCAAGGAGGAATATCAGGAATCGAAGAGGAAGCAAGAATTGAAACTAATGGATTGTAGTAGAAATAGAGTTTGCCATGGAAGGAATGGTACCTGGTTCGGGCCAAGTCAGCTACATATTTAATATTAAAGTCTTCATAGATGAGTTTATTTGTTTATATGTTATTATTATTACAGAATAAGCATCATTGAGGATTTTCTGAAATAATTTAGATTGTAAGGGTTGGATGCGAGAGGAATTCGATGGTTTAGTAGAGCCCTATAGCTCTTATCTGTAAGTCCATATCGGTCTTATGGTGGTCATATAAATATACCTTTCGAAATTAAGTGGAAGGTTGGAGCGTTTGTCCAGTAAGTGTTAAAGTAGTCGAAAACGTCGGGCCTCCCATTAATTTAAAACAATTTTTCAACTTCTGACGGAGCACTATTTGGGAAGCAATGCACTAGACTGTTAGATACGGCCTTGGATATAGTATGCAGATCCCTTTCAATTATCCCTCGGGCAGCGTAGGTGTTGTTGTTATGATGCATCTTTCCAAGAAACCTATTTTGCATTTTGAGTGGTCTCATTTCGAAAGATGCCGCCTTGTTAATAAGACCCATCGCCAGGGTCAGTAAACTCGATTAGTTTCGTAAGGTCATCAATCTAATACGACGTCATCTCCACCTTGTGCTTTGACAAGAATTGACAACGGGGATCACTTCAAATTATCAATTGTCATTTCTTAGAAGCTATCAACATGAAGCTTAGTTCGAATTTCGAATACTTGAACTGAATAAGTTAAGTAATTCAAAAGAGGCTTAATACTTTGACAATGCAACCTTAAGGAGTTTGATTTTTATCAAGAATCGGACGAGAAAGAGTTAAAAATTCTTCAAAAAGTAAACATTAAAATTTTAAAGATTATAACAAATCGATTGAAATGAAGCCGAGTTGAACACTTGGCCAGGATAAAAGACTAGGATTTCGAGAGAGGGCAGAAGGAAAAGGGGGCGACTGCATCCCACGTAGGGGGACGAATTAGTGTAAACTGCAAGGGACAAATACAGGTGGAAAATAGTTATAAAGGATATTTAGTTTTTGTGTTTTATTTTCTATGTATGTTTAAAAAGGTTATTTTTTTAATTTATATTTTTATTTTATTATTTTTATTTATCTTAACATAAATTATTATTTTGTTAGGAAAAAACATTGTATGTATTTCAATATTTTAATTTTTTTATATCCGCTTATTGTCAGGGGCTGAGTGACAGGTGCGGATGTAAAAATAGATAATAAAAAAAAAAATAATTTTTTTATAACCAACCCCTGTTAAATTTATATCAATGGGAGAGGCTCTTGATGTCTTCAATAAAACTATTATTATTATTAACATGAAATTATTGAAAGATAATGTCAGGCGAATTAAAGTTAACAAGTTTTCCTAAGTGCTATACTTTTATGAAAATATTTTAATAACTCAAAAATATTTGGGTGCTATTATATTTATCAATATTTTATTTGAATTTATTTAACATAGATGTAAAATAATTCAAATTTTTGAATAACTGATAAACTATCAATGAAATCCTGTAGTATAAATAACCAAGTTTTAACCCTTAAATAACATTAAAATTAATTTATGTGAATAAAAACATATTTAAATGCATAGAAATTCCTTTCTTTATGGATATTTAAAAATATATTACATATCATCTTAAAAAAAAAAAATACGCCCTTCCAATTTTTTCTTGCTATTAAAGTTAAATACTTAAAAGTCTTAAAAAAGAAACAAATATATAATGATAAAATAATATATATATATATATATATATATATATATATATATATATATATATATATATATATATAATTTTAGCTTAATCGCTTAAAGGTTTGGATACAAATTTTTTTTTTTTTTTATAGATGGAAAAAATAATTTAGTTTACGCCCAGTATCGCTTTTTGCCCGTAAAAAGTGTAATGATAGTTCAAACCCCACCTAATAAATTAATTTAAAAAATATCATTCATTTATTCATCAACACTTTCAATGCACTTCATTAATTGACCTATACTTTTAAATATATATTTTCTAATTTTAATTTTCTTAGTCATATTCCCCGTAACCAACAACCTCATAAAAATTCATATCAAATCTAGAATTTTTCGAAGAACTAAGTATTAGAATTTTCGACGATACTTAATATCTTTTTAAACAAAAATGAACTAAAAATTATCAACTTTTGGACAACTTACCAGGAACATGTTGCTACGAGAAGACTGACCATGACCGTGAAGTTTGGGTTTATATCCTAGAGTCCCCACCCCTTTTTCTAGGGGGTGTTTCCCAACTCTGGATCACGCAATAGCTTCCTGGACCATCTTCTAATTGAGGGCCTCAGGACCGGTCAGTGGGTCTGAGTCTGAGGCGGCGATCTTCAGGTGTCGTATCGGTAAAAGATCTCGAGAGTATAATTCTCAGCAGAAGGGAGTTATGGCGAGTAGGATCATATTCGGACATTTTGACAATATCTGCAGAGGAAGAAATAGATGAAAGGAGATCCAGCTCATTGTCTTATCAACTCATTTAAATTGTGAAACAGGGGTCTGAAACCTGTTTGGATAGCTCATCGCTGGGCATCCTCGTTTCGGTTTCGTTGCCTATGTAATTATTGTATCGATAAAATACTACATACTTAAATTTCTGTTGCTATGGCGGTTTCTTTTTGTTTTGTACTTAAATCTTAGGTTTATTTTACATCCTATCTTAAAGCATCTTAAAATAGAGGAAGGAGGACAACACAAGCTAGTTTCTTTTTTTATGTCTTGAAAATGCAGAAAGAAGATTTCCCGATCCTATTGGGTTCTGTTAAATTACTTTGGTTTATTATTTTCAATAATGAATTTTCGTATTCAACCCAAAAAAATAATGAAAAAATAAAAAAAGATCTGTGGCGGATGCTACACACGCTCGCTCGCTCACAGATTGCGCTAGCGGCGTCCACATACCTTACCGGCCAAATATAAGACGCTATATCAAATAATATTGTATATTGTTAATAATTAATGCCATTGTAAATATTTATATCTATATAACTGTTGTATGAGAATAAATAAAGCACTCAAAGTAATTTGACCTAGGGCCAAGACCCTAGACTGCTAGCAAAGCTCTCACTGTCAATTATCGATATGGATGATTAACATCCCCAAGAGCTGGCTCACCTCTTCAGGTCACTCTAGTGGTATCTCCCTACGTCAGATTAACTTTGCCTCTGTAACACAATGCGGTCTATCTTTATTTCACTTCCTTCTTATACCTTGACTTCTTCTTACCTTCGCTACTGTCGGGCCACTACCCCGCAGGGCGAGCTCTCTCCTTACCCACACTACTGGCGTGCTTCTACCACACAGAGTGTAATCCATCCTAACCAGTCCTCTCTGCTAGTTCATTAAATGTCATCTCCATTAAACTCTCTTCCTTGCATGAATGCGCTATTGTCGAGGCCTTCTGATACTCTTTCTTGTCCATTTCAACAACCATACCTCGACAGATCCTTAAAATTTAAAGGCTTACAGGTTTTTTTAAATGTTTAAAGATATGTAGAATCCGATTAACGACTAATAATAAAATACATTTGTGCACAGTACAAATCAATAAATAAATAAAAAAAATTCTACAAGTGCATTAAATTTTATACAAAACGAAAAAAGAATCATTGAAATCGGTTCAAACAGCAGAGATATAGCGTTTTAAAATTAGCAGTGATGATAAGCCATTTTCCTTTTAATTTATTCTTTCTTTTCTTTTTAATTATTTGCTTTACTGGCTCCAGATCCTACACTGGCCTCACTGACTCTAGAAAATCCCTTAAATGGTAAACTCCTTGGAAAATTCGTTTAAATCACGACAAATCAAAACACGTAACGTTCACAATACGACAAAACACTTTCTCACCAATTTTTATCGACAACAATCAAATTCTCAGACCAACTCTATACATTACCTAGGACTGACACTCGATC
Source organism: Piezodorus guildinii (assembly GCA_023052935.1). Classification (NCBI taxonomy): domain Eukaryota; kingdom Metazoa; phylum Arthropoda; class Insecta; order Hemiptera; family Pentatomidae; genus Piezodorus; species Piezodorus guildinii. The sequence continues at coordinate 39,483,818 of CM041292.1, read as the reverse complement.
GAAAGATGACTTGGGACCCACATGTCAAGATGAAAAGACACACTCTCAACCACCAACTTAAAATACTATACTCTCTTTTATCTAAATCATCAAAATTAATAATTAGACAGAAACTGAATACGTAAACATACCTACCTACTTAAGCCAATATGGACTCACGCTTCACAGATTTTTGGTTCAGCAAAGAAGATTCACGTAAAAAAACTGCAATCATTTCAATCCAAAATTTTAAGACTCATAACGACAGCTCCTTGTTACGTAAAAAACAGAACCGTACATACGGACTTAAAACAACCAACATTTGACCAACATATACGAACACTCTATCTCGTTTTCACAGTAAACTTAACTTAAACGACAATAGACTGATTAACGACATGTCAATAGCTGAAATGCCAGTCAGAAAAAGGCTAAAGAGAAGCTGGATGAGAGATCTCCTCTGCTAAATTAAAGCCTAGAAAGGGGTGCTGCCCGGCACTTTCCTTCCCATGCCCACCATGTCTGATCTCACATTTGTACAGCACATTTGCTGATTGCCAGATAGCTTCACACAGGTGTGAATAAAGTAATTTTTCTATTATATTAAAAAATAAAAACTGGCTTATGTTTACCAGATAAACAAAAAACTACTGCAGCAGATGCATTTTATTAAGGTTTGTGTTAAAAATCAGGTGCGCGCAACACACGACTTTCACTTACCTCCGTTGTTAAAATCAATTTAAGAATTTTTAAATGCATATTAAGATACAAATAAATTCTTAAAGAATTAATTATTTTGAATTTTAATAGAAACATGTGTTTTATTAAATAAACTATCATTTTTTTATCTGCAATAGTCAGTCAGTTTTATCGGGTTTTCATTACTTTTCATTAACCTTTAAAATTCCGTTTATTAGATAATATTTTTTATAAAATCTTTAGCTACCCAACGGTATATTATACATCTATATTACTATTCTTGTGTTCAAAAAGACAAAAATTGCATAAAAAAATATTTTGCACTTTTCTGCTTTAGTTGTTTATAAAATTCGCCCAACTTACATATTTCCCCATTATTTATCAATGTTAATAAGATGATGTTCCAATTTTTTTTAAATCTACAAAATTAAAGGTACTTCAGAGGAAGAAAATTTAAAATATCGACATATAAGCCCTCTCATACAATTTCAATCAGAATGAAACCTACGTGATATAAACACCCATTAAATTTTACATCGATATAAGGAGTTTGATTAATATCGAAAGTAGTGTTTTTGAGAAAATCGTATAAAGGTGCAAAATACATGATATAAAGTATATCTTCCGGTCAGCCAATTTCGATGAAAAAGATTCTGTAACATCTCAGACGTATAGTTGTCATAAATATGAAATTTCAGTTTCCTAGGACTTGTCGTTTTCTCCCGGGATTTAACATACACACACAGACCTTTTCGCGGGACTTGGTTATTTAGACTCAGGGGACCCTAAACCGTGTATTTCCATTGAAAACTAGAATTTTCATTATCGCAGTACTTTCCCTTACTATATATGAAATATAGTAATAGTAAAAATAGAGTGACGGGAACAAACTAAACACTACCTATAAATTTTTAAAAATAGTTAAAATTAAATATTTAAAAATATCGATTTCGACTTATTCCATTGAGAATATATCATTCCCAAGGATTATGCACCTTCAAAGGCAACGGAACTTAATCTGCCTAGCCATCGTAACTGCTCCACGAAAACTGAATCAGAACTGGATGGAACAAAATAATGGGCGGTGCATGACTTCCTTGATGCATTTCGGCTCATCCCTTTGTATCATATCTGTCATCTGCTCTCCTTTCCCTTTCTATTCACTAATTTGTGAACTTCCGAAGAAATCGACTCTTATTGAACAGTTTAGCCGACACAAGCCACATAATAGGATTCGGAAATACATACAATTATGAACCGATAGCAATTTTATAACAGGCAATGTTCTTTAGTATATAATTAAAAATAAATCAGTATAAGAACGTTAACCGGAGAAGAACATTATTCATTAATATTTACTCTCCTCGAAAATTACTTGAAGCTTATCAAAATCATTCTCGGCAAACCAAATCGAATCTTCTACAAGAGGCTTCTCACAAGTAATATAGGGACACCTGTGGTATAATAACAGCCTTTTATGTCATAGGTCGCGGGTTCAAACCTGGCAGGTGGTCCTAGGATTTTTAAAGGGTGTAAAAACTCTTAGTCATGCCGTCCAAAGGGGAATAAAAAAAAGGTGGTCCCGCGCATATGTGATTTCAAATACTCGTTTCACTATCCTAAATAAACTAGATCACTATCCTAAATAAACCTGGATTAGCGAAATTTAGGACTCGCACTAAAGCATCGCCCTATTAACTGCAGCTGCATAAAGTGACCATAAATGAATAAACAAACAAAGTGATTTGCCACAACTTATACAATATCGCTTATAAGAATAATAATGACATATAACCATCATACTTCTTACAGAAGATAATTGGATGAATTATAAACATACATACCCTCTCCATACGCGAGTTAAAGGAAATGAAACCACCTAAGATTTACGCAGAATTTTTTATAATTTTTTTAATAATAATGAAAACTGTTGGCTTGTCTCAATGGGATACTGACTGCTTCTTACAGTGTCAATATCTGTAATTTGATTTAAATAAAAAAGTTAAAAAAAAAAAAAAGTTTTATTAGGTTGAAAATATTAATTATTTTTTCCAATATATATATATATGTTAGAAGGAAGTTCATAAGAGTGAATTCTGTATCTGACTACACCTTTTTTCTTATAATTACTTTTATTACTATTAGTACCGAGTATTTTTTGCTAGCAATCTTAGTGATCAAACGATTGAGAAAAAAAAAGACTATTAGAAGGTTAAGGAAATATTAATTATTGAAATATACTTATACAGACGGATTCTTAAAACTGATAGTAATGATAACGCAATTTTTCTTTATAAATATTGTAAAAATAAAAAAAAATATGACAGGATTATCTTTACCCAACGTGTATCCGAAGAATTATTTTATTAGAAGAACTAGATCTGAATATACTAACCCTTAAACCCTATTGCTTCTATTTAATAGGTTTATTACGTTCGGTGTGAAGAAAATAACTCATACATCAAATAATAGTGTTTCCTATAATCACAAATAAAAGGACTTTTATAACTTTGATGATTTAAAGCTAATTTTAAATGTAATTAAAATACAAATGTATAACTAAAAAAAGAAAATCTTTTTACATTGACTGAGGAGTCTTTTTTCAGACAATGGTGGAGATAAATATCAATTCTCAACGAAATATCCACTAGGACGCATTTGTACTATATATCATGCCTATTTTTATATGCTGTTTCTAGTTCTTTTATTTAGTTCGGTTCTTATTTTTATAGTCTATTTTATTAGGGCTTATCTAGTTTCTGAGTGGGAAGAGTGAGTAGTAGAAAAAAAAGACCTTTCATTTTACGATTAATAAATTAGAAGTCCTACTTATTAACATTAACTGTCTATGGAACCCTTTAGGCCAAAAACATGTTCATGATATGGATTTTCTATTTAATTATATGGCGTATGCTTAAAAAGTATTTGTCAATACTTTTATCTATTATGTTTAGATGTAGCGGAATATTTTTAAAATACTTAATCATGTAATTTTTCGCCTGTCAGATGATTGACTGATTCAAGCCAACTAAGTAACATCTCTAAAAATTGCTTTTATAGTTGTAAGTCGATGTTCGATTTCAATTATTAAAATGTTTTTGTTTGTCTCAGTTAAAATTGTAACATGAAAAAAAATATATATATACGGCTTAGGTTAGTGTTTATTCTCTCCTTCATTCGCTTAGTAGGAATGAATGTCTTTGTTTTTTCATGAATTGTGGATTTCCAAAAAAAGCAACAGTAGTTAAGTAAATAAATCAAGTTTAAATATTACAATAACACACACACACACACACACACACACACACACAAGTATATATATATATATATATATATATATATATATATATATATATATAATATATATTTTTTTTTTTTTTTGCTGTTGAAATTGTCATTGAGACAAATAAATCATTTATACTGAATGATAGAAATAAAAATACGATTGTGGGACTACTGCAATATATTTGGTTTATAGAGAATTTCAATACAGATGTTATAATGAAAAGAGTAGATACAAAATTTTACATTGAAATATAAAACATTATTAATTAAATAATTCATTAAATAATACAAAAAATACATTAATTTTAATGATCTAATTGTCCTCACAAGATGTAATGGATAAAGTATGTATAAAACGATTACACACCATAAAAGAAATCGACAGATAAAGCTACTATAAATATTTTTCATGGCAATTGTAAAATGAATGTCTATGAGAAGACTATAATTCAAAATCTATTTTACTGCATAGCTTCTGAAGGTTCCATTCTATTGACGGTGGTAGTAAAACCGATACAGCTGCGCAGAAGAAGTTATAACGATTGTTTTTGCTAACCTTAAGGAACTCTCAAGGGAAGAGAAGAAACTAACTTCAAACGCTACACAATTTAATTACTAAATAATTTCTAGTACTGACTCCTGAGTTAAAATACGATATTAATTTACAATACATTACTCACATGCCTATTTATTTATTTTTTTTTATTATTGAGATATATTATAATTTGTTACAAAATGAACAATAATAATATTGATATGAGACCAGATTCATACTATATATACATAAAATAATAATAATAGTAACATGCCTACATGCCTATTAGCTCTAAAACACTGACAGCGACGTATGCAGACCGTACAACTATCATAACAAAACATCTTAACATTACACACGACTCACAGACATTACAGCACAACCTAACATAATTTCAGAATTGGTGCGAACTTTTTAAAATTTCACTTAGCCAAGAAAAAATGAACTTATTACTTTCGCTCTTTGACAAGAAACCTGGTCTACAGTTTATATTGACAACATCCAAATTCAACAGACAAACCAATAATTTATCTCGGCTTGACATTCGACAGAGCAATGACATGGGGACTAAAGCAAAGACAGATATCACTAATCGAAAGACTAAAACTTTAAAAAAATATAAAAATAAGACTAAACATTCACTGATCTAAAAACGTTCAATATTAGAACATAAACATAAATTTAACACTTACACTTTCTTAGGACTTGGGCATCACAGATATGCGGTACTGCCAAAATGATACACATTAATGAAATTGAAGTTGTTTAATCCAAAACTTTCAGAACTATAACAAATTAAACATGGTACTTTAGCAACATTACTCTACGTATAGACCTTCACATACCAAAAGTCAACGAAAAGATCCAGATCCTCTACAAGCGTTTTTACGACAACTTACACGGATATACTAACACATAAACACAAAATATGGCCACTACTAGCATGCCTCACAACACTCGCAGAAGGCTGAGAAGAAGTTGGATGAGGGACCTCATGAAAAAATGCGTAATAGGAATCATACCAGAATGAATCATTCCTATCACGCTAGAACATCAAAACCTTGCCTCATATTTACTGATATTAAACTATCATAAGAAAATTTCAAACTATGATTTATTCAAATCAGTATTAGGAAAAATTTTATCAAATCTATTCATTTACGCTAAATTATGGTAGGAAAGGTATCTCGGAAAAGGGGAGTTAATATTTACATGTACCAAAAGCCAAATAAATACGATCAAAGAGTGAAATTAATAATTATATCGTATACAATAATGTAAAATCAGAAAAATGTCGTACCTTAAGTAGATCTGAGGTAATAACGATTGTAACTACTTTATAACTAAAAAAAATGGTATAAATATTTTTCGCTATAAATCATTAAGAAAGACACAAATAAATCATAAAACCAACAAAGTTATTGAAAAGTCAGTAGCATTATGTTCATTTTTATTTTTATGGTACATTACCTATGATTCATATTTTCCAATAAAACAGAAGGAAAATGGTGAATTAACAAAAACAATTAGTAAAGAAAGGTCTAGTTAACGGCGAGGAAGAAAAAGTCGTGCCGAATTATTCTATGAATCTAAAAATAATAATTATATAAATTATATTTAATAAGTAGAAAATAGAGTTAATATTAGTTATGTTGTAAATAAAAAGATAAATGAATTATACTATAATAACAACAATAAAAATAAAAGATGGCTGGCTGTACTGTAACAAGAAGTTTTGTTTAATGTTTCAATTTTTTTGTTTTACTATTATTTTTTTTGTTTATATGTATAATATATATATATAACACACATATATGTATGCTTTATTCTAATTTTGAATAATATTGAAATGTGTAATTAACATTATTTTTAAGCTATTTCCTTTTGGAAGTTATTTTTCGATTGATGTTAAATTAATTTTATTTTTCGATATATTTAATGTTTAAAATGAAGTTCAAAATAATGTAAACTTAATAATTTGTGAAATATAACATAGATTACGTGTAGTGTGCCTTAGGAAAGGCATGGGACATGTATATAAAAATCAATAAACTGTCCTTCTTTGGGTTACCATAGGAGGAAAAGATATAAAACAAAAAAACAAAGCAAAAAAAAAAAAAAAAAAAAAAAATATATATATAATATATATATATATATATATATTAAGAATTAATATGTTAATATTAATATTATATGATTAATATTAATATTAATATTATAATAAATTTAGTAAGTGGTACATTACCTATTAGTTTACATTTCAATTGTTATTATTATTTCAATTCTTAATATTGAATGTAGTTATTTATCATTTACCACCTGTAATTGGGCTTAGGTCTGTTGGTGGATGCTGTAAAATAAAATAAAGGAATATTATTTATGAAAATTCAAAAGTTTAAAAATGTCCTTATCATTGTTTCTCTATTGAAAACATATTCGTATGTTTGCATTAGAGTATATATAGAAATTAATCTTAATTTCTATATCTGAGCTTAAATTAGGAACCAGAATAAAACCAGCTAAAAAAATAAAAATAAATAATGTTAAATAAAAATATTAGTTGGCTTGAAAAGTAAAAATAAATTATGAATATTTTTAAGATCCGATTTCATAGTATTCAATGAATATATTTGAAACGGATACTTTCATTGTTCATTATTAAGGGGGTTTTAGAGGGAAAATCGCTTATGTAACGTTTAAAATGAAACTCAAGAAGTATACAAATAATTGCTTTATTGCACTTGATATTTTTTTATATAAGTATAAAACATATATGAAATGATTATATACATAAAATGAGTATCACATGGACTTATCCTAGGTAAATGGTATGTGTTGGCACGTCTGTGTTTCACGTTATCGTAATCACTTCCTGTAATGGTATCCAGTGGATGGGCTGTAAGATCCGGAGGGCCTGCCACCGGGGAAGGAGGGCCTGTAGCCACCAGCTCCAGCTCCGGAGTTGTAGTCACCGGTGTCGTATTCGGACTGTGGGTTGGCAGCGTTGAACTGGAGGGACCTGGGTGCAAAAGAGGATGGTTAGTAGAGAATCATAAGAGAGTAAGGTAATGCACGTGATATGTGAGGATTGCAGTATAAGAGCTAAGGCAGGTCTATTACTTATCATGATAAATACTTAAAGGATACAGATTATTTTAACCCAAAAATGTAAACTCACTTGAGGATTTCCTCTGGGATTGGTGGTGGGGTTGGGAGGTGAGCACCCTGGGGCTGGAATCCATTGGCATCAGCGGTGTAAGTGATGGTGTAAGTCTGACCATCTGGGCCGGGGTAAGAGAAAGATCCCTGAGCGGATGTTCCGTCTTGTGGTCCTGGGCCTCCACGTCCGGCTTCTTGGGCGCTGATTCCGTTTCCGGATTGATAGCTGCAACGAGATTATAGTATCGTGTCAGGAAACCATTCAACAGTAAATTTAAATTTTTCAAAGTACATGTTTCAAATAATGCGTAAAGCGTTCGTAATTCGCTATATTCCTTAGTCCATTCTTACGACCTAAGGGGTATATTTGAATATAAACGGTGACATGAAAGCTTATTCGATAATATTCAATTCATTTTAATCATTACTGTAACTTGCATGAAATTATCTTTTTAAATTCAGCAGACCGCATCGTAATGAATGCTCAACCCAGAACAGCTAAAACAACTGTCTTAATGTATGCGTCCTGGCATTAAGATGTATAATGAAAGATTTAATTGCTATTAAATGCCAAGTCATCAATATATAATCAACCCTTTGCAGTGAATAATATACTATTTTTTTTTAAGACATCTACAAGTATCTATTGCGAAAGTTGTGAAGCATACTCCAAACTTTTTATGCAATCGTAATCATTCAGATCATCGGGTTGTGCAATGGTAGGATATTTCCAATCCCGCATTGAGAATGCATTAGTAAATCGTAATAATGTTTAACTGATAATTGAACAATTGAAAAGGTAACCTGAGCTATTTAACAATTTTGAAGTCATTTAATTTTTAAAATCTGAAAAGAACATCTGTCTTAACCTACCATTAAAGTCTTTATCTGTGAGATTTCAACGGAACTCATGATAATAATTATTGGAGATAATAAGTGACAATTAGATGATTTTTACACATATTTTAATCATTAGTCCCTTAAATACTATAGAAACATTAATATTATTATAAAAGATCTTCTTCATGTAAGATCATTTTTAAATAATATTTACGATTATATTACAGTTTTGGTGTACAAAATGCATAGGATATTATTTTATTTATAAAAATATTTATGAGAAAGATTATTAATGTTCTTTTTTTCCCCTACAGGAAAGCTTTTTACGCAGAATTTTAATGAATACTTAGAAATAATGAAGCAACCGTTATTTACTGCAAATAACTTAGTAATTGTTATATTGAGTCTTTAAACATTTATTTCAAACTGAATAAGAAAGGCTATTGTTATTTTAGTTTTTTGTTAGTAGAAATTCAGACCCCATATGGTTTTCTTTTTTTTTTTTTCTTTTTTTTTTTGCAATTATAGAGTAACACCTTAATGATTACAATGTATGATGTATTTACCAATGAGTTCGAAAAGTAAGACTTCTTCAGCACTAGAGAAAGAGTGAAATTCTTACAAACATTAATGTCCAGGATGACGTCTGGAACGAAAATTGAGGACCACATACCACAACCTTGACTACATCAAGACCGCTCCAGTTCCTCTGGACGTTCACTTCTCCAGCTGCTAATGTCAAGAGCGATTTCACGGTACACAATAGCCTAAGAATACCTTTAACCTATTGGGTATATTCAACTTAGAGTTCGTCTCACATGATTTTTCAATCTTCGCGAAATAACTTTTGCATGAATGAAAATATTAAAAAGACAATATTATAATTGGATCTTAAAAACCGAATTTGTAAAATAGACTTGGAAAGACAAGATGACACGCCTTGATCTATTCTTCTCCTTCACCTTAACCCGATATAGGCAATAGACCAATTCAATTGTTCATAACTGTTGCGCATCACATGACCTCAAGACTATTCAAGAATAGAAATTAATATTCAAAACTTATTCAGTGGTGCGTCAGATAGTCGTTTATTCATTTGTAATAATGAGTTGGCATCATCTTGCATTTATGGTTTACCGGTTTATTCAAATATTTTTTTATTATTATTATTTTTTTTATGAGATTATGAAAACAATATTCGCTATTACAAGTTTACTTTAGTTGTTTACTTTTCCTGGATGCTGGAAGAAACTCTAGATGAAGTAATCTAAGAATCTTGCTATTTGTGAGTTTTTGTTATTTATGTGATCTTTATTATTTTATTTTATTTTTGGGAAAAATCTTATGAATAAACTCTAGCACACCGTAAAAGAAAGATGTATGATGAAATATCTTCTTCTGAAGGAATTTATGAATAATATTAATTCAGAAATGGCTAATTCCGCTTCTGCCCCATCTCAATTTAATAATAATTCTTCTTACCTGTAAGAGTACTGTCCATCTCCTTGGTTAGGGTTGTTTTCGTATGAAATGATTGGAATGACTGGTCCAGATGGAGCATATCCACCAGCACCTCCACCGAATCCGCCACCTGGGCTGTAAGATGGAGCTGAGACAACGCCGCCTCCAGCACCGACTCCTGGCCTGGGAGGAAGGTAGGAGTTCAGCTGTGCACCATAGGCGCAGGAGACGAGGAAGGATACGAGAACCTGCAAGGCGAGAAATATATTTAAAACGATCAGCAAACAGGTAATCATGTAGGAAATGAATAAATCAAACTCTTTGTGTTCAGCTATAAGAACTTCATCATATATACCTATCCCGCATATAAGAGAAGAGTACAAACATGGAAAAAATGGTTGTTTTGCATTTTTGCTTAGAAATATCCCTGTAACAGAAGTTGGGAAAAGTTTTTTTTTGTTTTTTTAAATCCTTAGTCTTAATATTTTACTATAAAAATTATTCCCAGCCGAACTTAATAATTTTCTTCCAACTTCTGTCGAAACAATGATTAACTATTTAATGACTGCCCTGTGAAATAAAGTTAATTAAACGTTTTAATAATAATATTTGTATGCCCGGCCAAAGAGTCGAAAGGTATAAAGATTTTGCACCTTTGCTTATGATTGAAAATATCATTATGTATGACAAAAATATTGTATTAAAAATAATTCAACTAAGGTCTCAAATGTTCGGGTATTAAGATCTTATTGAAAATATAAGATGGTTCTGTTTGCTGGAAAAAATGTAGCTTATATTTGAATATACATAAAATTATACTTCTAACGTTAAAAATAATGATACTTAGAATTAGAAATATGAGATTTCAAAACTGTTGTTTGGGAATCTAAAACTATAATATTAGAATTTGAATTCATAGGGCGTTTCTAATAAAAATTCGAAATAATAAAACCTAAGCATTGATCATAGTTTTATAATAATAAAATGGCTGTACCTAATTTTTTATTTAAATAATTTTGCAACTGTGTAATAAAAAAATAATGAGTTGAATGTGAACAATGCATTAGCTTGATTAAGGTATTTGGATCAATTAACCAATGGTAGCACGTAAATACCTTTTTCGATTTTTTTTTAAGAAAACTACTTTATTTATTTCCCAACGGATTAAAAATGTACAGTTAGAAAATAAAGTGGAAGGAACTATATATTTTAAAATGCAAAGTTTCTAGTTATTTCAACAAAAATTAATAATTTATTATCAAAATACAATAGCAAAAGAGAAAGAACGCGCCGTGCGTTAGCGTGATACTAACCATCACAACTTTGACTCAATTCCACAAAACATCCCTTCAGACCTTGTTCAATACAATAACAATTATAGATAATTTCAGACCATATTACGATCCTCTTAAATATTAAAATTATAAGTTATATTTTAATGTTTCGTTCTTAAAAAAATAATTTAAACTTTATGCGATATAAAAATCATTAATAATGGCGAATTTCATTTTGACTGAATCGTTTATTACTCTAGCCGCTTCTTCCTCGTGCCGATTCACGAGTTCTATTTATGGCGAGGTTACGAGATAACTAACTCGAATTATTGGATTAGATTGGCCGAAAGTTATACAACTGGCGGAGGCCCGGTTCCTCGCTGACTAAAAGCCTTCAATAAAATATCTATGCCTGGAATGCTGTTCACCGTGTCGTACTCGCAGATTTCATATTTACCGAAACCTATTCTGTGAGAATAGATCTGAAATTTAAGAACTCATGTATAGTAAATTATATTTTTATGACAAATTTTAGTGTTAGATATTATTATTGATTGTTCACTGAGGTACTGTTAGATTCAACAAAAATTTATTAGTATGTGCTTTCACGATATAACACTAGTGATAGGTGATATAAAAAAAAATGTTAGATGATGGGTGATTAGAATTTATGAAAAATATACAAGTGAAAAAAGAAATGAAAAACGCTTTTAAGAGAATTCAACATATTGTAATTTTTAATTAATTATTCTTTGATTTAAAGTCTAAAAAGGATGAAAAAACTGAATTACTGTAAGAGATTTTTTTTTCTAAATACAAAAACTATTTTTTAAAAGAATAATTTGATTGATAGCTCCAAAAAATGTTTTAAGGAAGTTGAACTAATATTTTTGAGACTATGAACCGACGAAGTAAAAGAAAATTTATAAGTATGTATAGGTATATGTATATATATATATATATATATATATATATATATATATATATATATATATATATATATATTTATATATATTGGAGTACTCACGATTGAGTTCATGTTGGTTGCTGTAGCTGTGCTGTGTGTGAGTTGGGGTGTAGAGCCTGGCCTAGCCTTATATATCTGCCAGAGAGAGGATGCCGCCCCACCCCAGGAACGTCGTTTGCGCAAGTTCTTTGCAAAGTTCAACCCTTCTTGGTCCCACCCCATGTCCAGAACTGTATCGTCTTCAGGAAATTACTATATGAAGGAATGTTATAAAACGCAGTATCCTATTGGAAAATGTTAATTTATTTTTATTTAGAGCTGAATAGAGATCGAACTTGGAAACTATTCGGCTCATCCGGGTTTTATGTGACATAGTTCTCCTTTGATTCTCTTATGATAAGTATATCAAAGTATCAAGAATAGTCTATAGACTGAACTTTTTATTTCATTATTAAATTACAGTTTCATTATTAACATTTTTTTATATTTAATTTTTAAGTTACTTGTTTAATTTTTCCTATTCAATAGATACCATATTTATTTAAACATAACGGAATTTGATGGTATAAATGGTTCGGGTGGCGGATAGTAAAGGTAAGACAATAGTGGAAAATATGTTAAACTAGTATAATAAAAAATTGTTCACTATTTTCATATATATATATATATATATATATATATATATATATATATATATATATATATATATATATTGTTTGATCAGTTCTCGACTGTTGATAATTTAAGTTTGTGTTGTTCTTAGGTTTCAGTCAATGAATAAACAATTTTATCTATGCGACGTTTCGAGAATTTATTCTTCTCATAATCATGCAATTTTGGACAAAATAGTGTCTTAATTAGGCATGTTTAGCCTACAAGCTTTGAAAGAACACTGACAGTGTTCATAAACAAAACAATAACTTGAAAGAACAGTGTTCTTTCAAAGCTTGTAGGCTAAGCATGCCTAATTAAGACACTATTTTGTCCAAAATTGCATGATTATGAGAACAATAAATTCTCGAAACGTCGCATAGATAAAATTGTTTATTCATTGACTGAAACCTAAGAACAACACAAACTTATATATATATAATGTTACTTTATGCTATTGTGGCTAACTGAACGATGCTACATTGGGAGTCTTAAATTTTGCCTATCTAGGTTCCATTATAATATCGATGTTTACCGATTAACTGTCATCGCACAGGCTCGGGACCACTTTTTTGTCCCCAGAGAAAAATGGCATAACTAAGCAATTTTTACTTCTATTAAAAAAAATCCTTCGACTTCCTGTCAGATTTGAACCCCCGGCTCTTGGTATTAAAGACTGTTATGCTAGTCACTACTCTATAGGTGACCCCAATTTTTTAAAATTGTACAGATAAAGGAAGAATGAGCAAAATATAAATTTTTTCATTTTATATTTTGTTCACTATTCCTTCATCTGTATTGTAATATAGGTTTTACATAGTATGAACTTCTTATATATATTCTTTTCTTCACATTTTTTTTTTCAAAAACTAATAACTTTGTTTTGAATTTCAGTTTTAAAATGGTGTTTTGAATATAGAGAGAAACACTTGATTTTAAAGAGGTGGTGTTCTAATATGTAAATCCTAACATAGTATAAATTATAACGCTATAATTATAAGATTTGTTATAAGATAACAAAAATTAAAAAAAAAAAAAAAATATATATATATATATATATATATATATATATATATATATATATATATATATATATATATATATATATATATATATATGCATTCATAGTTGAATTATATATATTTATAGTTTAATTTATAAATGATATAAAAATATATATATATATATATATATATATATATATATATATATATATATATATATATATATATATATATATATTTGTCCCATTTAAGTTAGCATATTCTTATACACCGTTTAATGAATTTGATTTGTATTGAACCATTTTATATGACAGGTTCTGACTTTGGTTCACAGATTAGAATCTGGCTCTGCAAAGTTTGTTCACCCCTAAGACAACGCTTCTGGGTACCTGAAAAAATTGGTAAAAATACCTAGTGTTAACTTTTCTTTCAGGGCTTTTTTGTTTTTTTAAATAAAATATTTCTATAATAATAAATTACTATGATACAATATTCTTTTATTATATGTTTGGAAATTTTTATGCAACATATTTTTTGTCTTCGATTTCCTTCAATTATTGTAGATTAAAATATTTTGAATTCCACTACTAGAAGATCTCCTTTATAGCTTGTATCTTACTACAGACTTTTTTAAAAATCTACATCCGTTCGAAAGTTGAGGTTTTAAACCATACTCCCTACGTAAACCATTATAGATTATTCGTATCTTAATTATTTCTAGGGAGCACCTGCGATCAGTTTTACTTTCTATCTAAGAGTAGTTTATAACACATTATAACTTAGATGTGCATTTTTAAAGCTCCTGATAGGGGATTCAGTTCGATTTATTTTATTTTTTTAAATTTTAGCTACTATTCAACATAAATCAAGTGATCTGAAAAGAAATATTGGTTTAAAATGCTCATGTAGGAGTTATGTGACGAGTATACAGGAAACGATTTTAAATGCTAACGTTGATTCCACCCGCATGCTGAGTAAATCTGCACAGTTCTGGATTTTAGTACATATAGGGATTCCTATTGTTTTTCAGCCGTGCAATGACATGATCAGGCCATTATCAATCTTAGCTTCCAAGATTTTTCCTAATTTTTAGGTATTTACTTTATCGAGGTCGGTTGAGCCCCAGGAAAATCCCCGTAACTTAGGATTGCTCTTAAGCTGAAAAAAATGAAACAGAATAAATAATTATCCTTTAAATCTGCATTTGAAAGTAGTCTAATGCAACAAGCATACTAAGGAAAGAAGGAAAAAAAAAATGGTGCGGGCAACACACGACTTTCACATACCGCCGCTGTTAAAATAGATTAAAGAATTTTCAAATACAGTTAGATATAAAAATGGGTGAAACTTATAAAGAATTAATTAAATTGAATTTTATAGAAACTTTTGTTTTATAAAAAATGTGTAATATTATTATCTAAAATACTTAGTTAGTTTTATCGGATTTTCATTACTCTTTATTAACTTTTATAAGCTTGTGTATTAGATAAGATTTTTTCCTACAATATTTAGCTTTCCAATGGAATATTATACATCTATATTACTGTTCTTATGTTCAAAAACGAAATAGCATTAACAAATATTTTTGTAATTTTTTCCTTCAGCTAGATATGGAATTCGTTCAACTTATATATTTACCTGTTTTTCATCATTAATTATTTTAGAAGAATAAAATTTTAAATATCGGCATTTAAGCCCTGTCAGACTATTTCAATTAGAATGAAACGTACGATATTAAAGCCTATCAAATTTTAGATTGGTATATAAAGATTAATCAAAATAGTTGAAGGCGTTTTTGAGAAAATCATAAAAAAGTTCTAAATGCATGATATAAAGCAGCACTTCTGGATAGCTAATTTTAATGAAAACGTTTCTGCAACATCTCGGGCGTTTAATGGACTTGAATATGGAATTTCAGTTTCATAATACTTTTCATTTTCGCCCGGTAGTTACCACACACACAAACCTTTTTGCGGGATTTGCGGACCCTAAAACATGTATTTCCGTTGAAAACTGTAATTCAAAAATTTTAACGATCGCAAGACTTTACTGACTATATATATATATATATATATATATATATTATATATATATATATATATTATATATATATATATTTCACATATAGGTAAGTGAATGTATAAGAAGCTACGCAGAAACATAGAAAATTCTTTTAATGATGTTAGGTTAACGAAGTAGTTTATGTTTATCCATTTTTCAGGCAACATGGCAAAAGCACTACTCTTACCAAAACATATACACTAAGAAATCATATTTATTAAGTAGGGACTCCAAATATATTTGATTGTTTCAAATATCAATTCAATTTATCATTATTTTGATCAATAATTTATACCATATAAAATAAGGACATACACTTACCACGGTTTTAAAATCAAAGGACTATGATCTTGTAAAAAAAACAAAAAACAAAACAAAAACATTATGTTTGCTCTTTTCTCCTTTAATCGACAATAAAATCTGTTAAGAGTGTACATTATGTGTTTTTAGTATCAATTTAAATAAGCTGATATGGTTAATTGTTAGAATTATACTAAATTAAAGGTACTTTCGAGAAAGAGAATTCAAAAGTTTTTTTTTTTTAACTCTGTCAGACTTTTTAAATCAAAATGAAACATGATATTATTGAACACGAAACATGATTAAAATTTTAAGCAGAATTTTCATTTATTAAAATTTAGCGAGTTTAATCAAAATCGTTAGAGCTGTATTTGAGAAAATCGTAAGGCGTAAAATGCATGGTTTAAAGTAGTTCTTCTGTTTTGCCATTTGGACTCAGTCTACTCTTATTCGAAAATTTTCACGATCGTAATACCTTCCCTTACAATATATTTCATAAATGGTGACTGAAGGTAATAATTATACTATCGCTAAAAAAATTATATTTTAGTAAATACTTTACAATAGATATAGTTTACTATCGCTAAAGATTTCAACTAAGAAAGTCATTCCTTCTTAAGTCTGAGTATTTTCATTTTGACGTGTTTGTATGACTGTCAACGTGGAAAGCGTGTTTTGTACGCTACATATAAAAAAATCAAAGAACATCAGAAACATACAACATAAGGTGTGAGAGTGGATTGCGTCATTTTTTCTAGTGAATGGAATATCGGTCCAGGTCCTTGATAAAATATTCGCTAGCGAAATGGATTGACATCTGCAAGTCATATTGGTTCTGTAAATCAGTTATTCATGCTCAATAAAAAGAGTTTATGACAGTTTAAATTATATAAATGCTTTTATCATGTTTAGGATTGTTTTTATTCGTTATTAATCGGCTAATACTTGTTATAAATACTAACGAATCCTTACATATATTATTCAGTTCAACAGGTATTGCGTTAGGTAAAGGTTGATAGGTTAACTGTTATCTAAGCTTTTAATAATGAGCGTGTTGCACTAGTATGCTATTTAAGTGCCACAGCTTGTGTATGTACAGGTACTATAAAATTAGTAATGTCTTAAGTAATTAATTAGTGCTCTAAAATAATCATTAAATACTTAAAGTTCTCTAAACATATGTATGTTATATATATTTTAGTCAGATAAATTTGGTTTATTGAAACTGTATTTTACGTTTAGAAATAAATCTATGGTAATTAGAGTAAAGAGAATAACTAAATCTAACTTTGATGTTTTGTTTTTGATATTCTAACTTTAATCTATAAAAGCGAAATAGACTATAGAATAGAATCGGTGATATGATTGGTAAAGTAAAAATATAAATTATGTAATTAAAAATAAGAAATAGGCGTTTCAAGTGAATTCCAAAAAACAGATTTATTGAGTAATATTACAATCTGTCCAATTTAGGACATTTTTACTAGTGATAAAGTACAACATTCATACTGCATTCACACGATATATACAAAACAATAAATTTATATAGTAATAATACAATATACATATATATACAAAACAAAATTAATAAAAATATATACAAAAGTCACTCACACCTATATACAATTCACAAGCATACAGCAAGTGAGTGGAGAATCTAGCCAATGCTAGAACTCCAATATACATGTTACAAGAGATCTCGAGGCCACTGCCGTTACAGATTTATAAGCGAAACATTTTTCTGAAAAAATTATGTTTTTGTTTCTAGTTAGCTGATTATGCAGTGGTAAGCCAACCCCTAGGACTACAAGAATATTAAAAAAATAAAATAAAAATAATCTACTCCATGAAGTAAAGACTGATTATTTGAAGTATAAGATTGTGGGATCTAGGGAAAATATAACTAAACAATTGATTAGCAGTTTTTTTTTTTTTTTTTTTTTTTTTTTTTTTTTTTTTTTTTTTTTTTTTTTTTTTTTTTTTAGCAAAATCTGGGAACGAAAGGGTAGTTAATTGTTTAACTTGTATGCCTGATTAAAATTTGACCTCTGAACATCTTTTGGTAGCCATAAAATACCTCGAAATCTTTGTAATATTATTTTTCATTACCATAAACTCCTAAATGGTTTTATCTAAAAACATGAATGAATAAATAAAGCCTTTATTGCAAGAATAACATTTAAATTATAATATTCAATGTGAGTAGTAATATGAGTGAAAAATAATAATAATGTATATAATAATAATGTTATAATAATATAGATAAGGGGATGTTAAAATAATTACTAAATGAACACAACTATATAAGTAATAGCGTTCCTTAATTGCTTACAATATTTACAAAATATTTACAATAGATATATTTACAATATGTTATCCTACAGGCCTCTCCTTACAGAGGTAATGGTATAACTTCCCCGGTGACCAAACCTACTGGGAAATGCTATCTAAAAATATAACAAGGCCTAAAAAATGAGTAAAAATAAATTTTGCATCAAACAACATTAATTAAAAATTATTTATAATGGGAGTAAAAAATCCTTAGTTACGCCGTCCTTCGGAGGGGACGTTAAAAGGTGGTCCCGAGCCTGTGCGATGTCAGGTACTCGTTAAAGATCCCTATCCTAATAAAACCTGGATAGGCAAAATTTAGGACCCCCACTGTAGCATCGTCCGATTAGCCATAGTAGCATAAAGTGACGTTAAATAAATAAACAAACAAACAAACAAAATTGTTTAAATCAATCATATTTAGCATTAATACATTAAATAGTCAGAAATTTTTGATATGAACTATCTAACATTATGACTACTACATGAAAATAACTATTATTTTTTTTTATTAGTCAGTAAATCAAATGATGGTTGATTTTGTTCGCGTGGTAGACGTTATGCATAGAGAAGTACACAGCGTCATTTTTTGTTCGCTTGAATCCTATTTCCTATTGATGACAGGCGGTCTCTCATCCAGCTCCTTTTCAGGCTGCGAAGAATGTTTTGACACATGTCAGTAATGGCCATGTTTTGTATTAATGTGTTTGTATGCCTCTGTCGTGAAAACGTTTGTAGAGATTCCGAATCTGTTCGATGACTGTTAGTATGTGAAGGTATATATATATGTATATACGGGCGTAATAATCTCGTCATTTATCGCCCTAAAACACCATCCCTTCCCCTATATGTATATAGTAATGTTGCTAAGGTACCATTGAGAATTTAGTATAGTTCTGAATGCTTTTGATTGGAAAATTTAAATTTTACTTATGTGTGTCTTTTTGGCTCTCCCGTACGCGAATGTCCAACTGGGTTGCAGTAAGTAGGTGAAGGTGCTTAATTTTTAATTAAAGTTTTAATTTTTAAATTTACATATTCATTTATTAAAAAAAAAACCTTTTAAAATTTATATATATATATTTTTTTTAACTTACTCTCGTAACTATTGTAGAGTGATCCTAATTTGTATGTTGAGCTTTGGTATCTGTAGGTATGTATGAAGTATTGTTAACGTACTAACGAGCTTTAGTGATTGTCCTGAAAGTTTATAATTGGAGTATTGTCAACACTAATGTTAATAATTAAAATTTAAGCAAACTAAAAAGTTTCATCAAAACTTTGAAATATTAAATAGACTTATATTGAATATTTCCTATACTAAATGTAACAAATAATCTTAGTTTGAGTCAAATGTGCTGCTAAATTTTAGTCAAATTTTTTTAACGTATTTTAGAACTAAACACATTAACATATTTCTAGATTAAACAGATTTTATATATGTATATTTTAAGTTTCATAATTCGTAATGAAATAATAAATAAAGATTTTTTGCTTAAAAAAAAAAAAAAAAAGAAAAAGAAATTAGGTAACACCAACAATTTTGATTTTTTATAAAAACAAGTATTCTAGCCATTAATGGCCCCTTAGCTTCACTCTATTTATTATAAATAACCCTATTTTAAGTCGCCAGCAAAAGTGATTGTAATAATTGATCGCTTTATAAATTTACATAAACGCCTTCGTGGATGCCAAGCTCCTGTAATTATTGCAAGCGATTACTTGGTTTGTCTTTTTGTTTTAATTAAAAAAAAGTCTGTTCCTATCATAAAGTAAGAAAATTCTAAACTATTCTTAAATAATTGAGTAGAAAATAAATTTCAGGTCACAATTTATTGCTGTTTTGAAGCGCACAAGATGAAATACGAGTATTTTCGCTGTTCATCCTTAAAGAGTGTGTTTACAGCGGAATGATTCGCTAAACATAAAATTTTGTTTAGCCAAAATATTTACAGTATTTTATTATTAACGCTAATTTGATTATTTATACTGGTCCGTAGATAAATATTAACATCACTAATAAATATTTTAGTTACAATGTGGTTATAAACGTTTGGATAACTTTTAGTTTTTACTTTATAACAATATGTCTTAACAACGTATATACATTTAAAGGAATGATTAAAGCGCTTAATAAAAGGAAAATGTGCCATTAATTTTCATGTATATTTTTAATAGATACACTAAGTCGCAATATAACTTTTCTACTCCCTCCATATTTAAAAAAAAATAGATTTATTGCTATTTACAACTGTATAATGATATACATCTAGTAAATGAGATACAAATGCCAGGATTCACATGTGGGGATACAACCCATTGGCAGCTCTCCAAAAACTATGTTCAACTAGAAGGTCTCGGGGCCATCTACTTTTCAGACGCTTCGCAGGATTATCAGGGATCGTAGGGGAAGCAAGGATTGAAACTAGTGGGTTAGAATGGGAACGAAGTTCGTCATGAAAGGAGTGGTATCTGGTTCGCGCCAAGTCAGCAACATAGGGAACATTAAGGTCTTTATGGATGGGATTATTTGTGACAAAATAAGGAGCATTGAGGATTTTTTGTAGGATTTATGAATGCAAGGATTGGAGACGGGAAGAATTTGATGGTTTATTAGAGCCCCAAATATCTACTACGTAAGTCCATATCGGTCTGATGATAGTAATGTAGATGAGCCTTCTGTACTAAGATGGAAGGTTAGAGCGTTTGTCCAGTAAGTGTTGAAGTATTCGAAAACGTCGGGCAGTTTCTTGTCTTTTCAGTCTTGTATGAGGGTTCCAAGTAAGACGTTTGTCCAGGTGCAGTTCTAGATATCGGATCTGTTTAACCGGGAAAAGAGGAGTGTTATTGAAGGATACTGTTGGGCAGGATGTCATAGGTTTACGACGAAGGGTAAAGGTTATTTGGTAGGATTTATTGGAATTCATTTTTATTCTCCAATTCTGACACCATACTTCGAGGTCTCTGATGTGGGGTTGAAGAGATTGGGAGGCAGTAGTTTGATCCTTGCTGACTGATAACACACAGGTGTCATCAGCGTAGGTAGAAAGGAAAGCGTTAGGGTGGGATGGGATATCAGCTGTATAAACTGTGTGCTCCCTCCATGATAAATTATAATTTGTCAAAATTTAATAAACTTAATGAATATCCATGCAGTGCTGTATATATTGTGTCATATAACGGTTGTGAAATATATATTTGTAGTTTCTAGCAAATATTTACTCATTGTTGGTCTTAATACTAAAGAGCTTGTAAAAATGTAAAGAGCTACTTAATATAACAAAATTTCCAACATAAATTAAATTTATTGATTTTTATGTAGTTTACATTCGTTATTTAATGTCTAATTATGTTGTTGAGTCCAAAATAAGGAAGGCCTTTCTCCCAGAATCTTTGATTCTTAGTTTTATTAACTCACGAAAAGACGCAAATTGCATAGTATAAAGTGGCTCTTCTGGTTCGGCCTAAAACGTGTATTTC
The DNA here is from genome assembly GCA_023052935.1 of Piezodorus guildinii. Lineage (NCBI taxonomy): Eukaryota > Metazoa > Arthropoda > Insecta > Hemiptera > Pentatomidae > Piezodorus > Piezodorus guildinii. Next base: position 39,461,792 of record CM041292.1, on the reverse strand, counting down.
TCTTGAAAAAAATGGAATTCAAAAATTTTCACGATCGCAATACTTTCCCTTACTTTATTTCTCATATATAGGTGAGTGAAAGTAAAATTGACATTGAGAATTTTATTGCTTATTTTATTCTATCAAATATTAAATATCCGGAAAAATTAATTTGTGGTCCAACTCAGCTAAAATGCCATATTTCTTTGTTGTAATTTTAGTAAATATTAAATTATATTTTAATTTTTATAAAATGTATTTATATATTTATCCTTATAAAAATGTCGATGAATGGTATTGTTATAATATATATACACACACACACTGCCGATCAAATATTTACTTCAATAAATCATGTATAATCTCTTATTACTTTTTTTATTTATAAACAAACTTGCTAATTAGGTGTAAGAAAGATTTATCAATATCGTAAATAACAAGAAATATTTGTATTAAATCAAATTATTACTGATACTTCTAACGCGATAAAAATAGATAAGAATAAACAATGTGATTTTTATGCCTGCAGCTTTATTAACAGTAAATTTAAATTATATTTTAATGTTTATGTTATAATATTCTTTTATCCATTGTTGATTCCCTTGATTAGTGACCTCCTTAAACCTAATAACTTTACGAAAAACCTTTAACTGTTACTTTGATACGATAAAAAAAAAAAATAGATAAAAAATTACTCAAATCCATTTAGTGAATCTTTTTCAAGGTTGATTATACCAGAAGTAAGGAGTGTAATAGATTTAGCTATGACACCACTGGATTAAATTGATTCAGAATAAGAAGAATAGATATGAGTCTATTATTTTAAAATTTGGTTGTATTTGCTTTATGTTGTGTCCTTGACAATCATGCTTAACTATAAAATAACAAAAAATATTAGGTATGATGCAGTCATTTTATACGACAGACACAAATCAACTTGAAGGTTATAGTATTATAACCTTTATAAGTGTTATTATTATAACATAATTATGTAATTTTGTTTTATGCTGCCATCACAACTTTTTTTTTAATTTAAATTTCCTGGAACCGGGCACCACTTTTAAAAAGGAAACAACTGCCTTTTACCTTTTCCTGCAAAATCAGCTATCATAATTATCAACAATCAGCTATGTTCTGAGATAAGTGAGTATATTGGAATCATGAACCAACAGTGTAAGAACACAGTAATGTTACATATTTCAAATGTTATTTATAAGAATACTGATGTCGTATCTCGGTAAACCCAAACAGGCCATAGTAGAATATTAACAACGTTCACAAAAAGCTAAGCAGTTAAAGTATAAGAGATTTTTATTTTATTTCAGTATAAAACTTTACATATCTCTATTTTTTCACGGCACTTCAAATATTTTATGAAAAAATATACCTTCCTCCTAATTTAAATTACTGTTCTCCGGGTCTTGGGTTCGAATACTGGCTTTAGCAGTATATTATTAACTCTGTTAAATCTACCGAGGGGCGAACCTAGGGTATAGACCCCCCTGAGACAACCCAGCCTGTATAAAGTGGGTATCCAAAAGATCAGAAAAACTTAGCGAGTGAATGGGACCTCAGCCAAATCACCTCTTTTTTTTTTTTTTTTTAATTATAATTATATGACATGAACAAACATAGAACGTAAAACATTAATTAAATGAAAAACAACTTTCAAATTTAAATATGTATTTTATTTATTTATTTTATTATTATTATTATTTATTTTTCTTTGGTAGATATAAAATTAATTGGGTCTGTAAATACATGTCTGTAAATAATGTTTCTTCTTCTTACTTTTTTTTGACGCTTCGATTTTTCATATACCTAACTCCAGATAAATTATCAGTAAGAAATTATGATGTAAAAAGGTCGATGAATAGTATTGTTGTATTATATATACTGTTGATCAAAAGTTTTCATCAATAAATCATGAATAACCTCTACATATACCTAAATGGAATTTAAATATCGTATTATTATTTGTATTTATAAACAAACTTGCTAAATAGGTGTAAGAAAAATTTATCAATATCGTTAATAACAAGATATAATTTGAATAAATCTAATTATTATTGAGACATCTAACGCGATGAAAATAAATAAGAACAAACAGTATGATTTTTATGCCTGGATCTTTATTTACAGCACAGTAATCACTAAAGAAAATCGAATATGCATTCTTAGTTTGATTTATTGATTTCTCGACTACCAAAGATGTAAGAAGTTTTCCTTCACAGGTGATGTTCCGAATATATATTTTTATATATATATTATTTTTTCCCCTCTAATTATGCATAATTTTGTATTGTATAATAATTGCATTCGTACTTAAGTGAAAATACTATTGTTTTTTTTATCCGTAATTGTTTCGGATAATTTTTACTGATTTTTAAGCACCTAATCTAAAATCTTATCATTTTTGGTTTATTTTTTCAATAATCAACCGTTGTTCAATAATCGACCAAAAAAAAAAAAAAAAAAAAATTACCCCTGCTCAAAATTTGAGAGCTTACGTTTCGAGATGCGTAGAATCCAAATAACGAATTAAAAAAATCCGTTTGTCTGCCGTCCGCCGTCCGTGGCATTTCTCCGTAACTACTGGACCAAATTTTTGAAATTCGCCGCAAAAATACTAGTCCATTCAACTATGATCTTAACACTTAGACGTTGATATCAGCTGGTTAGTTTTAAAATGGCGGCCGATTAAAAGGATTTTATTCAATTACTCAGTTTTTTTTTGAAGATTTTTAACCAAAAATCAGCGAACAATTATATATAAGAAAAAAAAATGAAAAACAATAGTAATTTTTTACGTAAATACGCTCATAACTCAGTTAATTTCATTTTTACTTTCACAGTGAAAAGTATGTAGGTATGGAGTTAAGATGCGTTGAATCCGAATGACGAATAAAAAAAAAAAAAAATCCGTTTCTCCTAATAAATTAATGAATAAATACCAATGTGAAATTTGATAGAGAATTAAATTTTGGACCAAATGAAAAAATAATCATTGAATTTGGTTTACAACTAGCTTAGATATTGTATTTTGAAATCAGTGGTAGTGTTATGACATGATTCTTTGAATTAGTGCTTTTTATATTACTTTATTGCCTATCAACAGTCTAAGAAACAGTTATACTCTAATATTGTTATTTGGAAATAATAAACCATTGTCTAATAATTTGCAACGTTTTTTATTATTAGATTTTTCAACGTAGCTTTGATTGTACATATATTGATTGGGCAAGGATCAGTTAGGATTGGTCGTAGGGAAATTATAACAGGTCATATACAGAATTCTATAAAGCTTGAAGAAGCAGCTGTTTGCAACAAGTGATGGGTAAAACAGTTTCTTTAGAGTAGCCGTTACAACGTCTAGGGGCCATAAAAAACAGCTAACAGATACGTCGGTTTCAAATATAATAATCAAAATAAGGATTGTTGTTTCTTGTGTTCTTTACAGTGATGAAATCTTATATAGAAACATTTTTATGTATATTTGACGCATATAACGGTAGTTTCGTTTGGAGAAATCGTTCAAGGAACGTTTAAAAATGCCAATAAATACTTTACTGCTAGTGGTGAAATGTTTGTTAAAAACCACTTTCTCTCTTTTTAAACTAGCCATTAAACTAACCACAAAGATGCTTTGTATTGGGTAGATCTCTTATAAGGCTGTATCTCTTAGATTAAAGGATAGGTTATCTTATCCGTGAAGATGAAATAAAATGGTGCATAATCTAATATGCCGTCTAAAAATAAATGAAATTCGATAGCTTTGGTTTATATCCTGTAGATTAGGAGGCGATAATCGAAGTGAATAAATCTCAATTGAAATACCAGAATTAACTGCCAAGATGAACTGAAAAGTTATAGGACATTATAAGAAACAAAATTATTATAAATACTTCAACATCATATATTACATAAAACAGTCTTGTTTAGGAATAATGGACTATACTTTTATTATTATTTGGCTTACGATAATAATTTTAATTTTTAGTGTATTTATAACATTACTTTAGTAAGCAAATGTAGAAGAGAGGTACCACTGTATTTTTAGCGGAGAGACCTACAAAATAGATTATTATTTAGTAGAGGAAAAAATATGCTCAAAAACGCAATTTAGAGAGAACAAACAAAAACATCTTCTTAAATATAATAGTGCTGAATATAATAAAAAAAAGCTACACATTTTATGATAAATATATATATATATATATATATATATATATATATATATATATATATATATATATATATATATATATATGTTAGATTCAAATTCCGATAATTAACCTAACATTTTACATTTGGCGTTTGTCTGTTTGGCATGTCAGAAGGTTTTGAAAAAGAAGGAATTTGTGGAAGAAAACAAGTATGGTGAATTTGAGCAGTTAGGGAATTTCTGAAGTTGTTCCAAAGTGGAGAGGAAATAAAATAATATAACTAATAATAACTTCTGTTCTTTACCTGCCAAGCTGAACTTTGCGAAATGGTCGTTGGTGACATTAACATACAAGTCCTCTGAATTCTAATAAAACGTGACTAAATTGCCCTCAATCAGACTTGCAGATAGTGTACAAAAGAGGAGCTAATACCACGGGCTTCCTACACGGACAAGTAAACGTTAATGATGGTTGCTAATAAAATTTGTAACTACTCGATTCACATTATTCTATTTTTATTTTGCTATTTTGTGTTCAGTTAATGGAATGGGATTTTTGATCTCATAATTATTTAATTAAATCAATTTATTACATTAGTAAAGAAGATCAGATTTATGCATAATAAATTATAATGTCAGGTTGACTACTTTCGATAATAGTATATATTAATTAATTACAAGGGGTTCCGTAACCTGTTTTTTTCAAAATTGTTGAAGTCTTTAGCACTAATTTGTTTGATCTTATGTGGGGATTTGTGTTTTATTATTCTTTTTTTTTTTGTGGGGATTTTTCGTTTTCTTTTTTCCCTCCGATTAATGTAAATGTTGTTATTGATTTAAATTGGAATAATTATAAATTTGTAAGTTTAAAGGAGCTAATGTTTAAAGAATTTTTTATTGTATTATGTCCATTGTACATTTGATAAATAAAATTTCTTTCTATTCTAATCTATTCTATTCTTTGTGATCTCATGAATTGTGTCATTGAATTCCTAAAAGGTACTGAATGACTTTTTTTGAGAATTTTTTATTGTGACATATTTTCATTCGAGTTTTAACGAAAGCCTTAATTCGATTTTATTTAAAGAACACTTGAGTGCTTTAAAATTACCATTCATAAATGCAATTATGATAAAATGGTATTAATTACACATTATTATGGTATTAATTCCGTTCTAAATCATACTATAACATTTTCTTATAAAGTAATGCAATCCTTATATAAAGTGATATTAATATGGTATCAAAAATATAGATTTTTATGTAAAACGAATCAAATATATTGATATAATAATAAATTTATGAGAAAGTTTTGAGCTGCCTGTTTAATTGACAAGACATAGCACCTTTTAGAAGTCAATGCCTTAATTGTGTTGATTCAAGGTATAGAGTAGGATATCTGTGAAATAGGACGGTAAAAAAAAACTAGTGTATTTTCCTTGATAAGATCTTTTTTTTTTTTTTTTTTTTTATTTAAAAGAAATTTACAACTGTATTACAATAAAATACAATAAGTAAATGTGCTAATAGATCAAGTGGGCGTGATACAGGCATGTGAAGAAACTACCCAGTGGTAGCACTTCAAAGCGTATTCAGCTAAGTAGGTCTCGAGGCCATCGTCTTTTCAGCCGCCTAGGAAGATGATCAGGAATAGGAGATGAGAGTTTGCGGACGAGTGGGTTGGAGTGGACGGGTAATTTGGAATAAAAGGAGGAATATCTAGTTTGGGCTAGATCTGCGACTAATGGGATATTTAGGTCTTTATGAATTATTTTATTGGTGACAAAGTAAGGGGCGTTTAGGATCTTTCGGAGGATTTTGGATTGCAAGGATTGAATGCGGGAAGAATTGGATTTGATAAGATCTAAAATGAGAATTTTATTGTTTATTAAGTACGTAAACTTTAAAGTAAAGTGATTAGTAAAACTTATAAAACAAAACAAACAAATTTATAGAGAATTGAAGGAATGAAATTTTTTTATTAAAAATAATATATTAAAGGTATATTCAGAACGTTTTACTATCTTCAATCCCGAACGTGTTAACTGCTGAAGACGCGGCTCATTGTAGGTTAGCGCGTCAAGTGTTAAGGGAATCTCTTCTTAGCTACCGCCTGCGTAATCGTCGGGGTGGCTGGGATTCTGGGCTATTTTAATGTTTCTTTTAGTAGGTTGGTGTTAAATCTTAGCCTTTGTTGAAAGTTATTCTATTGTTCTGTATCAGTTGCTGAAATCGTTGGAACGTTTAGGTTGTTATTTACAATTTCATTTGTCACGTGAAAATGTGCGTCTACAATTTTACGCAGCCCTTTCAACAGAAAAGACTGTTTTCTTTGGATGTTTAATGGTTTCAGAGATCCCTACGGTTCTTTCCCATTTTTCCAGATTGGTTTTAGCAAAACTATATAAAAAGAAAGTTTGTTTTCTAATGATAATTTAGAATGTCTGTCAAGTAATCTAGATAGAAGATCCATTTCACCTGTTAAGTTCTTTACGTTTCAACCGAATGTGTGTTCTCTCGATCAGTCTTTTATCTAGGTCAATACCTAAATATCGAATTTCATCGGATGTAGTAATGCGTATATTATTATTTTAAACATATTTGTTGATATTTACAACTGTATTAAAAATACACCAAGTAAATGTGATTGGTGTATGGTAAGAAATGTATGTAAAGACACTTACCATGGGCAGTACTCTAAATATTATTATAAAACATGTGAGGAGAAGCCTTATGTTTCTGATTGGATACGAGATGAACACTCTTGGACAGATTCATTTTAATTTTCACAAGGGAGCCGAAGTAGAAATTTCATTGAGGTGGTTTTGGAGGGTGATTGACCTTGAATGGGACTATTAACTGAACATAAGATCCCTGTATTATCTTCTAAAGTAGCCCATAGAGTCCAGAAGGAGAATAAAATCAATTAAAGTTTATTTATTTTTTTTTAGATATTTGCTTCTGCTATGGGTTACGAGTATGTATGATAATTTAATGTATTTTCAATTCTTATTGTAGAGCATTACATAACGAATCATTTTCAAGAATGAAGAATATCTCTTTATTTTTAAAACCGTCTTGTTAACAGATTGCGGATTTCCATAAAATCTATATATCGTATGTGCGCGATGAACCTATATGATAAAGTGACAATCACTTGAAAAATAACAAAAACAAAGACTCATACCATATAAAAGTGGTTAATTGGTGCCACTACACAAAAAAGAACTTGGTGTTAAACCCTCGACCTTATCTAAGGAAGTTTCGTTGATATCTGTTTAATCCGAAACCGAAAAGACTCAAATAGCTGTCGAAATTTTCACTGAACCGGGGAACATCGGTCGGCTGGATTTGCGATTAGACATCATTGTCTGCTAGAACAGAAAGCCATCAAAGGTAGTATCTACACTCTGCCACCTTGAGCCTCCGAAACAATGCTATCAATCTCTTGTATTCATCTCTCCATTCCAGATCTCGGCTGCTCACATTTCACGGTTATCGGTCAGCGGTCAAGTGTTCGTCTTTGTTGTATTTTGATGAAGAACATGAAGGTTTTGGTGTCATACCAATGTGGCCTTGAATATTCTACAATTTAAAAATAAATTACAATTATAGAAGAAGATTTAAGTGTAAATTGACTAAAATGTTAAGTTGGGGTGTAGTCATTGAAACACATTTTTATTTTACGTCCCTTTATGCTGCTGTGGGGAATCGGACGATGCTACAGCGGAAGTCCTAAATTTTGTCTTTTCAGGTTTAATTAGAATAGGGATCTTTACCGATTACCTGACATAGCACGGGCTCGGGACCACCTTTTAACGTCCCCTCCGAAGGGCGGCATAACTAAGGAATTTTTTTCCGATTAAAAAAACGTAGGGCGACCTGTGGGTTTGAACCCGGGACCTTGGGTATAGGAGGCTGTTATGCTAACCACCATGCTACAACTAACCTGTAAAGGGTAAGATATGTAAATTTTATTGAAGGAAAACAATTTGAAGTTTAATAAATGCCAAGAACAGTACGTGGCTCAGTATTACCAATGTCCCAATAGAGAACACACAAAATTGAAGAGCATTGCTGGTTTGTGGAAGTAAATTATGGTTCAACTAACCAAGTCCAGATCCTCCTACTCGTTTACCTCAATTCACTACTACAATGCCATATTGCATGTCGCAAATAACGAAATTCATAAAAACCGTGATCACCTTATTTGCAAGCCGACCTAGTTACCATAGTAACAATGTAAAATTACGAAAAAAGAAGTAAAATAGTCTTAAATTCAGAATTAGGGTAATTTCGAGTAAAAGAAAGTTCTTCACCAGGAGATTGAATGCTGTAATGAGATTGGAACAATCCGACATACAATGCCTTATGATGTATTTTGATTCCATACGAAGCAATAGTCAATATTGTTATGAGTTAGTGTAAAACATTACAGATTAGGTTTTGAAAAAACAAACAAATAAGTCATGTAAAGATATCGGGATTGATATATTGTATAGATTCAAAGGACCGCTAGAAAGATCAATACTTACAGAGTAAGCAGTATTAGACCAAGCACTTTTGAACAGAAATAAACTATTCGGAATAATGTGTTGGAACATACAAGGAGAGGATCACAAATGTGTCTCACCGATTTCGTTGAAATTTTTCAAGTAAAGCTAGAAATTAAACCATTAGACTCTTTGAAATATTAGGTACCAACGCTCCAAGGGAGTCGCGTAAAAAAATCGAAAGGTTAGCGCGGGAAAAACACATTTTATTTTACATCTCTAATTCTGGTTAAGGTAGAAACATAAATTCGGTATATTTCTATTTCTAAGCGAAATTATTTAAATTTTACACTTGGTAACAACCCTTAAATTATAAATAATCTCATCAAAACATTACTTTTAATAAGGTTTCTTAAAAAACTGTTTTCCTCACTTCTAATTAGCCTTAATCTTAGCACATTTAATGTGAGTTTTACTTAAAAATATTTCATCAAAGTCGGTGACACTTTTTGGATCCTCCTCTTGTTAGTGTAGATGGCTATTTCATCCGTAAGGATGATTTTTACATTTTTGAAAAGAGGTAATTGCGTAGTTTCTTCGTTAGGACTCTCTCGTTCTACTTGGGAACTGTATAGATCTCACAGACCAACGAGAATTTTTAGAGAAGGTTAAAATGTAACCTCCAATCTAAGCGTGAGACCCAAATGAGTAAATCACCTAAGCATCGTGTGAGAGGGAGAAAGTAAGTTGTTCCAAAACTGTATCGCTTGGTTTGATCTTTAGAATTTCATACTATTAAATAATTATAGTAATCTTCTGTTTTTTATCGAAAGTGGATATTGATCGCATTTCGTGTACAAGAATTGGTTAACAAAATATCAAACTATGTGATATGTTTTACCATAAAACTTGCGTTATAATTATTACAGAATATAGAATTCCGTTTAATAATTTTTGATATTTTCTATAATTATTTTTTAATGACATAAATGTCTTTTCTACAGCCAAAAGAACTTTATTATTCCCTCCTAATCATCCTATCCTTTTGTCCACTTTATCACAACAGTTTTTTTATATCTGAAGATGAGAGTAGTTATCTAATTGTTATAGCAGAAAAGAATATAACAGTGAATTTATAGATTCCTTACTGTTTCAAAATAAACTGTACAAGTTACAATGAACTGACTCAATATTTGAATATGCTAGGTTTGTGAAAAACTCTGAGAAGCTATTAAATTGTATATTATTAAACTTTTTACTTGGTTTAATTTTGAAAATGTTTCTAATTTAAATACCTTTAGAGTTGATCTAAAGCATTTCCACTAAGGAACATTGACTGTGAAAGATTACTTGATTTAATTAGAAAAAATACACAAAATGTTTACTCTTTCAAAATTAAATTAAACTCACCAGACAGAACTATCAACTCATTATGGAAAGGTTATAATTAAGACCTTTATATGTATTCTGGAATTTTATCTATCTGGAATTTCCACAATAACTCGAAGCAAAAGAAGTTAACATAAAATACAAGTTTTATTATAAGAGTATTTATGATAAAAAAAAACAAATCTTTCTTATAAGAAAGGAGCAGGGTGGCTGAGTGGGCTAACGCGCGTACCCCAGCGACCTGATGGCCAAAAACTAAGAATAGAATAATTACTCGTCTCGGTACCGGTGGGCTTTTGACTCGACATCTTCCGCCATTAGCCGACTGGCCCAAGAGATCCCCTCATATAATCCGGGATAGGTGTGAAAAAAAATGAACCAGGAACTATATAAGTACGTGGACAAATTAAGGATGTTATGAGGATGAGAAGGGTCGAGTTTTATTGTCACACAGCATGCATGAACTAAGCAAGGTAGACTAGAAGAATTTTAACCTACTCTCTAGTGAAGAAGATCAAGAGGGCGTGGTTCATGGAGGTTTATACAGATATGCAGGAGGTTGGGAAGGATGCAGAAGGTTGAACAGATGTTCAAGAGCCTAATCCTCTTTAAAAGAAACTTATAGGGCTCCAAAGTTTCCAGGCAAAGCCTTAGCGCTAAGGCAAGAGATTGGCTGAAAAGCGGAAAAAAAGAGCATAAAGAAAGGATGAGGCAATACTGGGCCTAAAACTAATGGTAGTAACGTGGTCCCAAGTTGGTCGTAACAAAAAAATAATAACAATAATAATAAATTAAAATAAATTTAATAAATAATGAGCCATGTTCATGAAAACTATATTATTCAAAATCCCAAATTTTAGAAACCAGACGTAATCCTAGGAGCATTTATGTAAGTATACTTTAGACTTAAATAATAGTTGTTTAATTTTTTATCTGAAAGAAAGTTTCTGCTTTTGGCCAATAGGCATGAACTCATATGTCAGATAAAAAAAACAAATATAAGAGTGATAAATTAAAGCAAAGAACCAGGTCTTCCTCATCCGGGTTTGACCTAAGACCTCTGCAGAATCCCACGCCTTCTCAACATTAATTGAACGGTTCTTGAGGAACGTTTTCTCTTAAAGTCTCTACATCTGTTTGCTAAATTGTAGGTAGCTAGAATACTAAAAATTGCTAATTGAAAAAAAAAAGTTTATAGCATTTCAGAGAAGCTGGAGATAAAGATATATTTTATAATATCAATTTTGTGTGAAAGGCTTTAGTAAAAGTACATAAAATGAAAAGAAATAAGAGATTCTGTTTGAAATCAATAGTTTCTAATAAGCATCCTTAAATGTTTTTATGGATGAAGTTGGTTGTGGGTGCAGTCAATGGAACACACAATTAAGTGTAAACTTAATTAGCTGGTGCCGACGTTTCGGTCTAAATTATTGGCCTTCTTCAGGGCTATAAAAAAAAGACAAAAAAAAAAAGATAACAACCAGTTGTTGAATAAAATATATAAAGATGATAAGAAAAATAAATTATACTGTTAATTAAAAACACATTTAATATAAATATATATATATGCGTGTGTGTTTTGTATTATTTTATTTTGTTACCATTTTTTTTAGTAGTTAAATAGATGGGCATAAATGTAAACAAACATTGTATAGTTCTTTTATATTGACGCTTAATATTCCATATAATGATTTCGCAAAGAGGTTGGATAAATTATTGTTAATATTAAGTAGTACGATTAAAATAAAGACATTTTTCAATAATTTAAAACATGCTGTTGATTTACACTGTAATTTTGGTGGATTAAATATTCCACCTAGTCGAGCAATAGGCGTATATATGTTTGAAATATACACACAGTTAAAATATGCCATAACGATAAACATATATAGGTCAATCCATTTGAAATTGTCCAATTTTTAATAATTTTGCAGCTCAACATTTTTGATTTTCGTGATTTTTTTGACCAGTTATTCTCTATCCTTTCGTCAATATAAAAACATAAATAAAAATTGTATTGCAATAATATTAATAAAAGGATCTAGCTTACACGATCAGAATTTCTAAGACAAGTAATGCAATAATAACGCTGTACAAGGAAAAATGATTAAACGTGAAAATTATTTCTAACCTCCCCTTGTCATAGCGCGTCAAACGTTCCAGTTGATGTAATTATTCGTGATTTTTTTTAAGCAATTTGCTCGGCTACTTAGGTAATATGTGTGTAGGCGCAATTTGGTGGTATCGGCATCGAACCTTCGGGTTCGCTAAGCCTATTATTATTATTATTATTATTATTATTTAGTATGTTTTATTTCTCTCAGGTAACTGGAGCTTCATCTACTTCCCGGATAAAAGTCAAAGGGAAGTAGAAGGTTTTACTTATTTAAAAATTTTCTAACAATTCTGCAGGTATCCAGCAGAACTGCTTTCTGTGCTAGTTTTAGATGCTTGTGGTCTAGGCCAAGCTCTTCTGTGCCCTCCTTCGTGCTTTTGAGGATTAGACCATTTGAAGAGAGAACTATTGGAGTTGTTGCAACTTTTTCCAGGCGGTAGAGCGATTTCAGTTCGAAAGAGAGCTCTTGATATTTTCTAATTTTTTCAGCTCTAGTGCTTAACAGATTGGAGTCACATGGGACAGCAATATCGACAATTCTGGCCATTTTGTTGGTTTTATCTAATACCAAAATATCTGGACGATTATGCAGCACTCTGTGGTCGGTGATAATCTGTTCATCCCAGTAAACTTTTACGTCTTTATTTTCCAGAAGTTTTTCAGGGGTATACCGATAATAGGGTATCTCTTCACCCCCCAACAATCCCAGAGCTGTGCACAGACCTTGGTGGTAAATTTTAGCAACGTTATTATGCCTCATTAAATTATTATTATTATTACTTAGGTAATATGTTGTAGAGACCAAATTTATATAAAATACTCTCATCATTAACGTAGTTTTTATTTGGCTCTTAAATATACAAATTTACCGGAGTTAAAATTTTTTTTAAAGAAAACTTTATTTAAACAGTTAAAAGAATTTTATAACTCCGAAACCAGGTCAATCTCAAAGACCAAATTTATATCACTTAAACTCATCTTATAGATGAGTAATTTGTATAAGTTTCATAATTTTTCACTTAGTCCCTTTTGAAATATTTCCGTGTAAACTTTGCAAAATATGAATTACCGCCAATTCATATACAATAAAGGACTATGTTCTCAAGATCGAAAATTTTACAGCAAGTAGGACTATGACTCAATATCTTGCCAAAATATCGTTTTATGGTCATTTTCGAGAATTTTTTAAACAACTTTCTTCATTATTAAGAAATGAGTTATAAGAAAAAAAAAATACAAAGCATGCCCTTATCTTATTGGTAACTTTTGTTTTAATTTAATATCTAAACAATTTCAGGAATTAGAAAGATTTTCCCATTACATGTGTGCCCGTGAAGCTGACATAAAGCGGCTGCAACACTAAAAGTATTGGCTAGAATTTTTTTTTTTATTTATGGTCTTATATTCACGTAATAATAGAGATAACTATTCAAAAAATCACGAAATTAAAAAATGTCGAGCGGCAAGATCTAGACGATTTGGAATGGATTAACCCATATGCATTTAAAATATTTTCACGTGCATTTCTAATGAAAACGTCTATGTATTATCAAATCCGTTATGGATAAAATCCATTCTAAACGTTATATAGTTCTAATTTTAAAATGCCGAGCGATCTCCCAGTTACTGACATAAAAGCCTGACTCGGAGCTTTGTCTGTAGTTGTGAAACGGAGTTGACATATCGAAATGATGTGAAGACACTAACGTAAAGAAATCTCTTTATATAGTGACAAATCTTTTTTTTTTTTTGTTAGTTTTTCATATTATTTTATTTTGACACTTTAGATTCAACAAGACTTTGATCATTTTTATTTTTTTAATTATTTAAATGGTGTTAAATGAAATGAAGTTTTATCCTCGATGTATGTCCTAAAATTTTGCAATAAGTAGACTAATATTTAATACTGTTCGTACTCAAAAATCAGTCTATACTTATATATCCTATTTATCGAGGTGTATTTGTAGCTTTCGGCGTCAAATCTCCATATTCATTTTTTAATTATTGTAATTTCCTTAAAATACTATATATCCATCTCAATAAAGAGATGTATTGTCAACATTTATTAGCAGGTGTGAATACAAAATTTAAAGATAAAAAAAAGACGTATAAGTATGGACTTTTCAATCTAGGAAACTCAATGTTCGTAGGTAAGACATTTCTTAACCTTATATCCCTATTCTCTTATTTTATTATGAACGTATAAAATATATTATTTTTTAAAGATATTATTTATTGAAATTTATAAGTTTAATACATTATACATACAGTAAATATACTTATAGACAAAAGACATGAATCAGACTTGTGGAGAAGCCAATGTGTTGCAGCTTTCCGGTAAATGTTCTAAACGAGAAGGCCTAAAGGCCATCTTCAGACGCCTCGGAGGATTATGAGGAATATAAGTGAAGGAGAGAATGAAACTAATGGGTGAGAGTGGGAATGGTGTTGGTCATGAAAGGAGTGAGTGATATCTGGTTCGGGCCAGTAAATTTTTTTTTTTATTTATTTATATCTCGAATGGACAATACTGATAAAGCTATAATATTACATTTATAAATTATTTTCATAATAAACAATTATTAAGTGAAATTATATATTTTTTAAAATAAATGCATATAATAAGAAAATTTATCAGCAAACAATCAATACAAGTTTAGCAAATAAATCAACAAAATATAAACACACTAATACCTATACACAATATTTACAATCTACTGGTGAACCCTGGAAGGGGCCTGTCCCTCCACTTGTGGAAGGATAAGCAGAATCCGAGGGATCCCTGCGCCACCCTCTTAGCCACGTCACTGGTGAGTGCCAGCAAAAGCTGAGTGAGGGCACCAAAGCCACAAACTTACCGCATATGAGAGGAAAATCTCACCAGCGCTCATAACATAGTTATTTTTGAAGGTAGAGAAAAGTATGTATAGTTTTAGAATTAATAAAGCGCGATAAGCAAAAAAAAATGTATTACATGTCAATAATACAATGAAAATGAATAGAAACTTTATTAGCGCCAAAACAATTATCTTGAACTAATGATTGACGTTATGCACTCGGTAACGACAAACTAAACTTTACCGTTCACAAGTAGATATCAAATCAGGGTTCCAGGAGATCCCAGTGCTATACTCCAAAAAATTTTGGACCAAATGAAATAAGAATAATTGAATTTGGTTTAAAATTAGCTTAGATATTGCGTTTTGACCAAGGATCTCACAGTGGTCGTGTTAGATCATTTCATAACACTTACGGCTTTGAATTTGTGCTTTTCATATTACTTAATTGCCTATCAACAGCCTTATCAACAGTTATACCCATATTGTTATTTGGAAATAATGAACCATTGTGTAATAATTTACAGCGTTTTTAACATGTACCTTTGTAGAACTTTATATAAAAAAATATGACTTTATTATATTTTACTAAACATTTCTGAAATATAATCGTTATTATATTGTAAAACTATAACTTAACGTTAACTATGACTATTATTTACTATTTTTCTGATGTTGATGGACCTTAAATAAACTAAATATTAAACATAGCACATTGGTATATTTTTCAGAGAACGGAACGGTATGCCATATGTTCGCTGAGACAAAAGAACAATATGCCATGGGCATAAACAGATTTATAAACATATAGGTGAATTTAAGAGGGACAACTTCAAGATGGCAATAGCCAAACACTTCAAAGTCACTGAATCTAAAGGGATAAATCCAATCATCTGTTGAAAGCGTCTCGTTAGGACGTAAAGAACCATCAAAAGAAGGAGTTGATGCACGTTAGAAGTTTTCGTGACGAAGAGGCTCCCTCGTGGGAGTAGCAATTGTCATGAGAATTCTCGAAACATCAACTTTTATGGCTTTGACACTTTTTTTTTAGTCTTTCTTTTCTGACTGAATTTTACTCTTTCTAATAGTTTCTATGTACTACTAAAAGCAGTTAAAAATCTTTGCATCATGTTTAAAATTAATGCTCTTAGATTTTCCCGGAAATCTGAATCAATAAAATTTAAATTTTTATGTGCATTGACTTGAAAATTAGAAATATTCTATAATTAATATATATATATATATATATATTTTTTTTTTTTTTTTTTTTTTTTGTGGGGTAAAGGTGACTAGGGAAAGAAAACCAGGAGAATGAATCGTTGAAGACGTTGCCCCTCACATACGTCCCCCCTTGTAAAAGTCGTTACTTTTTCTAATTTAACTAACCAAAAAGGATTTACCTTTTCACAACATTGTAATTCCTATATTAATGCAAAAATATACTCCATTCTGTGATGTCTTATAAGCTAAATACATATGTAGTTATAAACTACACGCACGCACACGCACACACACACACACACACACACACACCACACACACACACACACACAACATGGGTCAAAACATTTAATGATAAATAGTTAATTTATTATATTAAATATTTTTAGCCCGTTACTCGAATCATCTCATCCTTCAAATTGAAGACACGTTTAACTAATCTTCAACATTTTTTTTTTTAAATCCATTTTATTCATCTTATAAACATTAGGGAATTATTGTATACTCTTCGATTATTTCATAGTATTAGAATGACCTTAAATCTAACCTATATTTCCGTTATCCTCAATAATAACCTAATACTACAGCCCGCAAGACAACCTTGCAGTAGGTATGCAATACCAGACCGATCTGACGACATTTGGTGATACTGTAGATCACGGAAGAGTGCAGCTGAAGGTTTTATGGTTTTGTTTTTGTTTTTTGTATGTATTATGCAGTATTATGTATATATATATATATATATATATATATATATATATATATATATATATATATATATATATATATATATATATATACATCGAACTTTTGTAGTTGAACATGATAGAATATTATTCAATATTAACTATTATGATAAGTTAGTACACTCATATTAAATATTTTCATTGCTTATTGACCGAGACTTGTCATTTAGGTTTTGACTTAACGGATTAATAAAAAGGAATGAGAGAGTTTGCGTAGGGGTGAAGTTTGTTATGGAAACAAAGGTGTTTGATTTAGGCCAAATCGGCAACATATGTAACATTAAGAATTTTTTTCATTAGTGACAAAATAAGGAGCACTGAGAGCTTTACAAAGATTGATTCTTTTTATTTAAGGATTGGATAGTAGAGAAATTTGAAGTTTAGTGAAGCTCCAAAGCTTTAATACGCAAGCAAATGACTATTCTGATGTTAAGCAATACTTTACTTTTTACAGTATTGTATGAGGATTCCAAAACAGACGTTTATCAAGATGAGACCTATTAATTGGATCAGTCAAAGAGTCGGAAATTTATTAAAAAATAGTGTAAGGTAGGAAAGTAGATTTTTTTTTTTTTTTTTTTTTTTTTTTTTTTTTTTTTTTTCTCATCCTCCAACTTTATTTACAAAATAAATACAAAACACATTCTATGTATATACAGCAGCAATGGTATATACAGTACATGGCTCAGGCCTCGTATTGCCCGTTGGCATTCTAAGGTTCCTTTCGCACTAGGCGCGGTATGCGCTTGAGGAGTGGGGTGGCTTTGTGCCTTTGTTGAAGTAAAATGGGGAGGAACCATTTCGCTGGTGGTTAAATGTATGCGGGTCAGACTGCAGAGTCCAGACCCCTTCCCAGGGCGACCACGTCGACCAGGGGGAGAGAGCCTTGCCACCTTCCAGGCGCAGGTGGTGGAACTACGTCCCTGAAGAGAGGGTTCGCACAAGCCTTTAACCCGTCAAAGAACTTGACGTGCCTCCTGCTGATGAACTCTGGCACCGAGGGAAGATGGAGTTCCTCGTGGATGGTGGCATTTCTCGCCCGCTGGAGTGTGGTTCCTCTGGCTATCCTCCTTAGGACGGAGTTCTGATAACTCTGCAGCCTTTTGAGCGTGGACTGATAGAGGTGGCGGAGCAGGGGCGCACCATGGAGTAGAGTCGGTCTGATAACGGCCTTGTAGATTTGCAACTTGAGTCGCAGTGAGAGCTGCGGCGAGATGAGTAGGTGGTAGAGTCTATGGGACTTCCTGCGGGCCAGCTTGATTCTTTCCCGTACATGGCTGGAGAATGTCAGATGTCGGTCCAAGGTCACACCTAGGTAAAGAATTGAGTTGGAGAGAGGAAGTTTTACGCTGTCTATCTCAAACTCGATGGGTAACTTCTTCTTCCCCTTCTGGAAGGACAAGATGATGGCGTCCGTTTTGGCTGGGTTGACTCTGATTCCGATCTTCTTCAATTCCCCAACTATGACGTTGGCTGCTTTCTGAGCCTGGTCACGTGCCTTGGTGGCGCTCATGCTGGTGGAGTAAATGGCGATGTCGTCCGCATAGGCTGCTACTGTTGCTCCCGGATGCTTTACTGAGACCACCGGTGCCGTGAAAACGACAAATAGTAGTGGCCCCAGTACAGACCCTTGAGGTACCCCGCAGATGGTATCGTGTGGATTCGACAGGCTCCCGCCGACCCTTACAACGAAAGATCTTCGACTAAGATAGCTTCGGATCAATCGGCATAGGGAGGCAGGGAACTTGAACTCCTCCAGACGGCGGAGTAAAAGAGTGTGAGACACACAGTCAAAGGCCTGTGTGCAGTCCAAGGAGATTAGTGCTGTGGCATCGTTGTTCTTCCTCATCCGCTCCATGGTGTGGGCCTGCAACTTCGCCAGATGGTGTTCACAGGCTACCCCTCGTTGGAATCCTGTCTGTTCAGGTGGGATGATGTTCTCCTCCGTACAGTGCTTCATCAGATGGTGGTGAACCAGCCTTTCTAAGATCTTACTCATGTGCGAGAGAAGACTGATCGGGCGATAGTGTTCCGTTGAATCTCCACTCTTCCCCGGTTTGAGTAGTGGCACTACGATCGCTTCTTTCCAAGCCTTAGGAAAATACGATAATCGGATGCACGTGTTAAAAATGTTCAATAAGAAGGCTTTACCCCTCCTAGGGAGCATCTTCAACAGGACATAAGGAATATCGTCCTTCCCAGAGGACTTATTGCCCTTAGTACGTCGTAGCACCGACTCAAGCTGCTTGAAGGTGAAGTGGATGGGCTTCTCATTGGGGGACGGAGGTCTCCCTTCTGGAAGTCCAGGAGCAGCACTCACACGAGCCTCTTCCCTCGCTTCATAGTCGGTAGCCAGGAGTTCAGCCTGTTCAACCGGGGTCAACAGATCGCTCTCAGACGTCAGGTGCACAGTCCTCTTCTTGGCGACATGAGTCCTGATGAGTTTCCAGAATTGCTTCTGGTCGTCATGAGTCCTCCGGAGCTGTTCGTGCCAGAGGGCGGTCTTCCAGGCACGCATGAGGCTGGCTATCTGCCTGGTCATCGCATTGATGGCCGGTTTCAAGCCGTAATCACCCGTGCGGTAAAAGACGTTCCTCAGGTTGTTCCTTTGGGCTACCAAGGCGAGTATGTGCCTCGGAGGCTTTCTGAGAGCGATCGGCTGGGGGCTGAACCTAGGGATATTATAATTCGCTGACTTCTGTATGGTAGTGGTGATGACGGCCACAGCGCCAACCACCTCGGCTTCAGATCTCAGAGGCTGTATCTTGGGTAGTGTATTATCGACACTAGCCTTATAGCCTTTCCAGTCGGCCTTGTGAAATAGGTACTTGCTCGCCTGGGGTATGGGGGGCGTTCCCTCAAAGGTGTAAAGCACAGGCCGATGGTCTGACGGTCCGTACGGGAGTGCAAGGCACCCCGTGACGGTGTGCTGATCCCTGGTCAGGAGAAGGTCTAGTGTGGATGTCCAGCAAGGTCGGGCCGCATGCCTGAAGGTGTGCACCCCAGGATGAAAGACCGCCATCCTGGTCTTGGAGATGTAAGTACCCATCATGTTATTACTGTTACACAGCCAGGCAGTATGTCGAGCATTGAAGTCCCCAAGGACGACAAATCGACTTCTACCCTGGGCGTGTTGCAGCAGTAGCTTCATAGATGTTGCTATAGCCTTGGGTCTCCTATAGACACAGCAGAAAGTGTACCGATGTTTCAGGTGAACATCGACTGTGACTATGTGAGTACCCTTGGTAGAAGCAACCGGGTTGGGTTATTAACCGTGAAGGAACATCTCTTCTGACCAAGATGACGACACTCTCATCAGTCCCTGGATTGCACATCTCCCGGTACGCGATGTAACCCTGGATATACAGCCACTCAGATGCAGGAAGAACGGTGTCCGTCAGCGCCACTACCGATGGCCGATGCTGCTGTAGGAGGAGTTCAACTTCAGCCTGCTTCTGGCGTAGGCCTCGGATATTGTAGTTGATGACGAGATGTTCAGTCATAATGTTTACTTATCACCTTCATCATCATCTCCATTATCCTGTTTATTGACGTCATCAGCTGGGTGATCTGGGAGCTGAGTTTTGCATTAGCCGCTAATACGTCGGCTAATGTACCACTCTGGCCCGGTGATGGGGATAGAGGGGTACCCGTCATCGGTCCGTCTCTAGTAGGTTGTGGTGGTGGGGGCAGGTCCTGGTGCTGGTACTGCTGCTGCTGTGCCGGCGCTGAGGTTCCTCCCAGATTTCCAGAGTGAGGTAGGTCCGGCTGGGCTAGTCTGCTGGGCTGTCTTGAAGAAGCAGCAGCTCTTGTAGTGGCTTCGTTTCTTCTTTTCTTCATTAGCTCCAGTCTTCGTGGGCAGTCCTTTGAAGAGGCAGGGTGGCTTCCTCCACAGTTGGCGCATTTGGCCGCGGTCGGACGAGGGCAGTTGTTGTTGGCGTGAGTTCCCCCACACCACGGGCAGGCGGCTATGCGGCCACAATACTTCATAATGTGCCCAAACTGCTGACAGTTCCTGCACTGGGCAGGGGCCCCATCTTCTTTAAAGGGGTAAACCCTTATTATTACCCTCCCGATGCTGCGGAGGGCTCTTATGTCTTCAATCTTGACTGAAGGGTCGGTAATGACTTGTACTCCTTCAATCTCATAAGCCACTCCAGCTTCGTTTCTCCGGGTTAGCCTCCTGGCTAACCTGAAACCAATCAATCTGTTCTTCAGCTCCTCTGTTATTTTCTTCTATAGGATGGTCGAGGTCGAACCCTTGAATGACAAATTTTTTTGATCTTTTGGTTCCACGAGGGGCGTAGGAGTGGAAAACAGCACTTTTTCATTATGCCGTAGCAACTTCACAGCTATGTCGTGATCGAGATCATTTATCAGATATAATCTCGTCTCCTTGGGAGAAGAGTTCGTCTTAAATTCTTGTATACCTATCTGGAATAATTCTTCCTTCAAGGACGTAAAAGATATGGGTGGCGAAATGATGATGGGAGGAGGGAGCTTTTTCTTTGGTGTGATTACCTCAAACCTATTTGATGTTGACACCGGTGGCGGCACAGGGACCGGGCGGGGTTTTAGAGCATTCCTTTTCGTCACTTGTATAAAACCTTCGCTATCGGTGAGGGTTCTTTTTTCACCCCTGGCTTCGGTCGGGGCAACGTCCATATCGCTAGGGCCAGCTGGTCCTGCAGCCATATCTTCTGTTGCCAGTTACCTCGAAAGCCTTGTCAGCGCGACGCTACCTTGGCTGATGGGGTTGGGTCCACGGGATAAGTGTGGACCCCAACAGCGTACAGGTGCTAAGCTAAACAAGGAGAGAAGTATTCGGAGCAAAGGAGGAGAGATCTTCAAGCTGCTGTTCGACCGTGCTACTTACTGCTAAGCGATGAGGTTCCGTGGTTGAAACCACGCCAAAAAACTATAGTTAGCAGTTAAGTCTTTTTACTTCACGAGTAGAAAGATTCCAGAAATATAACCTTTACTTCCTCAAAGGAAGTAGAATTAGTAAATTTAATATAAATAATAAATTTGTTTAACTGATTCTTTGAGTTGGACGAAAGACATTAGCATGTCAAACATTTTTAAATTTTTAAATATATATAAAATATGTTGAAAACATAAGTATATTATTAACCTTCTTGATACTTCCTAATGATTTCCTACCTGCTTGTCTCAATTAAGGAAATTCTGTGTACGCTCTAGATTATTTGTAATTTATTGCCTTCGTAAGCATTTTAAAAAATCACTTAAATGTACAAAAATACTCATTAAGAATACATTCAAAAATACAAAAATACATTCAAAAAGTATTTACATACTTATGAATATATCGAGGTAATAGATTAAACCCTATAATTATTATTTATTTTTTAAACATATTTATTGATATTTACAACTGTACAAAGATATACAACAAGTAAATGTAATGAAAATCAAGAAAATGAAAGAAAGAGTAGGGAAGCTACCCATCAATATTCTAAACTAAAGGTCTCGGGCCCATCTTCTTTTCAGGCGCCTGGAAGGATAATCAGGAATCGAATAGGAAGCAAGTATTAAAACTAGAGGGTTAGAGTGGGAATGAAGTTTGTCATGGAAGGAATGTTACCTGGTTCGGGCTAAGTCAGCAACATATAGAATATTAAGGTCTTTATAGATGAGTTTATTCTGACAAAGTAAGGAGCGTTGAGGATTTAAGGAGCATTTTTCGATGGATTTTGGATTGTAAGGATTGGATACGAAAAGAGTTTGATGGTTTAGTTGAACCCCACAGCTCTTCTCCGTATGTCCATATCGGTTTAATGATGGCCATATGAATGAGTCTTTTGTAGTTAAGCGGCTGGTTTGAACGTCTGTCTAGTAAGTGTTGAAGTAGTCGAAAACGTCGGGCAGTTTCTTGTCGTTTTCGTCTTGTATGAAGATTCCAAGTTAGACGTTTGTCGTGATGGAGTCCTAGGTATCTGATCTGTTCAACAGAAACTAGCGGAGTGTCATTAAAAGATACATTAGGGCAGGATGTCATAGGTTTACGACGAAGGGTAAATGCTATTTGGTGGGATTTATTGGAATTAATTTTTATTCTCCAATTCTAATATCATATATCAAGGTGTCGGAGGTAGGATTGAAGAGTGTGCCTATAATTGAGACGTTGATTTCCAAAAGGTACTAAAGGACATTTTTTACGAAATAGATTTTTTTTACATATTTGTATTCTCATCATTTAGGTTGATCTAAATATTCTATTTGATGTTATCTAATGAATTCTCAAGTCCTTAAAAAACACGATTTAGAAATGCGGTAATTTTCTAAAAGTACTAATTACGCATTTATTTTCGTTCCAAATCATTTTAAAAAAGTTCATTTCATAGCTTTAATATGATGTTATTATTATAGTAAAAAAATAATTCTAAATTTTAAGGCAAAAAGATCCAAATTAGCAATTTTAATAATATAGTAATGAGAGATTTTCGCGCTTCCTGTAAAATTTCCTAGAATGGATATAGTATCTTTTGAAAATCAACGTCTCAATTATTAGAATGTTATTAACATCATAACTCATTAATCAGAAGGAATGATGAAGCTAAAAATTGGGATTTTTTTAAAATTAAATAATTTATTATAAAACAAAAATCGTTTAAAAATTTAAGAACCATGAATTTTTCAAGAATCCACCAAGTGCTATATGAGCAAGATGTAAAACATTGAATTCACACTTACTTACATGACGAGGAAGTACTTTATCTTGACCAATCTTTCGCAAGGAGATATTCCAACCAATATTCCGTAATCTAAAGAAAGATCAGTTACCCACTTTATTTTTTTTTTTTTTTTTTTTAGAAACAATTCTTTATTGAACAATATTACAATCTGTCCAATTTAGGACATTTTTAATAGGGATAAAGTACAACATTCATACTGCATTCACACGATATATACAAAACAATAAATTAATATAATAATAAAACAATATAAATAAATACAAAACAAAATCAATAAAAATATATACAAAAGTCACTCATACCTATATACAATTCACAAGCATACACCACGTGAGTGGAGAATCTAGCCAATGCTAGAACTCCAATATACATTTTACAAGAGGTCTCGAGGCCACTGCCGTTTCAACCTTCTAGGAGGATGGTAAGGATGTGTGGAGCTGGATAAGGATTGAGCTAGGGGATTAGGGTGATGGATAAGGTTCTGATGGAATTTAGAGAATTTTAATGGTATAAGGTCTAAAATAAATGGAATATTTAGGTCGCGGTGTAAGGTATGGTTGGATACATAATAAGGAGCATTAACTATTGTTCGGAGGACTTTTGATTGGAAGGATTGAATGCGTTTGATGTTAGAAAATTTGGCTGTCCCCCACAGTTCAAGTCCGTAGGTCCAGATAGGTTTCAGTACCGTCTTGTATATTAGCAGTTTGTTCTCGATAGATAATTTAGAATTTCTGTTCAGTAGTCTGTATAATTGTCCAAATCGTCGATTAAGTTCTTGTCGTTTAAGTCTAGTATGTGGGTTCCAAGTTAGTCTTTTGTCCAGAAGGAAGCCAAGATACCGGACTGTGTCGGAGAAAGGAAGCGGAACGGAGTCAAAGAGAACTGAAGGGCAGGATTGTCTTCGAAGGGTAAAGGTGACATGTCTGCATTTGGATTGATTGACTTTGATTCTCCAGTTGTTACACCAGTCTTCAATTTGAGAAAGGTGTGTTTGGAGGCCTGTAGATGCAATTTCGGGATCTAAGTGAGAGGATAGGATAGCTGTGTCATCAGCGTACGTTGCCAGGAAGGTATCAGGGCAGAGAGGAATATCAGCCGTGTATATATTATAGAGGATAGGACCAAGGACACTGCCCTGAGGAACACCGGATTCGACTGGATAATAATTGGAATATTCTGCACCACAACGAACTCGGAAGGAGCGGTTTGATAGATAGGATCGGAGGACTAGGTATAAGGATAGGGGTAAATGGTTTTTGAGCTTAAAGAGCAATCCCGGGTGCCACACCCGGTCAAATGCTTGCGTTATGTCCAGAAATGCACCCGAGCAGTACTCCTTGTTCTCAAGGGCAGAGGAAATATGGTCAACGACTCGGAGCCCTTGCTGAACGGTTGAATGTTGGGAACGGAATCCAAACTGATGGGAAGGAATAGTGTGGGGTTCTAATAACGGTAATATTCGTTTGAGGAGGATTTTTTCAAAGATTTTTGAAAGGATTGGGAGTAGGCTGATAGGTCTATATGATGTCGTAGTGTTAGGAGGTTTACCTGGTTTTAGGAAGAGAATTATTGACCCACTTTATAGAGGTAAGATATAACCGATGAGAGTTCCTCCAAACTCAGGCTTATAAAACAACACTATATTTTTTGTAAAAATTGTAAGGAAAGAAAGGAGGGAGATTTCCATGAGCTTATTGAGTTATTTTCAGTTGCTTTTTTACATTATACATGGTTTTATGAATGTAGTTCGTTCTGTAGCTTTTCATGTATAAATTATTGATCTTTAAAATAGATCTGAGCGAGCTATCATCAACGACGCAACAAGCGATTTACATTTTTTTTAAATGTTTGAAATCATGTTGTATATGAAACAGTATACAAAATTATCTAAAAGTAGAAATTATAATTTAAAAACGACATTGGTTCAAGCCAATGGTATCACTTTAATGACAGGTTGTATTATGTTAGGAGGTCACCGAACAATTTTCTTTTAAACTGCCTCTGAGAAATGTGTAACCGAAGACCTAGGACAATTTTCGTGCCTGGTGGCATAATATCTGGGTAAGTAATGAAATAATAATACGCAATCACCAAGATAACGATAATAATCCCCTTGAGGATACGAGATAATGGACTAATGGAATTCCACGAGAAGATTCACTAGGCTTATCTATATACTATACAGGTAGATACCTATCTCTACATTTTCTAAAGATAAACATTGTGGTATTTCCGCTCTAATAAATAAGTTAAATGGCAACCCATGCAATAACAATAATAGTTTTTTTTTAACTAATGAAAACGAAATAAATTATCATTTTCGAATATTACTTTACCTGAATGATTATTTCTTGTAATTATCGTCTCGGAATTTAGGACTTCATAACTCTGTTCGGTCCAGATATTGATTTTCAATTTCATTTTAAAAATATACATGCTTCGTAATATATTTTTCAGATCAGTCCTTCAGCCTAAAGTAATTTCAATAAAGATCTGTGATCTTGAAACCATGATTTCAGAAGGTGTAAGAGACAGACTTATAAATATCCATACTGAAAGTCGGTGTGCTATTGGAGCTTTTGGTAGCTACATGATTCGGATTAAACTAGTAGGGGTAGTTTATGGAGATAGAAAATAAGCGAACACAATTAGGAGATTTTTGTTGATAATCATTTATATTGTAACATTATTTATTCTTAAATAAATGTTACCATTGAAACTCAATGTAATTATTTAAATTTTCATCACATCCAACTATATTTAAAAGTTCTTAAATTGCTTTAAACAATCTAGGTAAGTAAAAGCCTTTTTGTTGAACGAACCAGATTTCTATTACTTACAATTGTGTTTAAATGAGATGGAAGGTCTAATGTAAATATCAAACTAGAAAATTATTTTTTTTTTTAGAAACATCTTAAGGATTGAAAACCCGAAACGTTGTGGTTATTTTATCAATAAACAAAGAACATAAATTATTGAGGTGGAGAGGCCAGTTAGAATGATGGATCCCACCAGATCTAAGAAAATGCACAGGCGTGAAAGTATAGACAGTGTGATGCGATCAGCATCGGCTGTGTCTAGCGACAAGCTGACTAATCCATAGGTAGTAAGTTCCAATCACATTCCTGCACCGTACCTCTTCAAGCATGTAATCAAAACGAGATTCACTGACAACTCTTGATATGTGAGGCCCACGAAGCAGCTTTTGACTAATCACAAAAATAGGCTTAATAAGTACCAAGCGACCTGTATAGTCAGAAATTGCGGCTTGATCTCTGAGGAAACTACATTAAGCAGTTAAGAGCTTTGTCAAATTCAAAGTAGAATTTTTTTCTTACACTACAGCCACAAACCTAGACCATATCCTAATTAATTATTAATCCCCAACATATCAAATGATAGCCAGTTTCATCTTTCTTCTTTTAGTCTCTGCAAGTCGGTGAGGTACTACCCTATATTGTGGAGGTACTTGTTGAGCTGACAGTATCATGTATATAGCCTTTTCACCCTCCTCAGAGTTATCCTGTCCATTGAGAGAAGAGTGCGTCTTCTTCGCATACGTCTCTTTGCAGGGACCCTCCTAGCCTGGTTCTATTGCCAGCAGCCGCCTTGAAGAAACTTTTGCATAGCTGAGGCTTATTCCACTGACCGGTTCCGATGTGGAAGGTATTGGAGAAGAACCCATTCTTGTGAGGGTATCACCTATCTCATTGTCCAGAATGCCTAAAAAAATAGAAGAGAAAAACCTCTGATTCTCGGTTATTTGGAAAATCCTTCTCTGAACTATTACTAGCATTTTTGTTTCAGTGTTCTTTTATAGATTTTAGTATACGCATAGGTCTATGTAAGGCACAATATTTAGGTCTCAAATTGTTAGTAAAGTTTTAGTAATTTCTTGTATATGTATTTATTTATTTTTTCGGTTGGGCTACCCAAGGACCACGTGCGTGCTGGGTATCCACGGCTATTCACTTCTGGCGTGTTGGGTGGTTGCTTCCCTGTCCATACATCCAGCCTTTTTATTGATGAATTTATTTATTTATTTCAAATGTATTTATAACGTTAAACAATTTTTTTAATTCTAATTTAGATATCTACTTAACTACTGTTATCTATTAATTGAGCTATGCATTCTTAAATTTATTCAGAAATGTTTTTGTTCTCTAACAATAACATCATCTGTTAATTATTATATACAAATTTTAATATTCTTTCTTTTTTGTACTTCCACTGTTAGGGCATGCATGAATATGATAACAACAAATTCTCGAAACGTGGCCTAAATTAAATTGCTAATTTATTGAATGAACCTTAAGACCAGTAGATAACGTATATATATATATATAATATATATATATATATATATATATATATATATATATATATATATATATAATATAACCTCTCATAAGACTGCTTCCTTTGAAAAGTTCATTATCATCTGTGACATCATACTTTGGAACTCATCACCCACCTCCCTTCGCAAAGTATCATATTTAACCGCATTCAGACACCGCATATTTCTCCACCTCCTAAAAGATCAATCTTCCAGTTTAGAATGTTTTTGTAGGGCTGCCAATGGGTAGTTTCTCTACAGCTGCCTTGTATCATGTATTTTCATTGTTTTACTCACTTTTACTTAATATTTTATTGATACAGTTGTAATTTGCAATGACTATATTAAAAAATATAAATTTTATATTTATTAGCAGGCTAGATAATTATTTATCGAAATAGAATCAGAAAAACCGGACCTTTTCTGTTTAGTGTCCTTTATTCTTAGGGGACGAAATATTCTATAATATTTCATTTGACTTCCTACTCCCGACCGTCCTTAGACACCTCAGGTATGGACTCCAATCAACTTCATTACTTGAGATGCATATTGCAGTGATATCTTTTAGAGTTGCTTTCTCTTGCAGAAATGACTTGCTTTTGAATCACCTCCAGATATCCACTTATGCCCAGTATGACGTAATACCTCATCCAGCTTAGGGATGTCTGTGCAATTCTCCCTCGCATATTGGGAATCAATAAAAATTATTATTATCACATTAATTAAGCTATATAGAAAGTTATTTTTAATCGCTCTCTTGTGTAACTGCCTAGACATGTACAAGCCACATATTTCTGTGTTTTACAATGTTAATATAATATTCCACATCAAGTAGTACAAGCGATTTATTCTTTTATTTGAGTCATTTTAAGGCATTAAGAAGTGAGAGGATACCCGAGGCGTTTAGTTCAATGCTGCGTCCTCGAATGCTTCAATATGCTGACAAAGTACCAGCATCATCATTAATTCGATTGGTTACAATTGAGCAATCTTGATGCTTCAGAGTATTTTGCAAAGTGCCTTTATATGTCGTTTGTTGTCCGTTCCTAAAGGATTTTCATCAATAGGTGTCATTGAATGAATGCACTGGAATGACAGGGATGCACGATTGCAACTGGAAATTTCAATGGGATCAACCCCCAATCCACAGAGTGCATTCGGAAAGATGCTAAGAAAAAAAAATTTAATTATTAATTTAAAAAAATTAAAAACATCGCTATAAAATATAACACAATTGTTTATTATTGCTAAATGATTATTTAAAAAATATATATTTATTGTTATTTACAACGGGAGCCCTAAAGCCATAAAGGGGGGGAGCCCATGGCTGAGTGGCTAGCGCGCTAGTCTCTCATGCTACAGGTTGCGAGTTCGAATCCCAGCCCCGGCGGGGCTTTTATAAGGATGAAATATAATGGGGATTCACTCGCAGCCTCTCCCCCGGGTATGTGAGACCCGTCAACCAAATGGTGGCCACTCACAAAATTAGGCGTAGGGAGTGATGACCCTACACTATACAATTGTATCGTGAAACGCGAGTGTAAACTCTCAGGAGATTACACCGCACCGGCCTGTCGCGCCACTGAAAAAAAAAAAAAGTTATTTACAACTGTATAATGAAAGACATCTAGTAAATGAGATACAATTTTATACTGTCATGATTCCAATGTAGAGAAACTACCCATTTTTTCAAACGCCTCGAAGGATAATAAGGGATTGTAGGATTAACAAAGTTAAAAATTGGGGGTTAGGGTGGTAATGGAGTTTTTGGATTGAGGAGGGAAGAATTTAATGGTTTAGACGAGTCCTAAAGCTCAATTCCGTAAGTCCAGATTGGTCTTGTAATAGTCATGTTGGTGAGCCTTTTGTAGTTAAGAGGAAGGTTTGACTAGTAAGTGTTGAAGTAGTCTAAAACGGCGAGCAGTTTCTTGTCGTTTTAGTCGTGTATGAGGATTCAAAGTTAGACGTTTGTCAAGAAGGAGTCTTAGGTATCGGATTTGTTCCTCAGGAACTAATTGAGTGTTATTAAAGGATACTGTAGGGCAGGCATATATAATAAATATAAATATAGGAATATAATAAATAATATTCTGCCTTAGCCGGGATTCGAACCCAGAACCTGGAGAACAATAGACGTGCTCTCCACTATACCACGCCGCTCCCACTTTTTTTCTTTTTAAATAGGCGGACAGTTAACGTGCATTCTTATCGTATAAATGAGTGTAAGAAAACATACCTAGGCTTATGGATCAGATTTTATTGCCCGCATCCATCCTTCTTTTATATATTAAAAAAAAAAAAATTATCTGATATATTTTATTATCAGATATTATGTAACATACAGAGTAATGGACCCATATATCAAAATGAAAAAATGAAAAAAGAGACTGATATCACGTTCTTTCATTCCAAAAGAGTAAATTTTTTTTCTTTTTTTTGTATTGATTGTTTTAGTTAAAACTAAGAAAATAAATCGGAAAAAGTATGTCCATTTTGAATAAACTCGTTCAACTTATTTTATCACTACGTTGACGTCTAATTAAATAAACAATATAGACTTTTTTTTTAAATATGCATATGTAGACATTGTGGTAACATAATTATGTTTCAAATGATAATCTGGCTTGTTGTAGCAAATGAAATATTTAGGTCAAACAAAGAAAGTATTTACTGTTCATAGGAACATAATAAAACCTAATATATGAAAATAACTTTCTTAATATCGCTTCTTTTTTAATACTGATCAGATTGATATGACTTTTTTGAGTAAATTTCAAATGATAATACAGACCTTTTTCTTAAATTTCTTGCTTTGGTATAAATATAGGAAAAAATAAACTTTTTTTTTTTCTTTCAATTCTGTATCTCCAAAATATAATATAAAAATATTAGGAAAATTTGATACATGAAAACGATAATAACACCTTTCATTTTAATTCGTCATGGAAGTTCGAAGAGTGATTAAAAAAAATATAAATAAATTGAAAGAGAAATAAGATGTTTCCATCTATTTGATCGAACATATTTA
This sequence comes from Piezodorus guildinii, assembly GCA_023052935.1. NCBI lineage: Eukaryota > Metazoa > Arthropoda > Insecta > Hemiptera > Pentatomidae > Piezodorus > Piezodorus guildinii. The sequence continues at coordinate 39,430,763 of CM041292.1, read as the reverse complement.
GTTTACGAACCAATAGCCTAAGATTTGTTTTTGGATTTTAAGAGTGAGGCTGTAGGTGAGAAGAACGAATTCAATAATTCAGATCTTATAATGACGTGGTAGTTGGTAAGGAAAGTCAAACCAATCTGGTTATATGCCATGTCATCCATAAGATATAGAATTTATGAATAGAAATCAGGGGATGATAGCTAGGACTCGTGTAGGTGTGAGTAGATACTTGTATTTTATCTTCCACACCAAATTTGTAAGCCAGTCATCTGAGTGATCGCGTATAGAGGCATTTCACAACAGTAAATTTAGGAGCAGTATTACCTGATTTCATCGATATTTCATCTATAAGTTATTCATTTTTACCGTTTTAATAAAACTGAAAACAAAAATGAACGATTTGGAGTGGAAGGAGTCGGAAGAGGGAGGTAGTTGCCCAGCAGGCAGATGAATAGTAACGACATAAAGTAATTACGAGTTCGCGTCTCCCCACAGAGGGGATTTTAACTCACCATTAATACATCGCCCTCTCCTCCAGGCCCAAGAAAATACCGTATAACCTTCAAACGTAAGGTAGGCGTGTCTAAAAAGAAAAAAAAATTAAGAGGGGCCCGTCGCTGTATTGCTAGCACGCTAGGCCACAACGCCAATGGCTGTTGTGACATCAGATCCAAGTCCGAGGAAAGAATTAAATTAAATGGGGGATTCATTCACCTTTATCTTGGGTATTTTTCAGTATTATAGTTCCGTCAGCCAACCGATGGCCATTCACCGAGATAGGATTAGTGAATGACAAAAAGTTACTTCCTTGAAACATATCATCGAGAATCGTGGTGTGGAATCCTAGAAAACTTACAAGCCAAAAAAAACAAAAAAAAAAACAGGGGAAGGTAGGCTAGAAGTATTTAGCACCTTCTAGGAGTTTCAATTGGTATTGCCTGTTTTATTCTGACATTGCTGTAGAGGTATAGCTATGTAGGTGTAACATGGCCTCATCCAAGGAAACAAAAAAAAACATGTAGTCCATTAGTATGAAAAAAATGGTTCTTTAAATAATAAATTTCATTGCGAAAATAAAAACACCACTACATTATCACTAACACAGTATACAGTTTTTTGTTAGTTTATTATTGTAATTTACAACTGTATTATACAACACAATGAGTAAATATGCAGGGTGAAAAAATGTCGTGAAAAAATCTTGAGGAAAACTACCTAGTGGTAGTTTATTATCTCTTATCTCATTAACTACAGTATACATTTGAATAAAAAAAAAGATTTTAAACAACTAGAATATTAGAAGTAGAAAGATTAATTTTAATAGAAAAAAAAATCTATACGCACACATGCACATACACATACACACGCATAAATATATATATGTACGTATATATTAACAAAAATGTAAAGGATACTATCTATTTTAAAACAGATTCTAACACCTCAGTTGTCAATATGCAAATTGAATAAAAAATTAAAATTATAAACCTTTCATAACTGACCTTCAATAATATATTAGTTTGTACGTTTGTACAGTTTTAAGATAGCCCTAATCCATTAGGAGCTAAAGAAAGTGCTGAGATAGTGATTTTAATGTGTTTGTAATGACTTTTTATTTAATATAATATTGACAAATTTTGAGAACTGATTTGTTGCTGTCCGGTGAATTGACCTTTATTTAAAATTTTGGTTTTTGTTTTAATTTTTAATTTAGTATATATATATATATATATATATATATATGTAACTATAAATTTTATTTTGTTTTTATATTGTAGTGAGTCTTGAAGATAGAAAAACCCCGCAAAACGTTATGTAATGTGTTATTAATTGAAATCTTTATTTTATAGAATTAATTTAAGTTTTCAAACACGACAACAAACAACACCTTCCTAACTAATTGCATCTTTTTATGCAAAGGTATTTCAAATCGTATTTTTTAGGTGGTCACTATAAAGATAATATTCCTAAACTATTGTCTTCAATATCTAGGTGCCACCCCTAATTGAATGATAATAGATTTAAAGTAATATAGTAATTATAGTATTGGACATCATTATAATGTCTCGATGATTCTAATTCCGAAATTTGTTATTAAGGGATGGAGTGGAGAATGCTCCGACAACCATCAGTGGGCACACGTGACCTAGATTGGCAAATAGCTGAGCCGTCACTTAGGAATCCCTCAGGCCATTCTCGATTCACCCGGGGACGTCCATGAACCTTCTGGTACACAGTTCTCCGTCCATCATTTCTCTTTGGAGGTTAATATGAATGACTGCAATTAGATTGCTCTGATATATTTTCGAAATTGATGCACACCAGTTTCGAAACTTTGTTTTTTTTCTTAGCTACACATCTCATAAGATTTATTAGATTTATTTCTAAAGCCAAACATTTGTTTTCCTTTATATAATAATAGTAGTGGAGATACAATAATATTATATATAAAAAAGATGATAAAAAATAAACTTTCAATTTAAATTATTCAATAAATAATTAATGAACCCACTTAAACGAACTATAGTATTTCAAATTTAATACCGATTAACTACAGAACGACATTTTCTAGCTTTGGCAAAAAAATTGAATCTAATGCTAAGTTGCCTTACCGAACAAAACGAATTTCAGATAATTTTAACTTAATGGGGCCCAAAGCAATGGCATAAAATGCAAGAATAATAAATTAATATATAAAACCTATTTATACTGTTACCGGCTACGGGGTGTGAGAAATAAACTACTTCAGTTTACAAGTTACAAATATTTATTAAATAATAGGTGTACAAATACAAAGGAATTATTAATCACTACAGTTACAATAATAATTGAATTACTAGCTTAACTACTAAACAGTCTACATATAAAATCAGGTATTCCTAACAAATAAACTACTTATGTAAATGTATACAATCTGCTAGACTTATTCTAAAACTTACAACAATAACTTATAACCTACAGTCTTCTAATTTCCCACTGACCGGTTATCACAAGCCTGACACACACACAATTTTACTACACAGTCACACTGTCACGGATTGTTCAATGTCACAGTTCACTGATACATCACTGATGTTTGTTGAGCCGGATTAAGACTGCCTCTCTCAGGCGCAGTGGACCGGTATTTATACCACAACAGAAGAGTCTAGACACGTTGGCGGGCAGGTAAACCTAGAGAGGTGGATGGTCGTTCTAGGTACTTCGAGGAACCTTCCAGGTCCAGAAGTCTCTAGCCAAACCGGACCCCTCTAGAGCGTGGTATTACCTATCATTGCTGACCTAAAACTACCCCCTCCTATACGTGTTCTGCCCCAGAGCACAGTTCGCCGAAGTTGGCTGAGTTGATCTTCCTCCGATGTAGGTGTTTTGTCTTTCCAGGGGTTGAACGTGCAAACCAATATGTTGACTCCCGAGTTGGCGAACGTCTCTTCTACAATTTTTCCTGACAATCCTCCACTCCAGGCCATCGTATCCAAAACCCAACTTCAAGATGGCGAGCTTGGTGACACGCAGTTCCAGAAGCTTACTCCGCAGGTCGTCAAGACTCCGGCGCAATGTTCGTATGTCGGCTTCTGCTCTGATGAACACTTGGTAACCGAGTAAAACAGGTACCGGCCTTCGTGCGGTGATGGAGAGTCCCTTCCCAACTCTTGGTCCTTGGCGTTCTAGCTCCTCAGTTCCAGCGAACTTCTTCCTGAAGACTGTCGCAATCCCCCGAGAATTCCTCAGATCTTCGGCGACGCAATGGGCGAGAGCATAGTCTACTAGTAACGAGAATATGTCTCTGTAGACTGTCTTCGTTACCCTGCGGGAGTCTGACCTCTTAGGATGTGGAATTATGTCCTTGTAGGTGAGGTTCCTGACTTGATGGTCCTCTGTAGGGCCATGGTTTCCCTTGTAGGGGGCCAATCTATTGAAATGGACTACCTTGGGTTTTCCTTGGGGCTACTTCCTGATCCTATATATGACATCGTTTATCTCTTGATGACCTCATACGGTCCGTCCCAGGTGTTCTGAAGTTTCGGTGAGTAGCCTTCTTCGAGGATCGTGTAGCCAGACCAAGTCTCCAGGTTGGAAGCCACCTTTCTCTGCCTTGATGCCGTAACGCTCCTCATTCTGTCACTTGCTCCCTGGATGTTTGTGCGAACCTTCTCGTGAATATTGTTCATCCACTTCCGTAGGTTCGTGACGTAGTCTTCTCCGCCGACTTTCTCATCAGGCTTGAAACCGAATTTCAGATCTTAAGGCAAGCGTAGTTCTCTACCGAACACATTGGGGGGGGGGTCTACCCTGTCGTTTCATTGATTGAGCTACGTTATGCTAGCAGGAACAGGTGAAGATACTGGTCCCAGTCTCGCTGATGGTCAGAGACTACCTTGGCCAAATATCGACCCATTGTCCTGTTCATGAGCTCCACCATCCCACCGACCGGTTATCCCAAGACTGACACACACACACAATTTTACTACACTGTCACACTGTCACGGGTTGTTCACTGTCACAGTTCACAGATACATCACTGATACGTGTTGAGCCGGATTAAGGCTGCCTCTCTCAGGCGCAGTGGACCGGTATTTATACCACAACAGAAGAGTCTAGACACGGCGGCGGACAGGTAAACCCAGAGAGGTGGATGGGTCGTTCTAGGTACTTCGAGGACCGTCCAGGTCCAGTTTCATATAAAAGTGTCATAACTACAACTCAATTAGGACGTCTGAAAAAACAGTAAGTTACGTAACAACGCCAATATTTTAACTACATTTATAGAAAAAATAATATCAAACTATAAAATAAAATAACTATGTCATACTCTATCTCATTAGACCGAAAGGGAATCGGTGGATGTGACCACTCAGGAAAAAAAATCAGGAAAAATAAAAAGGGAATAGAATATATAGAAAGGAAATAGATAAGAAAATAAAAAAAATATTAATGATAATTAGTACGATTCAAAAATATAAAAATCGTGTTTCAGATGATCTTAAATACAGTGCAACAGGCTATTGTTTTGGTGGAAATACTTATAAAAAGTACAATTCATCGGCGGTAAATCAGAAATTCGAATTCCATTCAGTAAAATTGTTCTGGCTTTTTTCCTGTCTCGTCTGCCGTATATCGACAATGTGATCCTGGGACGTGTTCTAGGGCATTCGAAGCCAATATAAAGCGGATAACTGACCTTTCAATGGATCCAATATAAAATGTCAGTTGAGCCATCTCCTTGGTCTAGCCACTGTTTAATGTCAATATTATTTGAAGGGTTGGTAATAAAAAACCAATTGGCTAGTCCGATAATATGAACTTTTAAAAAATAATTAAAAATCTCATTCTTGATAATAAAAATCTGGTGCGCACAACACACGAATTTCACTTACCTCCGTTATTTATATCAATTTAAGAATTTGTAAACAAATTTCGAAACGAAAATAAATTGTTAAAGAATTATTTACATTGGATTTAAAGTGAAACTTGTGTTTTATTGAATAATCTATTATATTATCATCTACAACAATCAGTTTGTTTTATCGGCATTTCATCACTCTTCGTTTAGTTTTACAATAGTACATAAAAGATAATATTTTGTCAAAAATCTTTGGCATTCCAACGGTATATTACACATATTTCTGTTTTAATGTTCAAAAAAAGATTACATAATATAATATTTTTGCACTTTTCTCCTCGAGTTGTTTATCAAATTGCATATTTAGCCGTTATTTATAAATTCTAATAAGATGATGTGGCTAATTTTTTTTTAAATCTACAAAATTAAAGGTACTTTAGAGGAAGAAAATCGTAAAAAGGTGCGAAATGCGTGGCTTTGATTTTCATTTAAAAAATTTCGTATATAGTCATCTTAAATATGTAGTTTCAGTTTTATAGCACTTTTTGTTTTCCGCGGTACTTACCACAAACACACGGACTCGCAGTAACACGGACACACAGACCTTTTGCGGGACTTGGTCATTTGGACTCTAGGGGACCCTAAAACGTGTATTTCCGTAGAAAAATGGAATTAGAAAATTTTCAGGATCACAATAGTTTCCCTTACCATGTATTCAATATAAAATTAGTGAAAGTAAAAAAAATCGAGGTAAAAAGTTAGATGATGGTTAAACTTACCTGTAATACTCTATCCGTATGATTTTATATTAAAAAAAAAAAAAATCAATTATAATTTACGTGCATATTAAGGAAGGATGATTTCAGGGAGAAGCAATTTTTCAATACGAAAATTGATAGGTAACTCTTAAGATAAAATCATATAAAGTCATCAACAGCTACAAATTGTTTTTACATTATTAAACAGCCGTAGTGGAATTGAAGGATTCCGTCAATTTTGTACATGTTTTCGCTTTTAATGAAACATGGATTTAAGCAGTTATTATTAATTTAAATAGGATATATTCTAATAATTTAGAATTCATTCAGAAAGGTCATGTGGAGTCAAGATTGATTTCGAACAATCAAAGTTATTAGTTTTCATGAAATGTGTTTTCAAAAAAGTTTCACGTTTTCTTATGGATTGCTTGTATTTTATTATTTACTTGTATTTCTATTATTTTTTGTTATTTATATACTAAATTTTGAAATATTTGCTTAAGTTAAAGATCGCACAAATAAACTCAGTACTATTCGTAGCATATCTTATCTTAATAGAAGACTATTTTTTTTCAAAGGAATTAAATTTTTGGCCGCATGGTGTTTGCTCTATTTATACTACTGTGGCTAATTGGACGATGCTACAGTGGGAGTCCTAAATTTTACCTTAAGTTTAGTTAGGATCTTTAACGAGTACCTCGTTCAGGCTTGGGACCACCTTTTTACGCCCCCTCCGAAGGACGGTATAACTAAGGATTTTTTATTTCCATTAAAAAATCCTAGAGCCAAATTCAGGTTTGAACTTGTGACTTTGGTAATAGAAAGCTGTTATGCTAGCAACTAGGCCACAAGTGATCCCCGTTTATTTTATTTATTTAGGCTATAAAAAGTTTGAAAATAATATGAAATTGCATGTCGGTAGTCAGTGTCACTTAATCAGAAAATAAGCCGTTCTTTTTGTCTTAAAGTTCATAGAACAGTAAACTTTTATATAGGCATTTGTATAGGTATATCTTTGTTAGCTAATTTTTTTTTTTTTTTTTAAATATTTATTCATTGAGATATATTACAATTTGTTTCTATATAAACATTAGTAATAGTGATATAAGATCCCATTCACACAATATATACATTATACAGTGATAAAATCAAGTTATATAAAATATAATATATATACAAAAAACAAAACAAACAACAACCTATAATTGAGATAAATATAAATTAATGAAATAAAGAAGTAATAAATACATTAACAAGCTAATTTCTAGAATCATATTCATTACTCATTTTATTGTACTCGTCTTGCTGATGGCTTCATTGTCATAACCTCATCCATCTTCATCTTGCGTTTTAGCATTTATATTTTATGTGTGGTTTTATGATATGTAGTTTTTATAAGAGTTTCCAGTCATAAACGATAATTTTCTCTACTAAGGTGGAATTAATTCTTAATGAACTTTATTTTTTCTAGGGACAGAATAAAATACTGGTTCTTCCTCTATCGGTATTTAGTTTCTACTACTGGAATTTAATTTCCAATTAGTTTTTAGTTAAAGGCATTATCCTTTTCTTCCATAAATAATTTTTCATCCTTGCCTTTAATAGTTATGGGATAGTCATCAGCGAACACATTAACTATGGAATCTGCCGCATTCCACAGATCTAGTGAAAGAACTATAGAAAAAAGTATATGGAAGTAATAGAGAATTATTAGTAATTACATATCTTATTCGCAACTTTTCTTATCGTCTGGATTACAGCTGAAAATATGTTTTATATGCCTTTGAGGTGGATAAAATTATTAAAACGCTCAATTTTTCGCAAACGGAACCTTAATTTTTAAACATTTAAAAATGAACTACATAATGAACAAAAAATAATTATGTCACCATATTATTATTATATACCTCACTTATTATAATGTCTATAATTAAATTAGATGTTATCTTGTTTCTTTTAGCCGTGATGAAGGCCCACAATGTAGGCCGAAACGTCGGCACATAATAAAAATAGCACTTGTTTTAATGGGTGTTTCTCTCTAATGAACGCATCCCAAACCGTCTTCCTCATCTCAAAAATAATTATGGTCTAGTTATTTTTTTTATATAATGTATATAAACACGCATACTTACGTATTTTTAAATATATAAATATATTTTACAATAGAACGGAAGATTAAGATTTGAATTAGTATCAAAAGAGTTGATGTTGGAATGAAAACAGAGAGATGGTTTTATGTATAGAGAGATAGGCAGCAATTTCTATATGAATGAGAAGCAATTTGTGAAAGAACGCAGTTATACGTAACTGAGTGTAAATATTGGTTGATCAGTCAGCGGAGGGTGAGGGAGTTAAGTTATATAGCAAATTTTTATAATTTTAAGGTGTGAAATAGGTTAAACCGATGGAAGTATTTCCTTAGCAGAAAAAGATAAAGCCATTTTAATTCGATATAATAGCTAGAAATATGGTCACTTCTGCGGGTTCCAATAAAAATAAATCTTACAAAACACTTCACCAGACGTTTTAATTGTATTAACAATTGGTCGACAAGTCACACCATGAATTCGTAGTCTACGTGAGAGGAGATAACAGAGGAAGCTAGTAGCTTGGTATAAGGATTTAGTATGTAAATGGCTTATAGGAATAATTTGGATACATGTTTTTTTCAGAACAGCTTTTATTTAATTTATTTGTTTAAAAAAAAAGGATGCTTTTTATGATCACGAAAAATTGCCAAAATGGATTTGGACACGAAAAAAAGTGTCCAAAAGCCTTTAAACATTGGCTTAACATTTCAACAAGTCGTGGTATTGTACCAAAAAACAGATTTGCGTAAAGGTGACTCCGAGGTTTTTAACTTTTTTTTTTTATTGCATAGGCACTTTATCGTGGAATTTATAACTCTGGACTAGAATTACTTATTGAGCCATATGGAAGTCAGTAGGCTATTTAATCCTTTAATATAAGTCTTTATAGGTTTCGATAAGTATTAAGGTATAATGTGCAGGATTTTATCATAAACTATAGATGATTATGCTATTTTTTTTATTTTTTTTAATGAATAAAAACATTTCTTTTTATAGTTTCATAAACACTGTGATCCTCACACAAGACTGAAACGAAAGAAATTGCTTGAAAATTTAAATAAATTGCTCATTACCACAACACTTACGTTTAAAACCTTTTGATAACAGTATATTACAAAAAACTCATTTACGTCACTATTATCAGACGAATATATGGACATATGGAATCTAGTTTTGAGACTCTACTAAACCATCTAATTCCTTCCGCATCCAATCCTTACAATACAAAATGCTTAATGCCCCTTTGTTTTGTCAAAAGTCAACTCATTTATAATGTCCTCAACATCCAATCTCGTGCAAACTTAGCCCGTAATATATATTACCCCTTTTCATTCGAAACTCCATGCCCACACAAACCCACTTGTTCGTAATCTATCTTCCCTAAGATATACCTGATAACACGGTGAGGCGATTTAAAGAAGGTGGCCTCGGGACCGACTGCCTTAAAATAGTAGGTAAAGAGTATCCACTGGGTTTTTTTCGGCTTTTCTTCTACATACAAATTTACGTATTATATTTGTATAATACAGTTGTAAATTACTATAATAAATAAAAAAATAAATATTGTGCGATCAACGTTTGTAAATATTTAATAATTATTTTTAATATGGCTGTATAATCCTATATCAATGCGCATATTACACAACAACCTCTATAAGTGTTCAGATGTAGATGGTTGATACGGAGATACCAAATGCGGCACTGGCAAAACGTGAGGAGCCTCAGTGCGAACGGTACCTAGGGGCATCTCTAGGCGTGAGATCCAATAATACATGCACCCATGCCCTATAACAGCCTACATTAGCGTTTATTCACGCCTTAGGGGCACATAATAAGAGATAATATAGGAATTTCTGCTCATTTTGTGATTAATGCGTCCCATTTTATATGAACAAGTTGAAGCATCGTTAAGACTAACAATCCTCAAATTATTAACAATAACCATAACTGGAAGAATGTAGGCATGGCTGAAGCCTTTTCTGGTCAAAGACTTTTATCTAACATGCCACATTCGGGCAAGGGTTCATGATTATTTTATGAGCATACTTTTCAAGACATAGCACAACCATAAAGTTCATCCAAACAACTTTTTTTTTTTAATACTTCTTCTATCAGGAATTGATTCTTCTATTTTCATTACACCTTATATATTTTCTGGAGGTGGGAATTCAAAATTTATATAGGCAATGTTATTCTCAAGAAATAAGTTCAGAACTTGTAGTAAGTCAAACTGAAAATACTGAAAGTGACATTTGGACCCTGTTGTTAATGTGCTTTGTTATAAATTTACCTTTCCTTCCCTCCGTCAGACCTTTACTACCAACAGAAAAGCTCCAGGATGATTTAAACCGAATTAGTTGCTGGGCAGCTGACAACAAGTTTTAAGTTAAATGCAGATAAAACTAAGGCGATTGTAATAGGTTCCAATGCACTCCTCAAAACCCTCCCCTTAATCCCAACATTGTTTTTATATAATGAACCTAGAAAATTCCATCAAACCGTCAAAAACCTTGGGCGTAACCTTCGACCAATCTCTTTCCTGGAAAAACCACGCTTCCGAAATTTCTCGACGCACAATTTCCATCTAAAAACTCCTAAATCACCATCGTCACCTTCTTCCATTAGAAACCCGGAGGGTTTGGTTTGCTCACTAATATGTTGCGCGGTGTATGGGGGTGTCCCTGGGGATCTTGAAATTAAACTAAAACGATTATTTAAGCTTTTATGTGTTAAATCACTTCACCTGTTTATTTTTTCTTCAGTTTCGGCTACTAAGCCTTGTGATAAATCATCTAGTTTTAAATAATTGGTGAATATACCATTATTTAAAAATGCTATTTGAAGAAATATAAGATTATTTATTGTTTCAGGAAATATCTCGAATAAAAAAATCATTTTCCTTAATATGTTATACCAAACTCAAACCTTTTAATTTTAATTTATTTTTTGTTTTGTTTTGCCCATTTCAATATATAAACTAAATTAGAGAAAAGTTTCTATTATGATATTTATTGAGATTTTTTTTAATGAAATATAAGTTATGTTTGTTATTTTATAATAAATCAACAGTACCTTATCATTTTTATATAAATTTAAATAATTCTTCTTTTGTTACCCAGTTACCCAAGCGCCAAAATTAATTTATTGATATTCGTCTGAGGATTTAAGGGTTCATTATTATTATTTTTTAGCAATAACAATTTTTTATCAAAAACATTTTTTTATATATATTTATGTATTGGATTTTTTTTTTTTTTTTTTTTTTTTTTTTTTTTAGACGTAAATCACTTGGGTCATTTTCGCCTTAAATCACTTTAATAAAGGGATTAAATATTATAGTCTGTTGTACAAGTCGGTCTGTCGTAGGAAGTCAAAAAGTTTTGCAGTTGTCTGTATGTTGTCTTGTATAACGGTTGGTAAGACAGTGTCAATTGCAATATGCGCTCTGCGATTATCATAAGCCCTACACTCTGTCAAAATGTGTTTAACAGTGATTGGGCAACCCCATGTTGGGCAGTCCGTAGGAGGTTCCCGTGCCATGAGATGTCCGTGAGTTAGTCGGGTGTGTCCAATACGCAGGCGCGCCAGGATAACCTCTTCCCTTCGCTTTTGTTGTAGGAACGAATGCCAATGGTAGATGTCCCTTCTTACTTCCCTTAATTTGTTGTCAGTAGTGTCATGCAAAATCTGTCCCCACTTCGACCGAATCCGCTGCTTGATGATAGAAACTTAGTCGCCAACAGGCACCCCAGTAAAGGGAATGCCATCTGTTATTGCTTCTTTGGCTGCACGATCTACGAGTTCATTGCCAACTATACCGCAGTGCCTCGGTACCCAGACGAACAAAACTGAATTATTAGAAACTATTGTGGACTGCAATGATAAAAGAATATTTTGAATAAGAGAGTCGGTGGAGAAAGGGTGTTTCAAGCTGAGCAGAGCCGATAAGGAGTCTGTGAAAATAATCCTGGTTGTTTTAGTAGGGTGAATAACACTTTTAAGTTGCTACAGATTCGAGAAAGGAAAAAATAGATGTCTGCCCTCACACACGACCGATGCTCCTACACCTGAGAACTCCTAGAGCCATCAGTATATACATAATCAGCAACACCGTGTCTATCTTGAAGTTTTTGAAAATCCTGCTTATATATGTATGGAAATGTATTTTGTTTTAGTAATTTGGTAATGGAAAGATAGATATTCGGAGAGGGAAATTGCCAAGGATAAATTGGAGATGTTTCTATTGTAAGGAAAGAAGGAAATTCGAGGTTAAGCTCGACCAGAAATTTAGAAATGCGGACTATAAAAGATGGTCTGTTGTTGGGTGAGAAATTGTCTATTTAGGAATAAATGAAGGAGAGGATGGTTGGGAGTGGTTGATTATTGAAGGAGACAGACAGTAAGGCAGGAAGTCATAGGTTTACGACGAAGGATAAAGGTAATTTGGTTGAATTTTTGGAATTTATTTTAATTCTCCAGTTCTGACACCATACTTCAAGGTCCCTGAGGTTTGAGAGGCAATAATTGGATCAGTATTGACTGATAACACACAAGTGTCATCAGCATAAAGTAAGGTGTTAGGATTGGTTGTTATATCAGCTGTATAAACTGTGTAAAGGATGGGTCCTAGGATACTACCTTGAGGAACACCAGCAGACTGACTAAAAATGGATGAAAATGAATTATTATGATTGATTTTGAAGGATCTGCCAGTGAGGTAGGACTGGATAATAAGGAAGTACGTAGGGGAGAGGAATTGGCGTGGCTTGTAAAGCAATTTCGGGTGCCAGATTCGATCAAATCAAAAACTTTAAATTTGTTGTATCTTTGGAAGATTCATGGTTCAGGAAGTGGATAAATAATTGATTTTTAAATAAGGTTAGTGATATGTCTTAACGAAAGACAAAAGATATGTGCAAATTTATAGTTTGAAACTTTGTTTGAACATGGTTTTGTGGCTTGATCCATGACTTGACTGTGTTTTATTAAAAGGTTATTATTAATATAATGATAGATTATAATTTCATAAGGTTTTATTATTAACAAAAATATTTTATATAATTTATTTTCTCTCATATTTTCCACCTGCACCTGTCAGAAGCTATCTGAAATAAGTAAATGTGTTATAAATGTAAGCAGAAGACATGAAAGGAAAGTGCTCATCAGCACCCCTTCCTAGGCATTAATTTAGCTAAGGAGATCTCTCATTCAGCTTCTGTTCAGCCCCATTTTAACAGGCATTTCGGCTATTGACATGTCGTTTATAAATCGATTGTAGGTGTTACATAGAATAACAGCTCCTATGTCAAGGTCCCGGGTTCAAACTCGCAGGTGGCTATAGGATTTTTTAATGGGAGTAAAAAATCCTTAGTTAAGCTGTCCTTCGGAGGTGGTCCCGCACCTGTGCGATATCAGGTAATCGTTAAAGATCCCTATCCAAATTAAACCTGGATAGGCAAAATTTAGGACTCCCAATGTAGCATCGTTCGATTAGCCACAGCAGCATTTAAGTGACGTTAAATTAATAAACAAACAAACTTGTGAAAAAAAAAATATTGAATACAATCTAACTAACACTATTTAATTGTCAGGCAGCGTCATTTTGGGATGCTATAAGAAGTATAATAGGTTTAAATATACTATTTAATTAAATAATATTGAAGAAATACTGTAAGGATGTAAATCGCGTAATGTTTTATGGACTTTTGATATGTTTGACCTCTTTAGTTGGATAGATTTTTTTCATAGGTTACACAATTATATTATATTCCATAAAATTATTTGTTTCATCTTTTTATTTTACAATATGAGAAGCATAAATACTCATAAAGCCGAGAGAGACAATCATAAATCTCTAATCACCCATGAAATTTCCATTCCCGTTCCCCGGAGAGAATGGTGAGGCGGAAACCGAGAGGGAAGGCAGGTATGTAAGATGATGGGTGAAGAAGAGACAAGGCCGCCTGCTAGCCTCTGGCTCTTCCACATTAGAAAGGAGGCCACCAATCTGCCACCAGCCTCCAGCGTCTTGCCCTACTTCCTTCGGTTAATTTCATTAAGTTATTAGCTCTTCCATACATGGAATTCGGGGAAACAGCATTCTTCAGTCATAACGCAACTTAATGGGGGTCGTAATTATTTAAACATTCAAGTAAGTAACAATTTTCCGCTATATAGATTGCTGCTTGTTACCATCCTTAAAAGTTTAATTGAGAAACTGAATTTGTTTAACAATTTTACACTAATTATTTAATTGCGGCAGTGGATCTCTTGTAAGTATGCTATTGAAGTACCAATGGCCAGTTTCTCCACCCACGTCCTGAGCATTGGTGGCTCTAGCTCCCTCAATCAGCATTCACTGGCTCTCAAGACATGTGACGCGGATGAATGTGGGACACTGGGATCTCCTAGCATTATTTCTCGACCCCCACTACTGAGTCTCTGGGTTTGGTCTAAAGATCCCAAGGGCAGTGTGTAAATATTGTTTATAGGTATGATTGTGGCCAAGGTCGTTATTATTATTATTATCATTGGATAAAATTATTTGACCGTTGAGAATTAGTAAAAGGAATTAGTCCGGGTGACGGTCAGTGAATGAAACAATTAAATAGTTTCAACCATTTATTTTCTGCCAACGTTTCGACCTCCATTGTGGGTCATCTTCAGGGCTTGTTGTAGGCGAATGGAAACTCTCCCACCAGATGTCCCACAATGGGAGTCGAAACGTTTGCCAAATATAAATGGTTGAGACTATTTAATTGTTTCATTCACTGACCACCACCTGGACTAATTCCTTCTATTATTATTATTATTTTATTTTATAATTTCCTTGTTAAATTTTTATTTCTTTGTCATTTTTTTCTTTTTTATTTAATTCTTCTTGTAATTATTAATTTTGTTTTACTTTGTACATTAAGGATAAATGATTTATTCTACCTGTAATACTTAATTCCCCAGAAGGTGACAGATTTTATTATTTCTGAATGTTCACAAAATATATATATTTGTTTATCATTTTTAGATGAGTAAAATTTCCAACACTCAATTCGTATGGGAACTAATACGAATTCAGGTGAGGTCGTTGATGATATTACTTCGTTCGTGTACATACCAAAAAGGTGATAAAATAAATAGGACCACAATTAAGATTAATTCATTATTGTGAAAATCAATAAAATACCATTTATATTGTCTCCTAAAGGTTCAATTTCATTAAAACATAAATCACTGGCTGTTTTTTTTTTTTTTTTTTTTGTTTTTTTTGGGAGAATATACTCACGTTTCTCGATGAATTGTTTAGGCTAGGGTCATCACTCCTTACGCCTATTTTCGCGAGTTGCCACCAGTTGGCTGACGAGTCTCACTATCCGGGGGAGAGGGCTGTGAGTGAGTCCCCATTTAATTATATTCTTATAAAAGTCCCGCTGGAACTCGCAACTGTCGTGGGAGACTAGCGCGCTGGCCACTCAGCCACCGTCCAATGTCATGGCTACAGACCAGGCTAAATTGGCCCACCACAGGCTCTCATCTACGGTTCAGGCAACTCAGTCATATTTTTATTAAATTAATACGTTCAACTAAGAAGCATATTATAAATATTTCAAATTCTAAACCAGTGAATTGGTCATTCAATAATTCATTGTCTAGTCGACAGAGACTCAAAAGAGAGACTCAATAAAAAGGTTTACAGTAGTTTTAAAACCTATATTACTGATTTTTTTTTCCAGTATCCCAAATCACTGGCTTTTAAGTGATAAAAAAAAAATAATAATAGTGTTCAACTGAATTGTAAAATAAATTTGTTGCCTTTTTTTACGATGATTTCAATAAAAACTATTGATTATTTTAAATATTTTTTTTTAAATATTAAATATTTATGAAGTGACAATGGTTGACTGTGTGTATATATGAGAGAAGTTGGTTGAGGGTGCAGTCAATTTAACACACAATTAAGTTTACGCTTAATTGTGTGTTAAATTGACTGCACCCTCAACCAACTTCTGTCTTAAATATTTATATATTTTTAATTAATATATTCTACGATATCTCAAGTAGTAGAGTGAGGGCTGTCTGTGACCACTGTTTAAATTGTTAATAATCAATAGTTGAAGGACGAACCTAGCGCTATGCCTCTTTCGATTCCAAATTTCTAGTTCTGTACCGAGGTAACCATTTGCGGACAGTGCTTTCTCCTACACATTGCAACTATTTTTAACCGTATCAGCAGCGGATTTTCCTTTACGGAAATAAAAAATCATTGAATGACAATCTTTTATTTCCTATCCTCTTCCATTTTGAGCAGGCAAAATACCACTTAAAGATAATTAATCTCGGTTGAAACTTATACCTAAAAGCACATTAACCAATCTTCTTTTTTAATATGTAAACATTATTGACGAAGTAACCATAATTTATGGAAACAGA
This sequence comes from Piezodorus guildinii, assembly GCA_023052935.1. Classification (NCBI taxonomy): domain Eukaryota; kingdom Metazoa; phylum Arthropoda; class Insecta; order Hemiptera; family Pentatomidae; genus Piezodorus; species Piezodorus guildinii. Next base: position 39,414,162 of record CM041292.1, on the reverse strand, counting down.
GAGGATTGAATCGAAATATTGAAAATAGTTACAAACTTATTTATTTTTTTCATACTGCATTCACACGATATATACAAAACAATAAATTTATATAATAATAATACAATATAAATATATACAAAATGCAGTATGAATGTTGTACTTTATCCCCATTAAAAATGTCCTAAATTGGACAGATTGTAATATTGTTCAATAAAGAATTGTTTCAATTTTTTTTTTAAACATATTTATTGATATTTACAACTGTATAATTATATACAACAAGTAAATGTGATGGATATAGTAATCCAACATGAAATACATGAAGAGAGGCCACCCATCGGCGGCACTCTAAAAATATTTTAAACTAGAAGGTCTCGGGGCCATCTTCTTTTCAGACGCCTCGGAGGATTATCAGGAATGAAAGAGGATGATAGGATAGAAACTAGTGGAAATGGAGTTTTTCATGGAATGATTGATATCTGGTTCGGGCTAATTCAGTAACATATGAGATATTAAGGTCTTTATGGATGAGCTTATTCGTGACAAAGTAAGGAGCGTTAAGGATTTTACGAAGGATTTTGGATTGTAAGGATTGGATACGAGAAGAATTTGATGGTTTGGTAGAGCCCCATAGCTCTACTCCGTAAGTCCATATCGGTCTTATGATGGTCATATAAATAAGTCTTTTGTAAGTAAGTGGAAGATTGGAGCGTTTGTCCAGTAAGTGTTTGGAGTAGTCGAAAACGTCGGGCAGTTTCTTGTCTTTTCAGTCTTGTATGGGGATTCCAAGTCAGATGTCTGTCAAGGTGGAGTCCGAGGTATCTAGTCTGTTCAACAGGGGCTAGTGGAGTGTCATTAAAGGATACTGTGGGGCAGGAAGTCATTGGTTTACGGCTAAGGGTAAAGGTTATTAGGTAGGATTTGTTAGAATTAATTTTAATCCTCCATTTCTGACACCATACTTCAAGGTCTCGGATGTGGGATTGAAGAGTGTGGGAGGCAGTAAATGGATCATTATCTACCGATAACACACACGTGTCATCAGCATAAGTAGAAAGGAAAGTGTTAGGATGGGTTGGGATATCAGCTGTATAGACTGTATAAAGGACAGGCCCTAGGATGCTGCCTTGGGGAACACCAGCAGATTGAGAAAAAAGGGAGGAATAGGAGCTGTGGTGATTTATTTGGAAAGATCTATCAGCAAGGTAGGACTGTATAATAAAAAAATAAGTAGGAGGGAGAAATAGACGGAGCTTGTAAAGCAGTCCCGGGTGCCAGATTCGGTCAAAGGCCTGTTCTAACAAACTTATTTTAAAATCCAATTATATTTTTTATTTACTTGAATTACATCGCTTAGTGCTCATCAAAAATCTTGAACTTCTACACAACACTTGCCCACAATTTTTTTAATTTTTTACCTAAATCCTCGATATAAAACACTCGACCGAAGGATGAATTGGGGCCTCTTAAATAGCGGATGAAAGTACTATATTATCATCTATTCGAATCATCAAATCTGAACATTAGACATAAACTGATGATGTAATAACCTAACTAAATCCATGTTAACTTACACCTTATTGATTTATTCTTCAGCATAAAAACTCACATACAAAATTAGTGATTTCAATTAAAAATTTTAAGATACAAAATGACAGCTCCTTGGTTCGTATACAACAAAATCCTATGTACGGACTAAACCACCAAGAGATTGCCAACACATATGAACTCCTATTTGCGTTTTGTAGAAAATTTTACTGAAACAACAATAGACTTGCCTGTTAGAAGGCTGAAAAAAAAGCTGGATGAGAGACCTCTGCTAAATTAAAGCCAAGGAAGGGATGCTGCTTGGCACTTTCCTTTTCCATGCCTATTACGTCTGCTCCTGAAGTTTTCTCTAGTAAATTTGATTATTGTCAGATAACTTCTGACAGTTGCAAATAAAAAAAAAATTATGAAGATGAAAAATGTTCATATTGGTGTATACTACTGTTTACAATGATTGTTGTTAACTTTTATAATTTAACTTTTCATGTTAAATAAAAAACCAAACCAAAGTTTCAAATATATGTTTATTTTATACTTTAAAAATATTTTACTAATATTGATCTGTTAATATTAATTGTTATTTTGTTTTTTTAATTCAGCAAAAGAGGTCTCTCATCCACCTCTTTTATAGCCTTATTTTAGTACTTCAGCTATAGCCATATTATTTATAAGTTCAATGACATATTTCATTTTAAAAATTTGTTAATAGTAAGTCTGACCATGTAAGTACGAATATTGGAATTTTGTAGTGAAGTGATATTAGATTTGTTTCAGTATTTTTTGCTGAAGCATAAAATTATGTGGTAAAATTCCAAAATCGGTTTAAGTAGGTATGTATCAGTCTCTGTCTAATTTTAAGTTTCGAGGATTTAGTTTGCAGGGTACAATGCTTTGATTATTTTTTTTTAAAGTAATACTTTCATCTCACAATCTAAGTCCCAAGTCATCCTTCGGCGAATAATAGTCCAAGGCAAATAGCCCTAAAAACATTCGCTCAAAAAAAGGTGGTTGGTTTTAAAAAGAAGGATGAATTAATGATTTTTTTGGTATGATTGCATGCACTGACCCCCTAATAAAAAAAAAAAAAACAAGTTTTCCCACTCGCAGTCTTTGTGCGTTTTCCACTATCTCGAAAAATATCGTATATAAAAGCAACATTTTGTTTTAGTTTTTCGTAAATAACTCGTTTCCATTGCATTTTATGTAAACATGCCATTAGAAAATTTAAAAACCATTACATTTACTGCCAAGTTTTACACTTAATATGTAGAAGTATTTGGAATAGTTTCTGTGATACGGGCCGGCTAAATCTGACAAAATTTCAACAAAGCTTTAAAAGTCAGTTGTGCCAGTAATATGTAATTAGATGAATTTACCCGGAGTTTCGGATATTAATTATTTTTATTTAGTGAAAATAGTTAAGGCACGCTGATACATTTTTTTTTTAATGTGGGAAGTAGATTAACCCGGTTCTCATCGGTATGCTGACGAATCAACCAACAAGAACAAACATGAGGATTCAATGAAGCTGGCCGCAGACGAATCAGAAAGTAGTTGAGCTAGGTTTTGTGGTCGGTTCTGCGGTTTGATTTTGATTACTTACGAAAAAATTTTATTTGAATATTGCTTAACCGTCATTTCGTTGAATAATTTTTAGGTTAGGTTAGTATATATGAAATTACTGCAAAGTAATATAAGTCAATGTTACCGAAAGTGAATGTATCGGCGAGGAATTTGTATAAATGAATAAAGATAATAGAAGATGAAGGACTTACACAACTGCATATCTATTTGTTGTATTAAAAGCAAATCAGTTGAGAAATAATTGAAATTGGCATGTAATGTGATAACGGAATGTAAGAGAAAAAAAAAAAAAAAAGAAAATACTGCAGAAAACGAAAGAAGGGTTCAAAATTATCGAAATATAATGAAATAGAAACTTAAGTACAGATACAAGATGACACGTGCGGTAAAATCAAATTTAAAAAATAAATTCATTATTTAGAGAATAAAGTATCATTCAATCACAATTCATCAATATATTCTGAAGAAAAAAATAAAAAAATCACTATAAATACATAAAAAGAAAACTATAACAGTTCTGAGAATAGTTTTTTTTTTTTTTTTTTTATTTTTTGTTTTAAATGCAAGTGTTAATTATTCATTACCGACGTTTTGGGCCAGTAATAAATAATGTGACTAGTGGTGCTCAAGTCGATGTGAATAGAAACTTTGGCAAAAACTACTGAACATTACTTCATTGTATTATGGATCACCGTCCTAACTGATTATTAATTTATTTCTAAGCATGATTTTTTAATAATAAATTTAAACTAATTATAATTTTTTTTTTAGTGCCAATGGCAGCTTCTCTTCATGTATTTTATCTCGTGCGCGTTACTTGATTTATTAACCAATTCAGTTGTAAATATCATGAAGTTTTCGTTTTTACTAGACTACTGGACAGGCAAAAAAACTTTTTAATGTCTCACGTATTTTTTTTACTTTCTGAAGAGGATAAAAGCTGCATATGATTCCACAATGGTTTATTATTCCCAAATAATTTTATTAGGGTATAACAATTTGTAAAGCTGTTACAGGCTATTAACTAATTTGTCTAGCGATAAATTATTCAAATAATCATCGCTAAGTTCAAAACTCTATATCTTTGTTTTTTTTTTAATCTATGATTAACTTTTTTTTAATTTTTTTTTTTTTTTTTGCTGTGTAAGGAATTTACATCTTTATCGAATAACACTAATAAGAAATTGTCATCCGGGTTCTACGTATCTTGAAACGTAGGACCTCAAATTTTGAGGGAGTTAATTTTTTTTTTTTTTTTTTTTTGGTCGATTAAAAAGGTTCATTATTGAAAATCATAAATCAATATTAGAGATAATACAAAAATTTTACTCTAGATGAAATATCGCTGAGTATTGAATAAAATTTCGTTAAACATAATAAAAAATGATTTCTAAGTTTTAATACAGAAATCTTTTGAATGACACATTATCATGTCGAATTCAACTCATACTACAAAAGTAAAGTCTACAATAAATCTTATTACTAGAAAAAAAAAATTGCGTCATAAAACCTTGAGTTAACGTGAGTTCAGATTTGAAGCTTCTAGGAAGTACGAATTGGAATTTTTCGAGTCATAAATTTAGGAGAGTGTTGAGTAATAATTGTGTTGCTATTGTTAAAAACAAAAATTTATTAGATCGCGGCTAGACTTAAAAGGTGTTGGCATATAACGCGCCGTTACGAGATTGCTCTTCGTTCTTCACGATGTGGTCTGGAGCAGGAGAAATACTTTCTCCAATTCCAGGCACTCCAGCGACCTTGACTCACATAGCTGCCCGCACTTCGTTTCTTCCTTTTGGCATCAAGAGTTTGGCTTGAATTTTGTTTTTTTTAACTTACGATTTGGACCAAGTAAACGAAATAATCCTACATAATGTCCAAATAAGTATTAAAGAAAATACTTTACAATATCTTTAGTCCAACTTTTTTTTTTTTCGAAATACCCCTATTATATTTGCTCATGAAACATTTTACAATGTTTTTAGACTTGTTATAATATATATTTATTACTTAGTTTTCTCTATATCATATACTACTTGCAGTTCATGTGATTTGAAAAAATTAGTTATATTATTTTTTAATTTTGCAGCATTTTGTAAATAAAATAAATAATTTTATTTTTCAGCAAACACTTTTTAGCCGTTTGAATTTCATATACCATTGTTTCTTTTTACGTGATATAGTTTGAAAGCTATAAATATCCAAGCGTCATTACTTGCATTTTACATCTCTGTGTAATAATGGTGAAATAATGAACCTTTTTTTATGCATCATAATGGGTCGTGATTCTGTTTTCTTACTGTCTTATGTAATGGTAACTTACCGTTACATTTTCTTCACATTTCTGTTGAGTTATTATTATTTATGTTTATGATAATTTTCCGTAAGATTATTCCGTTTAGTATTATATTGTAAGGAACGATAACTAATGTCGTATCAGTCCTATTTTGAATGAATGCAAAACCTCATTATGAAAATAATATTAAAAAAGCAAGAATATTTAATTAAAACTAGACTCTTAGTACCGTAAAATTGGCTTAAGGAGAAGAGAATAACTCTGATGATTAAATATACTTTTACCTATGTTTATATACATACACATACACATACACACACACACACACACACACACACACACACACACATACATACATATATATATATAGAAAATTTAAAGCAGTTATTTATGTATATCATGGATAACTGTGAACATATAAATAATAGCAAGCCTGTTATTCTTATTGTTGATTTGTTTTGTTTACCAGAGTAATTTTTAATGTACATTAAAGAAAGATTTATTAATTTTACTGAGAAAGATAACTCAATTTGTATAGGTATTGTCCTAAAGACAAATAATAAATTATTATTATTACTTCCTTCAGTGAATAATACGGTAAATTGGCTAAAACATTATCAGGAAACTTAATTGTTATTCATTATATAAAAATTATTATAGGTGGAATAGTCAGGAATCAGTCATTTTTAAAAAGTTTTTAATTTTGCCAACGTTTCGGCTCAAGCTTGTGAGCCATCATCAGGGCATTACTGAGCCATGTCCAAGCATAAACAGAGTTTATGCTTGGACATGGCTCAGTAATGCCCTGATGATGGCTCACAAGCTTGAGCCGAAACGTTGGCAAAATTAAAAACTTTTTAAAAATGACTGATTCCTGACTATTCCACCTATAATAGTTTCTACAGTCGACTATACACCCTCAATATAATTCACTCTACTTGGGACCTCAACTTCATCATCGCAAACTTCAGAAACCATCACATCTAAGATATGTACTCTTCATCTTATAAACCTACCACTACATGTTCATCACCAGTGTCACCTTCACAACATCCGGACGCCGATTCATCAGTTACTGTTACTTCATCTCCAGCAACAATAACAGCGACATCAGAAAATAACATTAGAACTGAGGTAAACTCTTTTGTAATTCTAAAATCAAAATATCCTGATAAAAAACCTCTTCTTAACCGTATTTCCCATCTTTATAAACAATTAGCCAACAAAGAGGAGTCGCTCATATTCCTTCTAAAATGCCGCTCTCATTCTTTATTCCCCCCCTTCATTTCCAACAATTTCAACAACTTTAATGTTAACAAAAAATTTCTCTCAAAACTTGAAAGCATCCAATTCCGTCTTAAAAAATCACTCCTTAACCTACATATCAGAGTTTATGCTTGGACATGGCTCAGTAATGCCCTGATGATGGCTCACAAGCTTGAGCCGAAACGTTGGCAAAATTAAAAACTTTTTAAAAATGACTGATTCCTGACTATTCCACCTATAATAGTTTCTACAGTCGACTATACACCCTCAATATAACATTATATAAAAAAAATATTTGATAGCTTTATATATATATATATATATATATATATATATATATATATATATATATATATATATATATATAGAGAGAGAGAGAGAGAGAGAAAGAGAGATATTGAGAGATAAGTGATAGGATGTCATCGAAATTTTTCGTTGGGAACCAATCGCATAGACAGTTGCATTCTACACAATACCCAACTAATAAACATAATGTCAATAACGTAAGAAAGCCGGCTTTTGTGAGTCGTCACTAGTTGGCTGACGGGACTGACATACATAATTAAGCACCTGCTAGAAAATATCCCTCAAGGGCTAGGATTCGTACTTACAATCTTTGGCATGATAGACTATCACGTTAGCCAGACAGCCTCCCCGTGAGTTTATATTATAATTTTGTTATATAATTTATATCATTGAACTATTAAGTGTAGAAATATCAACGCTGTATGAAGTAGCATTTAGACCAAACAAATACGTCAATTTTCTCTTTAGTGTATGTATAAAATACGCATCGTATTTATTCGCATGTTTAGACTTTCCATATGGTAACTTATGATTTCAAAAAATAATTATTTTTGTGACCTATGGAAGTTTCCAGAGCGAGATATATCGATGAGTGTCATAACCGACAAATGAAACGACCTGACCCTGGAATCGTGATTCTCCAGGAGAAGACTCCGCCTGGAGCTGCCCGATACCTCGGTCCCTTTCTAATGATTTTCCTCTCGTGACATTCGGGTAATCAGCAAAAAGGCTGCACTGCACGGAATTTTGTTGCATCATGGATCTGGATGTTAATAGATCATCTCTCTGCAGCTTCTTTGCGGTGGATTCCTTGCTTATGTAGGATTTCGTTTTCGAACTACCTACAAAAAAGAAAAAACTTTAATGATCAACAACGAGGCATTTAGGCTAAGTAAGAAACAAGGTAAGTATATTCATACATACATACATGTATGTGTATATATATATATTGCTATGTTTTTTAGCGGCTGCTTTTCTAAGGCAGCGGTACCTTCAAAAACTAGCTTACTTACTATATTTAGTCAATATATAAACTATATTTAATGATACAATGGATCTCCTTTACAAAGGTATCGTGTTTACCAATCCAATAGGTGGCATGCAGGGTAAGATTAAAGTAAACAAGATTCAATGAATACATTACTATAATTATTAATTTACACATATCATTATATTCACATATTGCCTAAAACTCTGATTGAGGATACTGAAGGACATTTTCTCTACTAACTTTGCCATACAATATTACAAATAACAATATACCTTTGAAACACTTAACCGGATGGCGAAGGTGGAAATCAGTCTTAGGTCCCCTTACTTGGCATCATCCTCCAGCTGCTCTCAGAACCCCGACGGCCACCTCCTCTTCTTGTAGATGGAATCCGACTTACTCTTCTTGAGGATAGAACTTGACTGACTCTTCGGTTCTTCTCTCTCATTCTCGTCACCTCGGGTGGGCCGATGTGGGAAGTGCCCCGGTTGGCGGTATAGCCTTTGTGCTAATATTCTTACCTTTTCACCACTCTTAATATTCTTGTTGACCGCCGCTGGGGGGAAACTACCAGAGGTTTCTGGTACCGCTGGGGGGCCCATACCGATGGGAAATCTAGGGGGCTAGGTAAACACATTTTGATGTTTTGCCGACAAAGGTTCGTTATCTTTAATTGTTTAATATTAAAATTATTCAATAATGAACTCCCCTCAGTATCCTAAATACAATATATATATATATATATATATATATATATATATATATATATATATATATATATATTTTTTATTTTTTTTATTATTATTTTTTTTTTTTGCGCGGTGTGGTTTATAGTTTCCACATCGATACTCGATGGCATTTTATAGGGTAGGGTCATCACTCCCTATGCCTATTTTTGTGAGTAGCCATCATTTGATGAAGGGTCTTACATACCCGGGAGAGATTGTGAGTGAATCCCCATTAATATTTACGCTTGAAACAGCCCTCCAAAAAGTATCTTTCGTTGGTCTTCTCTTATTCTTAAAAAAACAAAACTTGTATCCATTAAAACGAAACTAAAGAAAAAAAAGAAATTATATATCATTTAGAAAATGAGTGTTTTATTTTCCGTCAATAAAACTCTCCAAAATATTTGTCTTATAAAAATCAAACATTTAGTTAATAGATGAATCATGTTTTTATGTTCCCTGCTATTGCAAATTGGACATATATAAACTATATTCTGCATCCATGGTTTACAATTTAAGGATATCAGTTCGTCTCTTGTTTTACAAATTGTTCGTAACAACTCTGTATGGTTCTCATTATTTATATAACCGACCCGATAGTCCTATAAGGTATATGATGTTCTGCACTAATAACGGTGGTCATTAATTCTTCGATTTTGTATTTTTTTTTTTTTATATGACTCTTCTACCTTATTACTAATATATGATCATATTACTATCAAATTCACAAGAAATCATTTAGGTAAACTGCCTCAAGGCCTCTAATATTACCAAATGGATGTATCAATGTCACTGACATACAATGGCTGAGAACCATGATCTATATTTCACAAAAGAAACAGATTAAAGAAACATCTTAGCTGAATGGAAAAGGTTAATGTTTCTCTTGGTACTGTACCAAATCTGAACTGAAAGTAAATCATATCGTACACCAATTCTTAAGCCTTCTTTAAATTGCTAGTAGTATTGTCAAATCTCTTCATTACACAGACCATTCGGATGGTGTATTTTAGCAATAATAATAACACATAGAAGATTTAATTTATTTGAAGAGACAAAATTATCGTTGAAATGATTATTGCTGAACGCCATATGTAAAAATCAATCTTAGTTGAGATGCATAAAATATGTAATATATTTTAACAGGATTTATATTTTTTAAAATAGTTTTCATTTTTGGCTTAAATTCTTCACTCTGTCCATTTTCAGCAACTTGTTTACCAAAATCAGCTGACCTACTTCATCAGAAGTGCTACTTTATACTAATCTTTTTGCACCTTTTTACGATTTTCTCGCAAACGGCTCTAACGATTTTAATTAAACTACCTTCATTGATGTAAGTAATAGACTTTAATTTAATATCATATAGGTTTCATCCTGATTGAAATAGTCTGACAGGGCTAATGACTATTTCTTCTTCTAAAGTACCATTAATATCTGTACATATTAAAAAAAATTAACCTTGTTTCATTTTAAGCATTGATAAACAGCGGGGCAATATAAAATTTGACTGAATTCGATATCTACTATAATTAAATGAGAAAAATATTTTTTTAATGCAATAACTAAAGTGCTACCGATGGGAAGTTTCTCTTCATGTTTTTTATGTAAACTATCTTTTAGAACTTATTTTCTTGTGGTATTATAACATACAGTTGTAAATTTCAATTAAAAGAAATATATATATATATATATATATATATATATATATATATATATATATATATATATATATATATATATATATATAATTTAATGCAGTTTTTGTATTTTTGAACATATTAACATTAATATGCATCGATAACATACCATAGGAAAGTTATTGATTTTAGAAAATTGTTATCTAATAATCAAATTCTAAAATTTAATGGAGAATGATAAAAGCCCCCCCCCAAAAAAAAAAAAAATATATCTTGTATATAATCATTTAATATATTATTTGACCGATATGGTCATTTGGAGTGGAGCTGTGGGGTTCTACTAAACCATCAAACCCATTTCGTATCCAATCCTTACAATCCAAAATCCTTCGGAAAATCCTCAATGCTCCTTACTTTGTCACGAATAAACTCATCCATAAAGACCTTAATATTCCATATGTTGCTGACTTAGCCCGAAGCAGGTACCATTTCTTCCATGACGAACTTTATTCTCACCCTGATCTAGTTTCAATCCTTGCTTCCTCTTCGATTCCTGATAATCCTCCCAAGCGTGTGAAAAGAAGATGCCCCCAGACCTTCCAGTTTAAACTATTAGAATGCTACCAATGGGTAGTGTCTCTACTTGTATTTCATGTCATTTTCTTAATCTTCATCAATTTTACTTAATGTATATCTTAGTACCGTTGTAAATGCCAATAAATGTGTTTAAAAAAATACATTATTTAATAAAAAAACATGTTTCTTTCGAAACTCAACTAAATTAATTTATTAAACTTGTTTTCATCTCTGTATTTGAAAATTCTTAAATTGATTTTAACAACGGATGTAAGCGAAAGCCGTGTTTTGTGCCGGATTTTTTTTCTAATTAATTACACCATTATTAACAAAAAAAAAATTAGAATGCATTTTTAAATTTTACCAAGCTGAAAGACATACCGTGGAAGGAAAATAAGGGAAGATTTGAAGTATAATGATTCTCAAAATGTATATATTTTACCACTATCTTAATAAATGGTACAAGTAAGAGCGAAGAAAAACTGCAGTTTGAATTTGCCTTTGAAATTTTGACTCCTAATGAAATGTGACAGAAAAAAATCTAAAAAAAAATAAGGTAAGTTCTATAGTTAGAAAGAAAAAACACATACGTTTTTTTTTAGTTTTCAAATATATTGGAAACTCTACATATATGCATACAATCGAAATGAAAAATATACATGATGCAAAGAGGTATTTTACACTATATTTAATAGTTTTGGTTATTTTTTTACTAATTACATATATAATACATCGGTATTACCTTAAAAATATTTATTTTATATATAATGTATTGCCCTCTAGATCAAGATTAAAAGTTTACCGGTGGAAGGATCTGACTCAGATCCTATATATTATAATATGCCATAAACTGTGATAATTGTTTAACATTTAATATTATTGTGTTGAACAAAAATCACGTCCAATAAGCCATATAAATACAGTTGAAACTCATAAACAAAAGAAAATAAGTAAATTTTTTGCCATTTCTTCATCTTTTTCATTGTTTTCTCACCATTTATATCCCTAGGGAACTGAAGCGATCCCATGTTCCAACTAGAGCGCGCATTAATTAGAAGAAGCGGCAGATCTTAAGATGGTATCTAAAGACTAAACTTACTTAACCGCAAGGTAAATAATTGAAACAGTTGCCCACATTGCTAAGATTAGATTAAATCTACCTCACTTACACTGGTTAACCACCATTTGTTTGATGGAACATCTATGCTTACGTGAAATGGTTACGTGAGATTTTGCTTTATGTACTTTTGACCATGTATTATGTCCATAGCAAATCGTTTTAGAATAATAAGGGTGAAATATAAGATTTGAAGGTACTTATTTGGGATCGATAAATTCTTTAAAATTAATTAATAAAAGGCATTTTTTCATTGATATAAAATTTTTAAAAATATTACCTCTGTATTAAGATAATTTTTATTCAGGTACATTACAATTTGTCTCAAATAGACATTAATAATAATGCTATAAAATCACATTCAATATTTACAGAATAAACAATGATAAAGTAAAATTACATACAACAAAATTAATATATGAAAAATGAAATATATAAATACAAGATTAACAAATAAATAAATGAAAAAAATATGAACACATACATAGCTTTATATAATAACCTCTGTATGGACGAATTATGACCTAGTAGGCAGAGCACTGGATCGGATTCGAGCTGTGGAAGAAGGAGGTAATTAGAAAACCCCCTTTCCAAATATTGGAAAACAAATCTGGTAGCTGAGCGTGATTTCTTCTCACCCCTAATCACTAATACGTTAGCCTTGAAATAATGCTTGTCTATGATCTGAACTTGGAACGAGCTGCACCAAGCTGATAATAGAATGAAACATATTTTATAACAAATTTGGTAGATTAGAGAATATGTTAAGAATGGGTTGCCTAAAAAAACCATGGACAGGCTATTTTTAATTATTTAAAAAAAATATATTTATAATTAAATGTTGCAACATCAAGATAATAAGAAAGCTTTTACCCTGACTTAAAGTATCAAAGGTATAGAATGTGCTGCCGTTGGGTTGCCTAATCTTTTCCTCGAAAAACAATCGCTTGTCAGGTAAAAGCGGGTATGTCGATATCAGTTATCTGCACCGGCTTGATCATAGAAAAAAATATATCAATATAAGTGTTGTTTTATTGCAAACACATTGATATAGAGTTGCCGGTAAAAAACATGATCCTAATCCGGGTTGCCGAATTCTAAAGATTAAATTTTAACGCGAGTGGAAATGCGTGACAGAGAGATCCGAGTTGAGTTTTTTTTTTCCAGTGGCGCGATAGGCCGTGTAGGCCCTGGGCCTCGCGGTGTAAAGTCCTGCGAGTTTACACTCACGTTTCACGATGCAATTTTTAGTGTAGGGTCGTCACTCCATTGGACTAATTTTGTGAGAGGCCACCCTTTGGCTGACGGGTCTCACTTACCGGGGGAGAGGTTGTGAGTGAATTCCCATTTTACATCCTTATAAAAGCCCCGCCGGGACTGGGATTCGAACTCAGAACCTGTTGCATGAGAGACTAGCGCGCTAGCCACTCAGCCACGGGCTCCCCGAATTGAGTATAGCGTGTAATAATAAAGGACCCCACATTGCAGCCGCACGTAATCGGACATTGAATATAAGAAAGTTTGATATCCCATATAAAATTACAGGAACATTTTTTACCACATAGTTTAACACAAAACCCAAATTACAGAATAAAAGCTTTTTCTGTCATCTTGATGTTGCAACATTTAATTAAAAATATTTTTTTTTTTAAATAATTAAAAATACTCTTTCCAGGATTTTTTCAGGCAACCTATTCTTAACATATTTTCTAATATACTAAATTTGTTATAAAATATGTTTCATTTTATTATCAGCTCGGTGTAGATCGTTTCAAGTTCGGATCTTCTACTATACGAATTATTTCTGTTCCTCCTGAGCCCAAGACTCTTTATGGATATAGACGTACAGGATGTTTTAATCCCGAATAGCTCAACTAAAGACTACGTCATTAAACTTTTTCCCTGGGAGTTTTCTTTGAATTTTGCCCAGTACATGCGCATTCTCTAACTGTGCTTTCTCTCTTTCCTCCAGAGGGCATTTGACTTCTTGGATTGCTGTGTGGGACCTCTTTTGCTTCAAAATCCTTTCGAACGGTGATCGGTCTCTGCTGCCGATGTCAACTATTCGTTTGAAGATCTGTAGACACTTCCGATGCTCAGAGTTGATTTATTTTTTTAAAAATATTATTAAAAAGGGTGTCTTTTGGCTCCGGTTCTGTTTTTATTGTGTCACTTTTTTTTTTCAACAAAAATGTAACACTTTTGATACGCTCTAGCTATCTTAGTGTTCGTCGGATCAAAAATGAGTCGAAATTTTCCGAGTCATTAATTTAATTGGACAACAATTTATGAAATTTCCTTATATATAATTATTCACTAGGACCTACCGTTCAGGAGCTATATTGGTTTGAGTGAAGAGTGTTGCTAATGTTGCATATATTCATAGATGTTAAAAAAAAAAAAAAAAAAAAAAAAGATATATATATATATAAGTAAGTAAATTATTTCTTCACCTTGATCAATCACTCTGTTTTTGCCCGTCCATCCACAAACTTAATTTTTTCCTGACTATGAAAATCAGAAGATTACAGAGACATATTCACGAACTTCACAGCCAGGGTGAAATACTAAAGCTAACTTTTTTTAAATAAATGAACGGCGATTTGGACTTACAACTAGGTTTGACGTGATTCACCTTTGTTCATTTAAAATGTATTTAAATATGTAGTTTTTATTTTATTTTACCTTCTATTTTATTTTAAATATGCTTTGCTGTATACTCATACATTGTTTTCATTAATCATCCTTCAAAGGCTCCGTAGTGAGAATAGTTCTCTACGATTCCAAATTTAAGGAAACCGCTTTCATCAAGGCCCTAACGATTGCTAGGATTGGATTTTAGTTGATAAAAGGATGCAATTTGCGGCACAGTTTTTGCACTTTCTGCATTCCGCCTCTGGGTTACTGCGCCCATTCATTCTTTTCCAATCCTTCAAGTCCCTGCTTCCGATGTGAAATTAAGAGATCAAACATTAGAAAAACAAAACAAATAGGCCCATTTGAAGAGTAATGAGATTTAATAGCGGGCTTCTCAATGAAGAGTTTGTCAATAAAAATAAAAAACAATAAAGAGGTTACATGGTTTTTCAGTTACAGGTTACAGGAATTTTCAAGAACAAGAGTGTTTTATTCTAAGAATATTGAAATTAAATAAGTTTTTTTGACTGGCATACGACTCTTAATATAACATTAACTGAAAATTGGATTTTATTTTAGTTTGAGTCCTTAACACCGAGTGGAAGCTGAGTAAGTGGCGCTGGGATCTCTTGGTTTCTGGTTTTCTCTATATATGAGGGAAAGTCCTGGTTTGGGGTTTCCATCATCATCTTCTGGCGCTACAACTCGTCACCGAGTCTGGGCCGCCTCCAGTATCCTCCGCCAGTTGGCTCTATCTTGCGCAGCATTTCTCTAGTCCCTAACGCTGAATAAGGTCCTAGCATCTTCTGTGACAGCATCCATCCACCTCAGGTTAGGCCTCCCCACTCTTCTTCCGCCATGAATTTCTTCGGAGAGAATTTTCTTGGGGATCAACATATTCTCCATTCTTGCTACATGGTCTGCCCATCTGAGTCTCCCAACCTTGGCAACCTTGACAACATCTGGGCTGTTGAGGAGGTTGTATAGTTCTTGGTTAGTGCGTCGTCTCCATGCTTGACCTACTTTTACGGGCCCATAGATCTTTCGCAGGATCGTCCTCTAGAATATCTAAATCCTTTTTTCATCAGCTTTTGTTATGGCCCAAGCCTCTGAACCATATAAAAATACTGGTCGTATAAAGGTTTGTAAAGGATTATTTTTGTTTTCTTCCAGAGTTCGGGGTTTCCAAGGATTGTAAATACAGTATAAAGGTATGCCTCCTTTTAAGATTTGCATTTGCTTTTTAACATTTTACATATTTGTTGATTTTTTAATTATTAATATATATTATATTATTATTTAGTATATATTTTGTATCTTTATTTTATAATTTTATTATTTTGTATATATTGTATTTATAAATTAATGAAGTTTTCTAAAATAAAAAAAAAAAAATAATTTGAATAAAAACGACAATGATTGAAGAGTAGTTTGGTTTGTGTAGCTCCATTGTAATTTTCCTATTCATACAGGTTTTCTAGTGCTGATTCTACTTATTTTTTTACCGTTACCTCGTCTTTGAAGATTATTCTGGGTTCCTCAGACCAGGATCTAGGTCCGAGGATAATTTGCAAGTTAAATCTCCCCGACACTGAGACGCGAACTATTTAATTATATGTCATTATTTTATTCCAAGTTTCTGGTCATTTGCGTTCTTAGCAAAGCACGCTAATCCAGTCGGTCACCCAGCCCCCTAGTGAAGGAGTTAAAATTTACTTATTGCAATATTTAAATTATTATGTATTCATGTAAATTAAAGAAGAACCCTAGGTTCAAATGAGTGCTGCAACTCCAGTTTAAAACCTCATTCCCTCATGACGAGTACAGAATATAAATTATGCCATAGAGTACCTCATCTCCTGACTTCCTCACCTTGCTCCTAAATAATTCTATTGCTCACCTTGCAAACGAGAACACTCCAATACTTAGAGCCATCTCCTAAGTGGAGGAGTATGACTTTCCAAGAACCAAGGACACCATGTAGATAAATAACATCCGCATTGCTCGCTGCCTCAGGTGATCTCCCAATAATTATTCATCGCAAGGTATTCTTCATTATTCTGATTCACGGCTTATTAGCTAGTTTAAACATTTATTTGAGCCATTAACGATAGCACGCATTTTTTTCTATGAGTGAAACGATTGTATTACAACAATTCAATATGCATATTAAAACTAGAACAGGATATGAAAATACTTTGACATAAGAAATTAACTTATACTATAAACAATGAATGAATTTTTGTTTTTAATACTTTAATCCAAAGGAATTTTCAATTTATAATATGAAAAAATATTAAAGAATAATTAGATTTTTAATTCCAGATATCTTATTACCGGACAGATTTAGTCAATATTAGATAAATACTAATAGTTTCATTCTTTGGATATCATCATGTAGAAAAAAAAATTATTAATATGATATCCTATACTGAAAAATAGGAAAAAAATATCCAAGATTAATATTGGTAAAAGAACCGCTATGAGAGAAAATAGACTTTAGTTGGGCAGTTAATTTAGTTTTCATTAATTTGTTTTTCAATGAAAATTCATACCATATTGGCTTTTTAGGCATTAAAATTATTTCCGGGGGCGGGTTACCTACGACATGTTTAAATATCGGGGGACCAATTACCACTTTACAACTTATAAAGTTGTTCATTATGTTTATCAAATGTACTCTTCTTTTACGATTTCTTTCTTTCACTCACTTCTTTTCTTTTTTTTCAAATGGTTAATCATAAGTTTAACTCAATTTCAAACTGATCTATAAAATGATTTCTACAGCGTTTTGAAAACGGCGATACGGTTATACCTACCCTGCAACACAGAAGTGTTTCCAATATAATATTACACGGTAACTAAAACATTGTAGTATAATATAGAGCACAGAACAAGAAAATCCATTGATATAATTGTGCATATAAAATTTAATGTTTATATGTATATGGGTTAATCCATTTAAAATTGTCCAATTTTCGTTTATTTTTCCGCTCAACATTTTTTTACCAGTTATTCTGTATCTCTGTATTTTTATGGAAAATATTTTAAGAGTTATAGCCGTTTTAAATCAGATTCGCGGCTAAAAACATGTGTTGGGGAAGTCTCTCTAATTCTAGTAATTTTGTAGGTATCAAATCAAAACAAAACCTATATAATAAGGATCTGATTTTTTTTAAATCACTTTCTTAACCGTTTAGGCAATGTGTTGTGATGACAAAATGTGTAAAGCAGATTATTATTATATTGTTAGCTTTCGTTTTGATTTGATATCTTGATATCTAGGTAGATGTTCCAAACATATATATTCAGCCGCGAATCTGAATTAAAACGGCTGTATTCCACGTTTTTTTTATTCCGGAAAGGATACAGAAAAACTGTTAAAAAAATTAGGAAAATCAAAAATGTTAAACAAGGTCTGGATGATTTCGAATGGATTGGCCCATATATATCAACGTTTACTAATATATTGTATTATATTTCATGTTTTATGATCATTTGTAATCTATGTTATTTATAAGGCTATATTCTTAGTTGCATAAATTACAGTATTATAAAGACAATATATTGTACACCTACATAGGTTACTAATTCCACACGTGGAACATCTGTTCGAAAAATTTGTAAATAAGAAATAATGGGTTAATCATCAACGAGTACAAGCTCTACGACAGATAATGAAGATGTAGTGAATCTATTCATCTCTCAACTCGTTCCGCAGGCCACATATCCTGGAAGAAGACAATACCCAGAAATGACAGTTCAAGATATTCAAGGACGGATGTTTGCTAATTATCAAATAATACCCCAATAGGTACTATTTCGGAATATATAACGTATCCTCTGCCCGAGGCCAGGGCTGCTCCTGAGGATGTGAAAGACATAGGAGGCCGGGCCTCCGAGGTGCTAAATGTCAGTCCGATCCTTGTCTCAATATCGTGGTCACTGATCTCATGCCTATGCCTCCCATGACTCACGAGTTATCATTGTCCTACGCCCACCAGCAAATGATCCTTGGCCTAGGGTTCACTGAAGTCAGCATTATGTTAATATGTCGTGTTAATTCTCTTAGCTGAGGCGTTTATGCTCTTCTTGGAGTATTAGCAAGTCAGAACTGCATGTAATAGGTTGGCTAAATGAAATATTTAAACCGCATTATGATTGTAATCAATACATGGTAATTATGAGGTTAATATTCGTCTTATATGCAATAAATAAAAGAAAAAATAGTTTTAAGAATATTGCTATTAATATAATAATTAAAGAGGAGTAAGAACTAGACGACTTTCTCTGAGTCATAGGTTCGAACCCCAGCTATGGAAGTATAATTATTTATTATGTGAATTCAACCACTAGAAGACTCTGGAGATGCAAGGACCTTCTAACTTTGTAAAGGGGGTTATTTAAAAATGAGAGATAAGCCAGGTCGCTATACGTGCGTGATCCCGGTCTGATCACTTCTTTACAAGACTGCCTCAGAGAAGGGCAAATACTCACAAGTACAAGTACCATACTCAAATACCAGTTGAAGTGAAGAGTATTCTCCAATAATTTGCCGTTTTACGGGTATATTAATAAGTTAGTTAGTTCGTATTTTTTTCTTCTCTTTTTTTTCATATTATCGATTTTGAAATCGATCATTTTAAACTACTGAGAACATTACACGTGCTTATTTTAATGAGTATTTGCCCTTCCCTAGTTGCACTACCACTATGAATCTTTATTTATATTTTAGAACTAATGTAATTCATGTTTTTTTTTTTTTAATTATTACTTATTTAAAAATCTGGTGAGTACAACACACTACTTTTACTTACCACCGTAGTTAAAATAAATTTAAGAAATTTTTATTGATGTTACAGTTGACATTAGGTTAAAGAATCGCATTGGTTATTTAATCTCGATGGAAACATGAGCTAAAGCTCTAAAGATTAAAAAATAATCTGGTGCGGGCAGAGCAACAAAAAAAATACCCATTTCAATACTTCCGTTGTTAGAATCAATTCAAAAACTTTTAAATAAAGGTGGAAATGAAAAAAAGGTTAAAAATTACCTTTAGTATTGATTGAAACATATGTTTTTTTTTTGTTTTTTTTTGAGGCGACAACCACAAGGGTCATGTTCGCCTTTACACCGTTAGACACAGGTTACATGATTATAGGAGTAGAGTGAGAGTATATTTTAGATCTGAGAGTAAAGATGGTGTGACTTTAGGAAGCGAATGATGTTAGTTATATGAGGAGAGGAATCAGAGAGAAGAAGCGACAGATCGGTGGGGAGGTTGAAAAGAATACGTGAAGCGGTATATTGTCCGGCATTCTGTGAGGATGTGGAGTATTGAGAGAGGAACCTGACATGTTCGACAGAGAGGCGGATGTCCACGGGCCATGAGATAACCGTGGGTCAACCTAGAGTGTCCTATACGAAGTCGCGCGAGCACAACCTCTTCGCGTCGAGACGGCCGGCAGGAGGACCTCGTCTCCTTCGATTAGTTATAAAATTCGTTCAAATAGTAATTACGAGTACTCTACACGAATAATCAACTATTTGAAGAACAGAGTATACTAATTTTACTAATTTGCCTCTGTCCGTTTTTAGGTCAGTTAATAATTTATTTAAGCCAGATTTTTTTTTCACATTATCGATTTTGAAATCGATTATTTTAAACTCCCTGAGTACCCGATTTTTATTAATGCTAATTAATAATATACGAAATTAAAAATATTTCAAAGGAATACAATTTAACATAATACATTAATGAAAACAAAACCTGTCAGACTATTTCACGTGCCTTAGTAATTGGATATGCCCAGCTAGAATAAATGAAAATCTGAATATGTTGAATGCATATGTGAACAATCCCTTTCTATTTAAGACTAGCTGACCCGACCGATGAAGTCCTGTCTGAACTATTTCTTAGCGATATCGGTAAAGCCGTTCAGACGTGTTGCGATGACCAAGGGATAAGGCGATTCATGAATAGAAAAGAATGAAATAGGAAAGAAACTTTATTCTGGGAAAATTTTCCTTTAAGAATAACAATTATGAACAAAATAATAAATTATAACTGGCCAAAAACAATATATAACAACAATTAAATAACACAAGAATGAAAAAAAGAAGAGAGGGAAGGGCCATAGTACCATCTTTATTTACAAATTCTAGAAATAAATATATAAGAATAAACATAAAATGTAACTTTTACATCTCATTAAAGTAAGTGCATTAGAGTAAAATTCATCTTACATAGTTGGATAATAAAAATTAGCTTACATCAGACTGAAGAGAAAGGAAGTATTGAAAGAGGAGGGATTTAAACGATGATAGAGAAGGAGCATGACGGATGTTTGAAGAGAGAGTATTCCATACGGCAATATATATATATATATATATATATATATATATATATTATATATATATATACATATTTGTATGATTTATCTTTTAAGGCTTATTTTTATTTTGTATTTTATTATATGTAGATTGAGCTGTTTCTTCCAATGGAGTTCAGAATTTAACTGTTTTTTTTTTTTATTTATTTATTTAAAGAAATTTACAACTGTATTAAATAAATACAACAAGTAAATAGGCTTTATATATGATTAGTACACATGATAGTCCTGAGAAGAAACTACCCATTGGTAGCACTCCAATGTCTTTTGTTAGAAGGTCTCTTGGCCATCTTCTTTTAAGGCGCCTCGGTGGGTTGTCGGGAATAGATATGGAGGAGAGGTCACGGATAAGCGGGTTTGAGTGGGCAGGGAGTTTGGAATGAAAAGAGGTATATCTGTAACGGGCCAAGTCTTCAACTAATGGGATATTTAGGTCTTTATGGATGATTTTATTAGTAACAAAGTAAGGAGCATTGAGGATTTTACGAAGGATTTTGGACTGCAAGGATTGGATGCGAGAGGAATTCGATGGTTTAGTAGACCCCCATAGCTCAATGCCATAGGTCCAAATAGGCCTGATAATTGTGATATAAATGAGTTTTTTGTAGTAAGTAGGAAGTTTTGAACGTTTGTCAAGTAAGTGTTGTAGTAATCTGTATCTACGAGCAGTTTCCTGTCGTTTCAGTCTAGTATGAGGATTCCATGTTAGGCGTTTGTCGAGGTGGAGTCCTAAGTACCGAATCTGTTCAACAGGAGTAAGTAGGATATTGTTAAAGGATACGGTGGGGCAGGAAGTCATAGGCTTACGACGTAGAGTGAAGGTGATTTGATGGGATTTATTAGGATTTATTTTGATTCTCCAGTTTTGACACCATTCTTCAATGGCTGATAGGTGGTGCTGTAGGATTTGTGATGCAGTAACAGGATCATTATTCACAGATAACACACATGTGTCATCAGCGTAGGAAGTAAGGATAGTGCTAGGATGGGAGGGAATATCAGCCGTATACACCGTGTAAAGGATCGGACCCAGGATACTACCTTGCGGTACACCGGCTGATTGAGTGAATATGGATGAGTAACAAAGGTTATGGTTAACTTTGAAGGTTCTATCAGAGAGATAGGAACGAAGAATTTAACTGTAAATGTTAATTTATAGATCACAACCAAATTAAAACAAATAGGAAACCAATTACAAATATTGATCAAAATATAATATATGCCACAACAACTAAGCTTGATCAAAATAAAATGATTAATCTTTAACGCATAGATAGTTATAAAAAATATTTATATTCTACCAATGGATCTCTGAAACCAACTCCTTTGGACTATTAACCTGATCTTCAAGAGATACCAGCGTTTCCCACTCTATATTTTAATCCATACCTTTTTAATACAGGCTATTTAAAATGATTCTCATATATTCCAAAATAGATTTTAAAAGTTTTCTCCATTTTGCCTCGCAAGGACCTACGCGACTGATGTTTTTCGCTTCAATCCCTGATGCGATTCCCAATTGGTTCTGAATCCTAGCGGTAGTAGTAGCTTTAGAACATTTACCTATCAGTGCACTATGAAAGAAATAAGTACAAAGAATAAGCTGAAATTGTGAAATGTTTTTCCTTTAAATAAATAAATATAATTTAAAAGAAGAAATAGTATGAGGGGAAATCATAAATGTTTTTCAAGAGTTTCAATCATAAATTACAATAAATTTAAATATCCATGGGCTATACAGTTAATCGCGAATGAAAAGTATGATTCTGACGATACTAAATGATACAATTCACAAATTTCTCTATTATTCCGGTTCATCAATATATCTTGTACGGAATCAATTTGTGTTAATTCTTAT
Organism: Piezodorus guildinii; assembly: GCA_023052935.1. Classification (NCBI taxonomy): domain Eukaryota; kingdom Metazoa; phylum Arthropoda; class Insecta; order Hemiptera; family Pentatomidae; genus Piezodorus; species Piezodorus guildinii. Next base: position 39,391,241 of record CM041292.1, on the reverse strand, counting down.
TCAACACAGACCTAACAACGTAATTTCGTGACTAAAACAAGAGAGGTTATAACCTGTATACAGTTTTATAGCTTTGAAATAGTTACGTTGTAAGGTACGTTAGGTTATGTTAAGTTCATGATACTTAGGCCCATCAACAATACAACGTATGTGAAGGGAAATGAATGGTTGGATTGCTGACCGCATTATGCCAAGCAAGTCATCTGCCTATGAACTTTTCCGTACTATACTCATCATTACATTTTTGCTTTTATATAATTTATTTTATATTTTCTGTATCAGCACTAATTCATTTTCTCAATCTGAATAATTTTGTTAAGCTGAATAATTGTAAACTTTAAATAACTTATGTATAGTTGTGTGAAAGATAGAAATACCCGGTTTTCATTTTAAATTCTAAACATGCTTTTGCTTTCATCTTAATTTGGTTGTTCTGTTGTTGTAAATGGTTTTTCCTAAAAATATGAATTATTTCTAGGGTTTTTTATAATATGAATTTAGGTAATATTGATGAGTTGTTACAATAAATTATACTTACATTAGTAGAACAGAAATTTCACTTACAATTATTGGCATACTTACAATACAGAAGTGATCATTACGTCAATTTAGAGAAATACGAAATTTCTTAGGAAAATATAATACACTAACCACCTGGAAGAAAATACAAAGTTAAAACCGTCTCGAAACCTTGAAGGTAAGAACTATACGGTCAATAAAAATGAATGTAGCTACAAAGCCATCTTTGGAGGAGTTAAAGATGGAAACCTTATAGAGCGTAGGCCGGTCCCATCTATCCGGATTTACATTTCTTGTACTCCTGTACCATTGGGATAATTGCTTTGAAAATGGTATTTCATCCTCCGTGGCTTCGGAGCAGGCACTTAACTCATCTGTAGCCGTTGCTTCACGAGCTTAGTATGAGTTGCGACACGCTAGATCGGAGGTTATTACCTTTAATACAACGTTAATGTACATTAGATAAATTGATGTCATTAAAAATATGTTTTCAAATATTTTAAGTGTTTTTTTTTTCTTCTATATTTTAAACTGACTGATTAATAAATACAAAATGATTTTAATCACTTACATATAAGTTTATTACAACGCTCTACATACATTATCTCATACATCTCATTATCCATTCCTATCTCACTGGCAGACCACATAAAGTAAATCACTAATCCTTTTTTTGGAAAATTGTGTGCGAGTATCTCTCAGGGTAATAACTAATTTCCTACCCCTTTTAATCTGTTTATATACCTTTCAATTAAACATATCCTTGAAACCACAGACTGGACCCTTTCCTGGAAACCCCATATTACCTAAATCTCCCGAAGAACAATAATTACGCTCAAATTTCCCCATCGCTCCCGCGATCTTCATCCACTATCCACCCTTAAGCTTCTTGTACCCGCACTGTAACGTCTCTATTTACGTTATATAATTATTTATTTAAATAATTGCTAGCTCAGCGGAGGGGGAGTGAGTAGTAACCATTTTTAATTTGAAACTTCTTTATTTTCACATCAGGTAATTGAACCTAAAAGGTTACAATACAATTTTATAATAAATCACATTTAGAAAGTTTACTGTACACAAAAAAAAATACTAAACGTCAAAGATAAACTTACCCCTACGGGTTCAATATTCATTAATAAATCAAAACCAAACTAATATAATAAACATGTATCACAAACTGAACAAGACTAAGATACGTAACCAATAACACCATCAATCTTTTTGTAACCTCCCTTAATTTAAATACTTTTTAATTAAAAGATCAGCTGATTTCATCAGAACGAAGGTTTGTTCCAACTCTAGTTTTTGTCAGCTGTGACAGCACTTACTTTACCTCCCTATGACTATTGCTGCCTAGTATATCTTTGCTTCTCAACTGTGCATGAGGACAGGCTAAAAAGAATCATGAACATATTTTAAGGATTTGTCGCCACCACTGCGAATAGGTCTCGTGTGACCTATTTATACTCCGAGGTAAAGTGGCTTCTTCCACAAATTTGCAATCAATATTTCCAATGATCAAACCTTTACGATGCCATTAACTCCCAGCATCCTCCCTAAATCCACAGTTTCATGCAATTTAAATCTTCAGACAACTCACTTGAAACAAGATCGAGCCATTCTGACCTTCTATTCCTACCCTTAGAACTAAGCACTCCGTTTTTTTCTTCTTAATTAATTAATATACAGAGAATCTAGTTCAGCGATTTATTAAAAAATATAATATAAAAATATAATTTAAATGACTATACTTAGGCATACTGGGGTCATATGTGGTTTAGTGGCTAGTATTACAGCCTTCTGTGACCAAGTCATAGGTAAACTTCACCTAATCCAAACATCTAATGAAATTAATTTAAAAATACAAGTTCATTGATTTATTAAAATCTTGACATCCACTAGAACAAATCTATAAAACTATATTTCTATTTCTGCGACCGATAAGAACCTTTTTTACACTACTATAATATTTTTTACTTACAACATTAAGCTCTGAAATAGACCTCACATATGTGCTGTGTGCCCTTATGCAGTTGTAACTCATATACAAGTTTAGATCCGCTTTCCAAGAATTAATTGAATATTTGGTCAGGTAACTTTCTGTTCCAACAACATTTTTTTTTTTCCTCATAGTTCATACCTATCATGTAGTTGACCATCCGGAATGTGAGGTAAGGTTAGGTTTGTGCCGTGATTGTCATGATGGAGAGAGGTTACCCTGTGACACTTGATTGAGAATACCCGGCGATATTTTTATTACGCATTTATGTCAAGAGGCTCCTCTTTCGACTTCTTAACAGCCTTCTGCGAGTGTTGTGAGGCATGTTGCTAATGACTATGTTTTGTATTAATGTGTTAGTATGTCGGTATAAATTGACGTGAAAACACTTGTTGATTGTCCGAATTGGTTCAATATATAAAGGTCTGTATATAATGTTGCTAACGAACCATTTTGAATTTCTTATAGTTCATTTTTCAGGCGCCTTGGAAGGTGTTTTATCGCAGAAGAGGACAATAGTGCCATAGGGCAGTCTTAGAGGTCACGGGGATATACTTTTATATGATGAAACATGAAGTTCACCATGAATGAACTATCACATGGTAATTATCATTTTTTTTTTTAAGTTTTGTATAATTGTTCTAATAAATAGGACTACAAATACATTTTATGTTTAATAAACTGGCATGAAATTTTTCACGTATTTTTGTATAACAGTTCCATTTAATAGTATTTTAATAATAGCAACTTAAATAAAGTACAGTCTCCGACAATGAATATTAACCAATACCGGACTTTTGATAATTTATTCAAAACTACTATAATATATTTTCTCTTTTTATTCTAACGCGTTCCTTGGAACCCTCATACAAGCCTGAAACGACGAGAAACTGCTGGACGTTTTCGTCAATCCAAAACTTACTAGACAAAAATAGCTTCACTACATGACTATCATACGGCCTATTTGGATTTACGGAGTGGAGCTTTAGGGATCTACTATACCATCAAATTCTTCCCATATCCAATCCCTACAATCCAAAATCCTTCGTAAAATCCTCAATGCTCCTTACTTTGTTACCAATAAACCCCATCCATAAAGACCTTAATGTTCCGTATGTTGCTGATTAGGCCCGATCTAGATACCATTCCCTTCATGGCGAACTCCATTCCAGCTCTAATCCTCTAGATTCAATCCTTTCTTCCTCTTAAATTCCTGATGATCATCCGAGGCGTCTGAAAAAAGATAGCCTCGAGGCCTTCTAGTGTAGAATATTTTTAGAGTGCTTCTGATGGGTAGCTTCCTACATGTCTTCTTCATGACTATTTTCTTTTAGCCTATTTACTAGATGTGTTGCATAATACAGTTGTAAATATTGATAAATAAATTTTAAGAATAAAAATTCTTTTTATAAAATATAAAGTAATGAAATCATTTGTAAAAGTAATTGTAAAGATTTACGAAGTCCCGCAAAAAAGTATGTGAGCGTACCTGGTATTTCTATCTCTAAGATGAAATATCATATTTTCAGAGAGTTGTTGGGATGTTAAATGAATTTGTTTATGAAATTTGAAAAATAATGTTATCGAGTATACATAGATTTAGAAGCTAATGTTCAGTGACAAAAATGGCATAAATTTAATCGTAATAAAACAAATTCGTGCTTTTATTAATGTGTAATATTTTCGTAAATTGTTTTAACCTATGATGAACATTATCGAAATGATGAAATTATTTTTTTAACTTTATTTTCAAAATCATTTTAAGAAGAAAGGTAAGTGAAAGTTGTGTGTGTTGTTCACACAATTTTTTTCTAATTAAAAAATAAATAAATAAATGATTTCTTATATGAATGATTTCTTATATCTGTAATACTCATTGCCCCAGAAAGTGGCAGATTGTATTATCTCTTAATAAAAAAATAAAAAATTAAATAATATTAATTAAATATGCCGATTATATATTCTGTTCTATTCAGCTTATATAATATCTTTATAGTTACTGAATTGATGATGAACAGCTCTTCAATCACTAAAGACTAAAGCAGCACTAAGATGCATGCATCCTGCAGTACGATTCCGCCTTCATTTAACCATTGCATAAGGTACTTAAATTCCTCGACTGACCCTTAACATATGATATTATTGTTACCCATATCTGAGAGGTCGCTATGTTATGCCTCCTTTCACCTTACAGCATCACTCCAGTACTTACCCATGTTCAAAGTGATGTTACCAATGCTCATTTGGCATCAGTTTGTAGCAGTAATCGTTTGGGATGTTGGGGATTTCATTCAACCCTACAATTATTTTAATTTGATTGGACGTGTGCAATATATTCATTCCGGTAAAATTCACTACCCGGTTAGTCCGTTAATAACTGACTACATTTCCTAATAATTGATGCCTAAAGATTTTTTTTTCCTTATTATAAATTAATATTGGAGAATTATCTCAATGTGAGGTCAAATAGTTTGTGTATGCTTTCAAGGGCTTACGAATGTTTTTTATAGGAGGAGGAGGCAAAATAGTAAGTAGATTAAAAATGTATATTTTAAAACACGTACAATATAAGCAATTTAATTCGACTCAGACAAGACTGAAACGACAAGAAACTGCACGTAGATACCGATTGCAATACTTAACACAGTTACTTGACGAACGTTCTGAACTTCCAGTTTATTCCAAAAACCTCATTTACGTCACTATTACCAGACTTATCTGGACCTACGGCATTGAGGTTTGTGGATCTAATAAATCATCTAATGCCTCTTGCATTCAATCCATAAAATCCTAAATCTTTCGCGAAATCCTGAATGCCCCTCAGTGTGTCGAAAATTAAATCATTCGTTTGACCTTAACATACTTTTTATTGTATACCTAGTCAGAAATAGATATACCTCTCTTCATTCCTTACTTCTTGCCTACACAAACCCTCTCGTCCGTAATCTATCTTCCTTAAATTTTGCTGATAAACCTCAGAGGTGATTCAATATAAGGTGTCTTCTGGTGGTCTACTTAAATGATACAGTTATTAAAGTGCTATCAATGGATAGTTTATTCATAAGCCATTTTCATGACACGTACTCTTATTCAAATTTACTTGTTGTATTTCTTTTATATTGTAGTAAATTAAAATTAATAATATAAAAAATATTATTTCGAAAATGGCTGACGTGCTTGGACGTAAAAACAGTCTCTAACTACAACCTTAATTTTAATACTCGTACCTTATTTTACTTTAACATTTTATTTTAATAATTGTTATTTGTTTCAACAATTTTTAAGGATAGGGGGCCCATGCTAATTTATGTTCCGTTTTATTTTACTTTTTTTTTTTTTTTTTTGGTGTAAAAATAGCATAAAGAGAGGCATATTGATTTTACATCATTTAATTTATTTCGAGTTATTATTATTATTTTTGTTCTGGAGGATATCAATTTGAAATAAAAGTATAAGGTCAAAGGTATTTCATTAACCATGTAAACATACCAGTTCGCGATTAATAGAAAAAAAAACAAAAAAACTTGCAAATTAAAAAAAAAGAGAATAAAATTAATCAACGTTCACAAGTAAACTAAATTTCAAATATTTGTATTAAACATGTACAATCAGCCACGAAAACCCTGGACCAGGCTTATCTCCGACTTGTTAAGGGAAAAGCAGAAACCGCAATATCCCAGCGCTTCTTTCCCAAGTACAAGTATGAAAACCAAGAGAGAAGAATCTGGACTATTCCAAGAACTACAATTTAAATATTTATAAAAGATCCCTCTGCCGTTTTAACATTCGAGAAGGGTTGTATTGTAGATATGGATGGGTAAGGATTTTACTAGTGTCTTAGGGTTGCTGACAGTTCTCTGGTGGAAATTCAACAATTTGGATGGAATAAGGTCAAAAATTAATAAAATTTCATAGTTATGATGTATGATTTATAAAAGAAAGAAAATTAATCAATTCAGGATTTTGTGAAACCGAAATATTATTAACTGTTAAAGGGGTGGTTGCAGGTGATACTTTTTTAAAGAACGTCGCAATTTTTTTTTTATACTCCAATTTTGTATTGATTAGGTATATGTCCCGTTATAATAATTAAAAATAAAAAATTGTTATTTTTTTTTTTTTTGGATTTGATACTAAACATCCAAAAAGAAATACCAATTTTTATTTTAAACAAGTCTTATTCACTTTCTTTTTAAATAACTGCAGTTTCTGATGCAACTAAGACGTTGCAGATGCAGCTAAGAGACGCAATGCAAAGATGAAAGATCGTTGCATATCATTGCTTCAGATTCTGACATTCCTCACTGTTCCAGAGTAGGTGACCTCAAATCTGAAAGATCATCGGGGCAGAAGAGACTAGGTAATGAAATCAGTTGCCGAAGCAATCAAAAAGGAGCACCAATCTACAATTTTACGAATCAGTTACACTTTATGCAAAGTATATGAGCGATTTTGCCAACGCTCGCTTCCTTATAGCAAGTAATTATTCTTCTCACGACCTTTGAAGAAGTCATAAATGAAATATGATTCGAAATCCCTCGTCATAATTAAAATATTTAGTAGTATAGTATAATCCTAACTGGTCTTTTAAAGCAGTGAGGGGACTGTTAGAGAAATACTTGGATCTGCTTAACAGTGGTTTGCCATCCAGATATGAGCGGCAAAGCCTCTCGAGTTGGATCTAAATATTTTAGATAAGCATAAAAGTTTATAAGATGGTTTTTTTTCTGTTAAATTTTCTTTAACCTTGGTTGTCTATTTTGTCTAAAAAAACAAAAACAAATGGGAGTCACACATAAGAGTATCCATTTTAGATTTTAAGTGTGTGTATATCTATCTGTATATATACATATATATATATATATATATATATATATATATATATATAAGTTAAGTTATAATGTAAATTATAATTAAAAGAATTTCATTAAATTTAGGTTATATGTTATCACTCCAGCTGCACTGTTAATACTGACTTTATTTTATCATTTACATGAATGAATCGATTTAATCGATTACAATTAATTAGATTTAACATTATATCATGTTGGCATAGATACTTAACACCCCCTCCTCAGTTCACAAAGTGAATTCAGAGTTCAAAAATTAGAAGTTAGAAAGACATTAAACATTAAAATAAAACATCACGATATAGCGTAAGAAAAAGAAAACTTAAAATAGTACTTAATACAAAAATTAACAAAACATTAGAACCAACGAGACAATTACAGGAAAACCTTAATCTAAAGTTATAAGTATTGTAATAACAATTAACAGATGATAAAAAATTAGACTGAATGAAAAAAGAAGTGACAAATTTACAATTAAAGAGGAGATACACCTGGATCAAGAGGGATGCGAAGGTGCCGAATATGGGTATGCCTCACTCTCTGGGCACCAGATAGCTCCTGGATTGAAACTATGTTGTGTTCTCGCAGCGCTACCACTTTGAAGGGTCCTTCGTATCGTTGATCTCCTTTACGGCGGCTAGATGACGGGCGGCAGTACACTATCATACCTAGTCTGACCTTATGCGACTCGTCCGCTATTGCTAAACTCTGCCGATTCGCCCGAGAAATTTTTTCCTTAAGAAGTTTGGTGTAAACTTTCTGCGAGATATCAGCAAGTTGCTTACGTTTGTGAAGTACCGCCTCTCGTAGGTGTGTATATGCAGTCGTAAGTAAATCTCCCCTATTCCGTAAAGGATGTCCGAAAACCACTTCCACCGGCGTGAAGCCTGTAGCAGAATGAATAGTGTTGTTGTAGGCCAACACCGCCCGAGGCATTGCCGCTGACGCTCCTAGCCCCCTGTGTAGTTCGAACAGCCGAAGATGTTCTCCTAAAGTATTGTGGAGACGCTCAATAGCACCGCGCCCCTGTGGGTTACCCGGTGAGTTGAAATGCCACTTTATATCGAGTTCTGAACATTCCGTTGCGGTACGGGCGTTTTGGAATTCCCTTCCACAATCAGATGTTACCCTATGAGGTACTCCATAGCAAGACATCCAGCTGAACATACCATCCCAAACAGCTTCTGCCGTTTTGTTATGCAGGGGATGTGCCATTGCTAATTTACTAAAATTATCTATAACCGTGAGCCAGCGAGAACCTTCCCATGTGAAAATATCGACCTGCACATCTAATAATGGTGAATTCGGGGTGTGTGAAACTTCTGGATGGACAGTAATAGGGTGACGGTCATATTTAGCACGATTACAAGTCGTACATGTTTGCAGGACTGCACGAATTGAACGGCGCATATGGTGCCAGTAATACCTGCGACGCAGCGCGGCTAAAGTTTCGGGGACCCCACGGTGATTGGTTTTCCCTTCATGGTATGCTTTAACCAATTCCCTTTGCTTCTCCGAATCCGTTATTGTCTCCACGATTTTTGTGCAAAATATTATGTTTCTATCAGCCCCTATTCGCTCCGTTTCCCACAAATGCTCAATTCGATCGCGAACAGTTTTATTCCCCACATACAGGTAGTATGTTTTACCCCTCTTGGTAATATCGTGGAGTATGCGAACGATTTCCATCGGTGACACGGATGGAGAAGTCCACACGGTCATAATACTGTGACGCCCGTACTTTGTATGTTTCGTCCGCGAAGTGCCCTCAGTGTGAGTTTTCCAGACAATTTGTCGCGAGTGGTGGTTAACAACCGTATCCATCTCTGGAAGGCGAACCTGTTGCTCAAGAAAGTCATCAGAATTTGCCGTTTCTTCCTCACCGAGAGGAAAATCATCCCTAACACCACTAGTAGAGGGACCCGCCTCGTGGAGAGGATTCGCATACAGTGCCCGAGATAGCCAATCCGCTACTACATTTTGAGTGCCCTTCTGGTGAACAATTTGAAAATTGTACGATCTTAATTTCTCTTTCCACCGCCCAACTCTTGCCGAAGACTCTTTAAGCCCATCCGTCCACAGTAACGGCTTATGATCCGTACGGAGTGTAAATCGTCTTCCGAACACATATGGCTTAAAATGATCGACCGCCCAGACAATAGCTAGCAATTCTCGCTCCAGAGCACTATATCTGGACTCAGCTTCAGACAGCTGTCTACTGGCAAATGCTATTGGTCTATCCCCAGCTCCCGATTCTTGTGACAAAACCGCCCCAAGTGCCTTTTCGCTTGCATCAGTTGTGACGGTAAAATCAATTTGGAAATTGGGGAACGCCAGAACCGGCTCTGCAATCAGGGCATCCTTACACCGCCGAAATGCTGTCACGTGCTCGTCAGTAAAAATGAAGGGCCTACCTTTCTTTAAGAGATCGGTCAATGGCGAAATGGTGTCTGCTACGTTTGGTAGAAACTTACGGTAGTAATTGACCATTCCTAAGAAACTTTTGAGCTCTTTCAGAGTAGTTGGTGGTAATACCCGGACTATGGCTTCGACCCTAGAAGGATCTGGTTTGACCCCTTGTTCACTAATAAGATGACCCAAGAATTTAATTTCTGATTGACAAAAATGGGATTTCTCTTTAGACAGTTTTAAGCCAAATTCCCTAATGCGGTCGAACACCAATCTCAGGTGAACCATATGGCGCGAGGGAGAAGGACTAAAAACGATGAGATCGTCCATATAAATTTGGCAATAATCTTCCCCTAACCCACGGAGGAACTCATCCATTAATCGTTGGAAAGTCAGAGGCGCGTTTTTTAGACCGAAAGGCATTCTAGTGAACTCGTAATGTCCCCTCCCAAAACTAAATGCCGTCTTCCCAATGTCTTCCTCGCGCATGCGCACCTGATGATACCCGGATTTAAGATCGAGTGTAGAAAATACTCGGGCACCCGCTAAGCGATCTAACATATCCTCGAGTCTAGGAAGGGGATACCGTTCTTCCACCGTGTTATCATTTAGCTTCCGGTAGTCTATTACAAGTCGAAACGATGGATCCACTTGGTTATCCTGCTTCTTCTTTTCTACGACCCATAATGGACTACTAAACGGTGACGAACTGTGCCGAATAATCCCTTGAGATAACAGATCTCGGATTTGCTCGTTTATAACCTTCACCATTGCTTGCGGATATCTCCGACCTTTCGTATAGGAGACTTTGTTTTCCTTTAATATTATTTCGTGTGCAGTCTTCCCAGTCGCGGGCAACGCACAACCCTCCTTGTAAAAAATATCGGTAAACTCGGACAAGAGCAATTCTACCCCAGATACTTCCGTACGCACTACCTCTACGCGATGATCGCCCTCTTTGGTTTTTAATTTTCCGAGATACGATTTCGTTCCCATGGTAATTTTCCAGATCCCGCTCCTACCATGCATACGAAAACCCACCTTATCTAGTACATCGCACCCGATTAAAATATCATATTGATCGGTAAGTTCTTCCAACACGTGAACTAATGCGCTAACCTTTTTTCCTGTAAAATCCTCTAGATCCCATACATATTCCCCCAATACATTACACGGACCACTTAAAGTGATAACAGAACACTTACATACGTTGAGCTCATACTCCTTATCCAACCTCTTCAACACCCCTCTACTTACCAAGGTACTGGTACTCCCTGTATCAATGAGCGCTCTCAAACCATCACCACGCCCCTCCACTATGGGCAACCTCTCCCACACTCTGCATACGCTGTTTACTAACTCTTGCGGGTTGCCCTCGCCTCTTCAGATGGTAGATTCGCTCCGCGTATTGGTTTCATTTGTCTTGTTTTTTCTGTTCATATGTTCGCTTGATCTTCCGGCCGCGTTGTTCCAACAGGACTTCTTGTCGTCTTCTTCAGTTGAACTCCTGTCAGAATATTCATCTGAACTTGAACTCGAAACGACTCTTGAACGTCTCGTATGGTGGTGTGTTCACATTCATTGTTTCTGGGGCTGGATTACGTCTGTAAATCCAGTGGCAGGCCCTGGCGATGTGGCCTTTTTTCTCCGCATTCAAAGCACTTAACCGAAGGACAGTTAGCGGCTATGTGCCCTGAACGGTTACATTCGTAACATCTACGGGACTCTTCTCTTCTAAATCCCCGAGCTTGCTTTGGTGTTTCCTTGACGTCCCGAAGATTTTTTTTAGGTTCAAATTTAGTGAATCTTGGAGCCTCCGACCTATATTTAAAGTTTTCCCTGTAGTTTTTCTTATTTCTATAAGATACCTTTCTCCATGGTTGAAAATCATTTTCTTCCTCTTCTCTGGCACCTTTATCCATTATGTCCCTGACGCACTCAACAAAAGACATATCTGTAGGTAGCTTCTCTTTCAAAGATAAATTTTTTCCTAATTGTACCTTTAGCACCTTTTCAAATATTTCCAGCTGATGGGCAGCCTCTATCTGTCCTACCGTCTCAACTAACTTCTCAGATATGGCTGTGTATTGCGTAAGCATTTTCTCTGCAAAATCATAGTCCGTTTGGCCAAATTTCCTAACTTCAGTGAAGAGTCTGTATACGTCTTCCTCTGGTGTCCAACGTCCTCCCCCATAAGCCTTTTTCAGCCGTTTGTTAACTTCCTCCCACGAGGTCATTTCGTCTGATTGAATGTGGTTTAGAACGTTTCTTCTAACCCTACCAATTAATGATGCTCTAAGTTCAGTAACATCCAACGGATCTACCAACCCTGCGGAAATTCTCGCTTCAATCAGTTCGTGGATCTGGTTTCCTCTTTTTAGAAAATGGCTGAGGTGTCCTAACTCACCACCGAATCTCTCCAGTTCCGCAATTGAATTTTTTAGGTATGTAGCCGTCGCAGTTCTAACCCTTACCCATTCTAGTTGCACTAACTCCGAGTTTGAGTTTAGGTCGTTATTTTCGTCCATTGGTTTACCTTGAACCTCAACAGTTTGATCTTGGTTCGTAGGCATTTCACTTTTCAGCTTACTTAAATTTAGAATAGTACTTACGTACGAAAATGCTGACGATGTTCTACAGTACTACGGGTTTCGGCACCAGTTAAGTTATAATGTAAATTATAATTAAAAGAATTTCATTAAATTTAGGTTATATGTTATCACTCCAGCTGCACTGTTAATACTGACTTTATTTTATCATTTACATGAATGAATCGATTTAATCGATTACAATTAATTAGATTTAACATTATATCATGTTGGCATAGATACTTAACATATATCTATATATATATATATATATATATATATATATATATATATATATATATATATATATATATATATGTGTAGTGTATATATATACGCACATATGCACATATGTAGAATCGCAGTCTAGATATAACCGACCCAATTTTGGGCAACTAAATATATTTTGGTATTAGTATGGTACCAACTTTATTAAATATAGTTGGTATATTATTTAGGATTGAGATTTAAGTTAAAAAACAAAACAAATATGTTTCTGCGATGTTTAAGGATTGTTTTGGTATGGACCTTTGTAACCCACCAAAAAAAAAAAAAATTACCCCCCTTTAAAAGTTGAGGGTTTACGCATAAGATGCGTTGGACCCTAATAACGAATAAATAAAAAATCCGTTACTCCTAATTATTAAATAAATACCAAATATTTAGTGCTATTTTACAGAGAATTAAAGTTTCTAAAAAATAAATAAAAGCACCATTAAAATTAGCCAAGACTAGCAGAGATGTAGCGTTTTGACATTAGTAATGGTGACATGCTATTTTCCTTTGAATTATTTATTCCTTTTCATATTACTCAATTGCCTATCTACAGCTTTATAAAAAGTTATATCCTAATATTGTTATTTGAAAATAATAAAGCATCGTGTAATAATTTGCTGTGTTTTCTTCTTATATTATTGTAAGAAAAGTAAATTAAGATTTTATAATTAATACCAAATTAATTTTTTTATATAAGATTAAGTTAGATTTACATATCATGGTTAAATTAAGTTCAAAAGGAATATTTTGCTTTAATGCGCCAACTAATTGGTATATAATTCAAATATTATTATTTTATTTATTTAGTTATACTACATAATATAGAATTAGTACTCTTAAATTGAACAGAGGAATAATAATGGTCGTGGGTAATATTGATTGAGGATTTCTCAAATTTTGACTGCAAGAAGAAATTAAAAAACCCAGTTATAGAATCGGAATCGGTATACAATTTTTAAAGAATGATGCGTGTATATGCTTGTCATTACTTTATAATTAGAAATTATAAAGAATTAGAGTATCCGAATTATCTGTTTTGAACGCCATACTGACGTTTTGAGGACCTGTTGCCGTCTAAAATCCTACGAAAAATCCTCAATTCTCCGTACTTTTTTGCTAATAAAATCACCGATAGAGGCCTAAACATCAAACGCGTTACAGACTTAGCCCGAAACAGATACTTAATATTTATACTTTTTTTTTCTTTTACAACATCAATCTTTATTTGTATAGAATACATCTGCACAGTTTTAAAACATTGATTGGAAATCTATTACAATGCGCTACTTAATAATAATATAATAATAATAATAGGCTTAACGAACCCGAAGGTTCGATGCTGATACCACCATATACCGTCTACACAGACTCGTCCAATGTTCTCCATTCAAGCACAAGCCCCCAAGATGAGCCTTAATGCAATCCTCCCATCGACGCTTCGACCTACCTTTCGGACGCCTACTAGTCGGATCAGCAAATACCAACTTTCTCGGAATCCACTCCTCATCGAGCCCAACAAATTCACTCGCCCATTTGAGTCTCCGCGATGCAATCAGCTCAATTATATTCACAGGATACAAGTTCCACAATTCCGCTAAACTCCCCAGTGTCCTCATCTCTCTTCGGACCAAATATTTTACGCAGTACCTTATTTTCGAAAACCATAAGCCGTTGTTCATCCTTCAAAGTAAGCGGCCACGTTTCACATCCGTAAAGAACTTTTGGAAGAATAATAGTTTGATAAATCCTAACCTTTAAGTTTTTAGGTAGAAGCCGTGGGCTAAAAAAAAAAAAAAAAAAAAAAAAAGAATCAAAACAAAAAATAAAATTAAATAATCAGAAATAAATAAAAATTAAAATAAATAAATACAAAAAATTACAGTAATTAAAGTCATAAGATTTAGTAATTTAGAATTTTATAACAGTATATGTTTAGTTCTCTTATGTCTATATTTAGAGGTTGATAACTTAGTATAATTTCCAATTTGTTTTATAAGGGTGTCGTCAATCAGTTGGCATTTTGAGAAAATTGATTGTATTTGTTGGTGTATAAATACTTGTATTGTAGGGATGTCCAGATCTTTGGGCATGGTAGTTATTTTCGTGTATGGTGGATAATTATTAATTATTCTTAGGAATCTATTTTGTAGTTAATATGTTAACATGACATCTAACTACTTGCACTTTGTTAATATGTGTTCTGCTTGGAAGACTGCAGGGAGGGCATGCATATGTAATTATAGGCCTGATAACAGATTTATATAAAAATAGTTTGTTTTTTGGTGTTAATTTTGAATGTTTTTGAATGTAGGGCTACATTTCATGTAATAATTTACGGGTAATATTTATTTTATTGTCTATGTTCTGTTTGAAAAGTAGTTTATATTGCAGTGTGACTCCTAAATATTTAACTTATTTCGAAATGGCTATTGTTACGCCATTGAGGTGTATAGTAGAAATATTTATACTACCTGTATATACGACTAGATTATAATGGTATAATTTATAATAATCTTGCCATCTATGTATGTATATATTTGTAAACATAATCAGTTAAAATTAATAATAATAATCAACTTAAGTATTCTTAAAGTAGAAGAATTAGTCATCTTCTTGTGAACTTAGCTTCTATACAATTCATCGTCTTGCGTACTGGATCCAGCGGGATTTCGGAAGTTTATACTTTATATGGGGACTGACATCATCTGATTAATAGACCCCTAATGGCATATACAAGAAGCGCCAGTAAGTCGGAGGATTGATAGGAACCAATTTGGCCGCTCCTTGGCGAGAACTCTTCTTTGGCTGATGGCCCAATCCAGTAGCGGACCATGAGGTGGCGAAAGGAATCCAGGAGCTAAATAAGCGAAAGTATTTCTGAGATCATCAAAACTTTATGATTGAAAAGCTATATTAAATATTTAGCATTTATAGAGAATGGATGCAAGATTTTTTTTTATAATATTTAAAATTAATGACAAATGTCCGCTGGAGATGATTAGGCAGGTGATTAAAATCAGAGGTGATGTATAAAACTTGAATTATAACTTAAAACCTGGCGCGGGCAACACACAACTTTTACTAACCGCCGTTGTTAAAATCGAATAAAGAATTTTTAAAAGCATACACAGCTCGCCGCTTTAGGCTGCTTCAACACTTACTAGACAAACGGTCAAACCTTCCTCTGAACTACAAAAGGCTCATCTACATGACTATTATAAGACCAATCTGGACTTACGGAGTAGAGCTTTAGGGCTCTAATTAACCATCAAATTCTTCCCGCATCCAATCCTTACAATCCAAAATCCTTCGTTAAATCCTCAACGCTCCTTACTTTGTCACGAATAAACTTATCCATAAAGACCTTAATGCTCCCTTTGTTACTGATTTGGCCCGGACCAGGTATCAATCCTTTCATGACAAACTCCATTCGCACTCTAATCCACTAGTTTCAATCCTTTCTTCCTTTTCAATTCCGGATAAACCTCCTAGACATCTGAAAAGGAAATGGCCCCGGGACCTTCTAGTTTAGAATATTTTTAGATTGCCTCCAATGGGAAGCTTCTCTACATGTATATCATGTCATTGTATTATATAACACATCACATTTACTTGATGTATTTTTTTGATACAGTTGTAAATACCAATAAAATGTTTAAAAAAAAAAAAAACAGAGACAAAAAATGAGTGAAACTAATTTTATCATGAATTAATCGAATTGAATTTCTATAGAAACATGTGTTTTATTAAAATATCTATTATATTATAGTCTAAAATAATTCGTTTAGTTTTATCGGCTTTTCATCACTCTTTATTAACTTTTACAAGCTTGAGTGTAAGATAATATTTTTGATAAAATCTTTAGCTTTCGAACGGTTTATTACACATCTATATTACTGTTCTTATGTTCAAAAACGAAAAAATGCAAAAAAAAAAAATTGGTTTGAAGTTTCATCCATTAGTTAGGGATTGAATTCGTTTAACATATATATTTACCTGGTTTTTATCGTTGATAACAAGATTATAAATTTATTTTTTTTGTATCTATAAAATTAAAGGTACTTTAGAGAAAGACAATTTAAAATATCGGCATTTAAGCCCTGTTATGCTACTTCAATCAGAATGAAACATACATCATATTAAATCCCATCAAATTTTACATCGATATATCGATTTTAATCAAAATTGTTATAGTCATTTTTGAGAAAATCGTAAAAAGATGGAAAATGCATGGTATGAAGCAGATCTTCCGCTCAGCTGATTTTGATTTTGAACAGTTTTGTAACATCTCGGGCGTATAGTTGTCTTTAATATGAAATTTCAGTTTCATTGGCTTTTTCGTTTTCCCCCGGGAGTTACCACACACACTCACAGACATTTTTGCGGGACTTCATTATTTGGACTCAGGGGACCCTAAAACATGCATTTCCGTTGGAAGCTGGAATTCGGAAGTTTTCACGATCGCAATACATTTCCTTACTATATATCTCATTTATAGGTGAGGGAAAGTAAAAAAGTGCAAATAGTTGTAGTTGGCGTTACACTAATGGAGTGGAAGATTTTTATAACTTTTTGATAGCTTGTCCCATATTATCAGAATTTAAAAAAAAAAAACCTTGAAATCTAAATATTTTTCTTAGGATCAAATAATGAGTTGATAAATGGAAAATATTGGCTTGCATTAGTTAATCACTCCAGAGCTGCTTTCTCCTATAGAATATTGCTCACAATAGCATTTAACAATTATAAGATTATTGAAAGTAATTAAAATGCATAAATAATGGGGGTCACCTGTGGTGTAGTGGATAGCATAACAGCTATCTATGACTAAGGTCGCTGTTTTAGATTAAAGATAAATAGGTTTGTTTTATAAATGTTTTTAATATTTCAAAATTCTGAATGTTGTTCTTCAATCCTCTTATTTTTTTATTTTATAACATGCCGTATCTGTTGTCTTCAATATCATAATATTTGAAAATGTTATCTATTATTTTATTACATAAATTGAGTATTGGTTTGCGGAAAGGTTCATACTACGGAGTCTTTCTTCACACTACTCGTGGCATTTGAAATTAATTAAAATAATACCTGTATCAAATGGATTTAGCTTGGTTATAATCAACGGTTCGTCAATGCGTTGTTTTATTGTTTGTTTTTATATAAATAGATGCATTTAATAATTAATAAAAAAATGTTTAGATAGTGTTTCTCTTTTGTGAAATAACCGTTACAAACGGAGACCATATGTCACACTGACCTGAGTCAGAAAATATTAGCATCAAGCAGCAAACCTTTATCGGGATGAATAATGTATCGATTTTATAAGCAAATGCGTAATGGGAAACATCAAACGTTTTGTAAGTAAATGATACCAAGTGTTAGATACATACACACCTATCTATGTATCTTTTCATGGATGCGATCATTCCTTTAGTATGTTAACAATAATAAAAAGCAGTTTAATTAAATTTAGATTATGTACATAAGTTGAGAGAATGATATTGTTTCCCTGATTTAGTAGCTAACTTAAGTAATTACCTCTTTCCGAAAATGGTTAATGTGTTTTTTTTAATATTAATTAAAGACTTTTACGAATTAAAAATTCAGTTATAATGAAAGAATTTTCACTCTTTAATGAGCAAATTCATACTGGCGATCTAAAGCTCTTTTGATAAATATGCTAATAAAAACAGACGTTATTCGAAACCATCTTGTACTTGTACTAAGATAAACCATACAGATGAACGTACGGTCAAATGTATACTTTGTAATTTATATTGTGTAGTTTTTTTTTTTGTTACTTTTCCTGCTGTTTTAAAAAAAAAAATATTGTATTATCAATAGTGAATACAAAGCATGAGTGAAACTCTGTTATTACAAAAAAAAAACCCATTGAAATCATGAAATAAAACATATTTGTATCGAATGTACGTTGTAAATATTATTAAAACATAAAACAAAAAAACAAAAAAAAAAAACTTGATCCATTAATTTTATTTTTTAATAAGAGTTAACATTAATTCAAAAATAGATTATAATTTCATAAGATTCTTTTAATAAAAATTTATATTTTTATATAATTAACTAGAAAGCGGCGTGGTCTAGTGGATAGAGCACTATTTTACTGTTCTCCGGGCCCTGGGATCGAATTCCGGCTGTAGCAGAAATTAACTAGTTACTCAGTTAATTTAGTCTGGGAGCGAGTATAGAGATACTGCTGGGGTAGACCCGTCATCCATTAAGTGGATACCCTCCGAAAAAATTGAGTACAAACCTGGCGGCTGAGCGTGATCGAGGCCTAATCACCTCTTTGCACGGCTGTTGGTTTGGAAACAGTACGAATCTTTATATGTACTGAGCCCAAGACCTAAACAATTAACTTTTTTTTAACAACAATTTTTTTTAAGTAGTATTGCAATCTGTTCTAATTTGGACAATAACAATAGTGGTGAAAGATAACATTCATACAATATTTACACAGCAATAAAATTATAATAAAATATATATATACAATAATGAATCGATGAAATGTATACTAAGTCTAGAAATCACTCATACCTATGTACACGTTATACATGCATTACATTGAGTAAAGAATCTAGCCAGTACGAGAACTCCAATATATACATATTTACAAGAGGTCGAGGGGCCCCTGCCGTTTCAACCTTCTAGAGGGATAGTAGGGGTGTGTTGAGCTGGAAAGGGATTGAGCTAGAGGTTTGGGGTGATGGATAAGGTTCTGATGGAATTTGGAGAATTCGATGGAAAAAGATTCAAAATAAATGAAATATTTAGGTCGTGGTGTAAGGTGACATAATAAGGAGCATTCACTATTGTTCGGAGCACTTTGGATTGAAAGGATTGAATGAGTTTGATCATAGAACGTTTAGCTGTCCCCTAAAGTAATTAACTTTTTAAATTTAAAAATTTTAAATGTTTTATATTCTAATAGTTTTTTCCCAGAATGGTTGTATTTAAAATATTGAATTGTGTTGGATTTTTCCAATTTTCCATTTTGGATCCGAAACGTAATGGATTTTTAAATAAGGCGGTGGAGTGGTACAATATACTATAATAAAAGGTATTGTGACATATAGAAAACGTTAACAGGGTGGTCTGAGAAGTCACTTGTTACATTCTGAGAGATTCTTTTAGTAGGACGCCTGCCGCATTTGAATGATTTTCAGCAACAGCGCCTGACATGCGTAATGAAGGTACATATTTTATACTTGTGTAATATTGGAAAAACTTTCCTCAATTCTTGGCCCTCGGTGTGATGCTACGATAAGTTATTAAAAAATAATTGTATCCGTTCCCAGGGTTATGTAAGAGATATTCTTCTCTGCTTGGATAAAGCGTTTCTTAATGGGCGGGTCGAACACCGAAGGCACACTAAGCAGTATTTTTGAATATTGAGCAATCCACGGCTGACTTATGATATAGACGTAGCGGGTAATGATCGGTTGTGGACCCTATTCTAGTCGCTATTAATACTATCTCAGGGGTATCGTTCCGAGAAGAAAGGCTTAGCCATTCACGATCATATTATGGAAATTAGATGATGATACATTTCGTCAAACTATTAAAGGTTCTATTCTCGTTCACAATTTTCATATATACATCACATATTAATCCAGTATTTATATAATTAGATGAAGTGTTATTTTCTTTTAAAAGGAGAATCGAGTCAAAAATGGAGGTTCTCTTCCATTTTGAATCGTATCCTGGTTACAATAAATGTCAATTGTTATGAATCCTTTCAACGAGAATGGCGACTTTAAAATAGAATAAAAAAAAAAATTAAAACAGTCCTTAAAATATGAAAATCGGGCATATCCTTTGAAATAGCAAATTAGTCTTTTCGCGAACCACTCACCACTAATATAGACAGTTAGACTTAAGTTATTTCGGACAGCTTCTTGCATCGGGAAGAGAGTTTCTATATTAAAAAGTGTCCTTTTTAGTGTGGTAATCCTAGTTACCATTGATTTATTTCGATTCGTATCCTTTTAAAAGGAGAATCGAGTCAAAAATGGAGGTTCTCTTCCATTTTGAACCGTATCCTGGTTACAATAAATGTCAATTGTTAAGAATCCTTTCAACGAGAATGGTGACTTTAACTTAGAATGAAAAAAAAAAAAAAATTAAAACAGTCCTTAAAATATGAAAATCGGGCATATCCTTTGAAATAGCAAATTAGTCCTTTTCGGGCGTAGCGGGGAAGAGTGTACACCTTACATCAGGTGGCACCCTATTATCCCCTGAGGAACAGGCTGAACTCTTGGCCGATTCTTATAAGGCGAGGGAAGATGATCGGCTGTTAAATGCTCCCACACTTCCTGCGGGAAGACCAACGTCCCCTAATGAAAAGAGGATATTCTCCACCTTCGGACAGCTTGAGTCGGTACTACGACGCACCAAGGGTAACAAGGCTTCGGGACTGGATGATATTCCGTATGTACTATTGAAGATGCTACCTCGGAGGGGTAAAGCCTTCTTATTAAACATTTTTAACTCCTGTATGCGGATCTCATACTTCCCCGATGACTGGAAGCAAGCGATCATAGTGCCGCTACTTAAGCCTGGGAAGAATGGAGACTCACCAGAGCATTATCGGCCTATCAGTCTCCTAACGCATATGAGCAAGGTGTTCGAGAGGCTGATCCATCACCATCTGCTAGAGCACTGCAGTGAGGAGTCCATCATTCCACCAGAACAGACCGGGTTCTCACGAGGCGTAGCCTGCGATCATCATATAGTGAAACTTCAAAGGCACACCATAGAGCGTATGACGAAGAACAATGAAGCCACGGCGTTCATCTCGCTGGACTGCACACAGGCGTTTGATTGTGTATCCCACGAGTTACTGCTTCGCCAGTTGGAAGACTATCGTTTTCCAGCTTCATTATGCCGATTGATCAGAAGCTACTTAAGCGGGAGATCCTTCGTCGTAAGGGTAGGCGATAAATTGTCAACTTCAAAGGACACCATTTGTGGGGTTCCTCAAGGTTCTGTATTGGGACCACTATTGTTTGTGATCTTTACAGCAAAAGTGATCTCAATGAAGCACCCGATGGCACTGGTAGCAGCCTACGCCGATGACATTGGCATCTATGCTTCTAGTATGAGACCGAAAAGGGCTCTCACCCTGGCACAAGGAGCATCGACCACTATTGTAGATGAACTGAAGGAGATTGGCATTAGGGTGAACCCGAAGAAGACAGATGCTATTGTCATGTCGTTCCAGAAGGGGAAGAGCGCTTTGCCCACTGATTTTAAAGTGAACGGAGAAACACTGCCAGTCTCTAATTCAATCCTCTACCTGGGCGTCACTCTAGATAGGCACCTCACCTTATCTAGTCACGTCCGGGAACGACTCAAACTGGCCAGGAGAAAGAGCTATAGACTTAATCATCTACTCACGTCACCTCAGCTCTCACTGAGGCTGAAACTACAGATCTACAAGGCTATAATACGTCCGACTATGCTCTATGGTGCGCCCTTGATGCGGCATCTGTTTAAGTCCACTCTCAAACAATTACAGACGTTCCAGAACTCCATCCTTCGGCGGATTGTCAGAGGTACCAAATTACAAAGGGCCAGAAACCATATCCTTCATCAGGAATTAGTATTGCCAACAGTGCCTGAATATATCAGCCGGAGGCACATTAAATTTTTTGATGGGCTGAAGGCCTGTGCTAATCCATTATTTTCTGATATCACCCCACCACCCAAGCCTGGGAGGTGGCAAGGATCACTACCTCTCGTTGACGTTGTCGCCGAGGGAAGGAGTTCGGACTATGTCTGAACTCAATTTATTGCCAAAACCCTGAAGAATGGTCCCTCCCATTTTGCAATGGATAAATAAAGGCTTAGAAGAAGCCCTTGAAAGATTACTAGTGCATCCAGCGCATATAGCAATCCTCTTTAGAATACCTCCGGGTAACAGAAGGACAAATCTGACAGCTATACACATTACATTTGTATTTGTATTTTGTTCGAAAATAAAACCAGAGGGTAAGAAAAAAAAAAAAAAAAAAAAAAAAAAAATTAGATGAAGGTCAAATGTAATAGTTGAGTAAAAAGTACGTTTATCAATTTCACCACTTTATTAAAACAACACGCGGCGACTTGTGCGCCATCTTCAAGCGTCATATTCTACAATTTAAAGGACACAAAAATATAATTTTAAATAAACAATTCTTCATTTTTTTATACAATTTATTTCTTAAATTACAATAAAAAAAGGTCAGAATTGATATAAGTTAAATGTATAAGTACTTTAATGCTAAAATATTTCATAAATATTATTATTGGGTTGTGTCACACGAAATGTCCGTTTTTAAGGTAAAGGATTATTATTAAAAATACTATATGAAAACAAGATAATTTTATTCGAAGTATTTAACTTCTTTTTCTACACATTTTTCCCAACGTGACACCAACTTTTTTATTCCCAAACTGAAAAACTCTAAGCTTTGAGGTGAAACAAAATCTGAAAACGCACTTTTCACTTGACCATCATTTTCAAAAAGTTTTCCTTTGATAAAGTTGTCTAAATACCTGAACAGGTGGTAATCTGTTGGAGACAAGTCGGGAGAATATGGTGGGTGCGGAAGAACTTCGTAGCTCAGTTCTTTCAATTTTTGCACGGTATGTTTTGAAACATGGGGTCTTGCTGCCGCTCAGTGAGATCATGAGGTACCCATGTATCGAGCTTTTTTACTTTCGCAACACACTTTAAATGTCTGGAAACGGAAGATGCACTTGCATTTAGTTGTGCTGAGAGTCCTTTAACTGTTTGGTAGGGGTTTCCTTCTACTGTATGTTTGAGGACATCGTTATCTATTACGGACGGAGGTCTTCCTCGGGGCAAGTTTTCCAAGGAGGTATACCCAGCTGAAAACATAGCAAACCAACGGCGAATGGTCCGTTAATTAACACTCCCTTCCCTAAACGCCTTGCAAATATTTCTAGCGGCCTCAGCTGCTGAATGGCCAAGTCTAAACTCGTACAAAAATATTATTCGTAAATCGCGTATTTCCATCTTCATATTTGGAGGTATACTAAAAAGTGGGTAATTGATTGGGAAGCTAATGTTTATAATACAAAGGTAGATGATTGGTAACTGTATACTTTAAATATGTAAACATTCGGAAGAAAACAACAGAGACCTGCAAATTCCTTTAAGTATTTCAGAAACTATAAAAACGGACATTTTATGTGAAACAACCCAATACAATCTACAGTTAGATTATCATTAGTTATATCCTAATGAAAAGTTTCAATAGATCATGTCTTAATACCGGGCTTAGTAATGTTCTATACATTTTTTTATTTATTTCAACGGCCCTTGTAGTTTGGGTTGAAATTCTAGAATCTGTAGGATTGAAGGCGATACATACAGGCGCAATATAACACTTAAAGGTAAGGAATCTTGGTTGAAACTGAGGTATATAAAAGCGCCTCACCTAATTCTTTTTTAGAATATGTTAACGTTATTGACCAAGTAAACATGATTTTATAAACACAGAAAGAATTAAATTGAAATATTGAATATCACAACGAGCTTTTTTTAGAACCCAACATATTTATATGTATATAAATAAATATTAATTTTTGAAAATATTTAAAGAATCTTCTGTTTTTATTGAAACAGAAGGCTATCAAACCTGGGAAAATAAGGCTATTAACATAATGTGCAACCTAATATAATGTGTTGTTGAAAAACGAATATTGACCGTTGAGGTACCCTTGCTTTAGAAGCATTGAGTATATTTTTGAGCTCTACTGTTTTTGATACATTTGAACTCAAAACAACCACTAAACAACGAACACATAAACAATCTTTATTCGTGTTTTCATAATAAACATGACGGACAAAATATAATCGCTAAATATAGGATATAAATTAGAAGACTTCTGTGCACTCTTTTAAAGGTTCATGCATTTATACCTATTTATTTTTTAATGATAAATAATCAACTAAACTGATCGTTGATAATATTTGAAATGGAAGATATTTCTGGTTTCAGTCATAAAAAAAAAAAAATAAAAATAAAAATACATACTAATAAATAACACAGGTTGTAATTTTTTCGAAGTTTCGGCCTCCATTGTGGGTCCTCATCGGGGAGAAGAGAAACAAGTATTACTTTAAAAAATGTATTCTTATATTGTTTCGTTTCTAAAAATTATGTAATTTTTATATATAATACCGTCAGATATTACTTTAATATTCTTCATCTTTAAAACTTTAACTATTCACATATTGTTCTTCTTTCAACTTTAAATTTTTGCTTAGTATCTCCTTATAGTCTTCAAATATTCTCATTCCAATATTATCATCTTAATTTTATCTTTTCTTCCATATTTTATTACGTAATTTTATGTTTGTTTACATACTGTATTTCATTCATCGTTGCTATTGGTTGTTTTTTTGTTTCTCATAGCTCTGTTAAAGGCCCACAATGTAGACCGAATCGTCGGCACACTATTACAATAAGTGTTACTTATTAGAGTGTATTTTCTTAAAGACTAAAACCAGAACTATCTTTCTTGTCAAATATTCTCAATGGTCCACTAAACTCCACTATTAAAAAATAAATAGGTATAGATGCAGGTACGTTTAAAATAGTGCACAGAAGTCTTCTGATTGATATCTGATATTTAGTGATATTATTGTGTTCGTCAAATTAATTATGAAAACGCAAATAAAGAATGTGTATGTGTTCCTTGTTTGTTGTCATTTTTGTTTACCGCACCCCAAACGATGTTCCCCATCAATTATTTTCTTTATAAATGCTTATAAAACTCTGCATTATTAGATATTCTTGAATAACACTGGGGATAGAAATTATTTCTCTCCTGAAAGCTTGAATAAAGTATGCCGGATTATTCAAATGTATGTGTGGCACATAAACGTCAGTGAATTTTCATGAACGGGTTGACATTTCTACTCGTTGCATTTCAACATGATTTCAATGTATAATGAATCTTCTAAAGGATTTTCTTATAGCGTTGAACGCTGTAAACCTTTTTTTCACCTTTAAGCTCTTTCATATCAATATCCAAACCGCTTTGGCATTGCTCTTGAAGATATCCTGGAGCGAGGAAGGGTCACGAAGAAGAGGGATATCGGAGGATGGAGGAGGTGGTCATGGGTCAACGCGGGCACCTGATCGTGCGCTGTCGCAAGGCGAACCTTTCTGTGCACCCACGCTGCGCTGATATTAGCCTAATCAGTTCATGTCCCACTATTATTTATGGCGATATTATATCCAGTGTGGGAACTCCAGCGGGACCTCACTCTATAATATTCCTTGCTCTAGTATCTAAACGACCTTTTGTAAATTTTTATGTTAATTTATAGAATCCATTTATGAATAGGAAAATGCTTTGGTACTTGTGCTATTAAAAGACGTTGACCTATATTAAATTAAAAAATTGATGAAGAGAAAATAATTTATCATAACTTTCGGAGAAGTCACTTTTTAAATCAAGAAGAAATAAATATATCTAAATAGTGGCAGTTCATGAAACAGTTGATGCGCTCTAATTATTTCTAATCAGCCCAATTGGATAAGAAATTCTACTCCTTAAACTGAAAGAAAAATCTTAAAAAGTACTTTTTATTTTTTTTTTTTTTTGTGGCAAGCAGGCCTTGAAGACGTTTGGCCGCGCAGTTTATTCAGCTGGGAGAATACACACACCTTACTCGGTGAAGTTTTTGTAGGGTTGGGCTATCACTCCCTACGCCTATTTTCGTGAGTGGCCACTATTTAACTGGCAAGTAAATCCCCTTTAATTTAATGCTTAAAAAAGTCTCTGGGGTTCGAACTCATAACCTCTGGCGTGGAAGGCTAGCGCGCTAGCTACTTAGCCACGGGCTCGCCTAAACACTGCTTAATATAATATAAAACAATACATTTGAATTAGAGTTTTTTTATACCAATAAAACCACTAAAAATATCTCATAAGTCATATTTATGCACAAATATATATCCCCGGAATCTCATTGACCTTTTTTATTTATTTTTTTTCAAAACATTTGTAAAATGCGCAAACTATCATCTGGTTACATGCGTAAAGTGCAAATGTCAAGTAATAATTTGATAATCATATAAATATATTCCTTATTAATATATCTTTAAAATGAAATCATTGTTTTAAGATTTAACTGTCTTTATTTTTTTCTCTCTGATGGTGTAACATATCGTATAAATCCACAAAATGTACTCAGATACCACAGTTAACATGACACGTTAAATTCTTTCACCTACTTTACAATGTCTTTCCCAATAAATGCAAAAATCAGAAAGTTACAAACAAAAGTTATTTAAGATATGTTTGTTGGACATAGGCAACAATTTAAAAATTGAGCATCATCTTACGGTCTATTATGAATCATTTGAAAAGTCGGAAAGAGTGTTATAATCGATATTAATCGAAGACATAGTATTTTAAATTAATAAATTAGTTAGAAATATATACGATTAACAAGTATAAATAGTAATGAATCTTTTCTTTCTTCTTTCAGTGGCGCGACAGGCCGTGTAGGCCCTGGGCCTCGCGGTGTAAACTCCTGCGAGTTTACAATCACGTTTCACGATGCTATTTTTAGTGTAGGGTCATCACTCCCTACGACTAATTTTGTGAGTGTTCACCCTTTGGCTGACGGGTCTCTCATACCCGGGGGAGAGGTTGTGAGTGAAACCCCATTTTTTTCACATCCTCATAAAAGCCCCGCCGGGACTGGGATTCGAACTCAGAACCTGTAGCATGAGAGACTAGCGTGCTAGCCACTCAGCCACGGGCTCCCGTATAATGAATCTATTTACATCAAATAAGTGGTACAAGGAAAAAAGAGATTGAAAATCCTTAATTCACAAATTTTCTCTTCTCTTATAAACATGTCCTTGTAAATTCATCATAACTTCACAAGGCGTCCTCAATAAAAGCATTTACATCCTAGATCACTTGCAAGAATGCCCTGATTGGTGTCACTGACTCATAGGAAAGTCGCTGATGTCTCGCGACAGCTATGCGATGGTTATCCTCCAGTCAACGGTGCACGAGGTCGAGTTTAGAGATCATAATTCCAAATGCAACCATACAATTAGAACGGATATGACATCTTCGATTTAACAATCCTTGGGGAAGTCTACGATTCGTATTCAAATATTTATTATATTCCGCTTTGAGGATCATATTCGTAATCACCTAAAATCTTCCAAACATTTTGCTAAACAGAGGTGAGAATATGAGTTGGTCGAACAAGGGGATGACGGGTATTTCAACGTATACATTTTTTTTTTTCGTTCTAAAATATATTTAAGAGAAATAGTACCTTGTTGTCTCGTATCATGTACGGTTATCTTTTGCGATGTACCTTGTATCACCGTAGATAAAATAAAGCGATTATAACTGCATTTGTAAATAGTATATTTATAACTCATTAGCATATTATAAGTTATGCTTTTTTTGTTGAAGGACCAGTACAGTAATGTTTACATTCGAACAAAGACTCTATGTTTGATTTAAAAAATCTGTTGAAATCTTGCCCCGAATTATTAAATTCAATACGTATATATTTTTAAATTAGTAATATGAGATTAAATAAATCCTTTGTAAAAAAAGTAAAGCCATGTATTTATACTATGTCTATAATATTTTTAACTCTTCCCTCAATAAGCGAAGACCAAGTGGAACCCATGATTTAACGAATCATGTGCAAGCATGGAGAAATCATAACGAAGTAGCCTATAAAGTTTTGTTTTAAATCATCATATAAAAAAAAAAAAATAAATTTGTGTAATTTTATCGAAGAAATAAAATGTTGTGGACGGATTTATTTTTATTAGATTAAAAAATCGTTTTATGAGGCAAGAGGAGTGTTATTTCTGTAATAGGTATCAAGGTTCTTTCGTTTAAATTAATTGTGTGTATTAATTACTTATTATTTAAAGTTAAAATATATTACGTTTTAATATATTATTTTTATTCATTTCTAACTAAATTAAGAATGACTGGTGTATTGCTACTGCTACGGTCAAGACAATGACGTGTGGACCACGCCTGGAGGGGCCTAGATGAGGCTAGAGACTTCTGGACCTGGACAGTCCTCGAAGTGCCTGGAAAGGCCCACCGCCTTACCTGCGCCCGGGTCTAGAAGATTCGGCAGTGGTACAAATAGCGGTCCCCTGAGCCTGGGTGAGTCAGTCTTAATCCGGCTCAACAAGCATCTGGGATGTATCAGTGAACAGTGACAGTGAACCGTTCGTGACAGTGTGACAGTGTAGTGAAACTGTGTGTCAGTATTGTGATAACCGGTCGGTGGGAAATTAGAAGACTGTAGTTTATATATAATTTATAGTTGTAAGTCTTAGAATAAGTCTAGCAGATTGTAAGTAGTTTATTCGTTAGGAATACCTCATTTTATATGTATACTGTTTAGTAGTTAAGCTAGTAATTCCATTATTATTGTTAATATAGTGGTTAGTAATCCCTTTGTATTTGTGTTTTCTGTATTTAATAAACATCTGTAATTTGTAAACTGGAGTAGTTCATTTCTCACACCCCGTAGCCCGTAACAATTTGGTGTCAGAAGTGGGATCATTGTAAATGGTTATAATTTTGGTTTTCTTGTTTTTGTAATTATTGGGCTACTGTGTGGAAAATGACTTCTCAGAGTGTTAGACTGAATGATTTAAAAGTTGCAGACTTAAGACGGGAGTTAGAAGAACGAGATCTGGATACTTCCGGAACGAAATCAGTATTGCAACAACGCTTGCGCCAATTTTTTGTTGATTCAGGGGAAAATCCAGACGAGATTACGTTTGAAAATGATTTCAGTAAGTTGTCTGCAACTTTTAAAACTGAATTAGGCACTGTTAAAAATGAGTTAGGTAATGAGTTAAGTACTGTTAAAAATGAGTTAAGTACTGTTAAAAATGAGTTAGGTAATGTAGAAAAGAAGTTAGGTAATGAATTAAGTACTGTTAAAAATACATTGGAGGCTAAGTTAGGCAATTTAGAAACTAAGTTAATGGAAAGTGTAGATAATAAGTTAGCTGATGTAGAATCTAGATTAGGAGAAAAAGTCGATTCAGTAGAAAATGAACTTAGGGTAAGAATAGAAGCTCTAGAAGAACGTATGAACAACCCAACGACAATCGACACCGACCAACCCTCTGAGAGAAGCCCTCACAACACCATTCCCTCCGCCAATGCTGGGATGCCACCAACACACAACACCATCCCATTGTTCGACGGGAAGACGCCATGGGAGGACTACATGACTCTCTTCGAGACAGCGGCTTCGATCCACGGGTGGTCAAAGGAGACGCAAGCATCAGCGTTGTGCCTAGCCTTGCGTGGAGACGCCTTAGGAGTGCTACAGGGGATGCCCATGTCGGAGCGGTGCAACTACGGTGAGCTGATGAAAAGACTGGAGATGCGTTTCGGCCATCGCCACATGGACCAACTATACCGTTCCCAGTTAAAGAACAGGGTCCAGAAGACCAACGAGACGCTGCAGGAATTTGAAGCAGATATCGCCCGGCTAGTGAGGAATGCCTACCCAACGGTCACCGACGACGTCTACGAGAGCTTGGCTGTCGACAAATTTCTGGATGGACTTCGAGACCCGGAAACCCAACAGGCAGTGAAACTCGCACGCCCTAAAACTTTGGGCGATGCATTGTCGCAGGCCATGGAATTCGAGGCCGTCAGGCAGTCAGTCCGTGGACATGCACGAGTTCGAGCGGCAGAAGCGGAGCCTAACGCGGCCCCCACCATCGAGGACATAGTAGCAAAGGTTTTAGAAGCCCTCAGGACCCGCAAAAAGGAGATACGCTGTTGGAGCTGCGGTCAACTTGGACACCCAAGAAGCAAGTGTCCTACCAGGAAGCCGGAAAAAGCCACAGGAAAACTAAGGAGGGTTGATGGGAAGGGGCAACTGTCAACCCGTAGCATCAAAGGCCCCAGGGTCGCCGTGAGAATCGCGACAATAGGGAGCAAGACAAATAGTTTTTATGTGGATGGAATGGTGAACGGGCAGCTGCGGAGTTTTCTGCTGGATACCGGCGCAACCATGACAATACTGAACCCGAAGGCAGTTAACGCTAAGAAGATATCACCTACCACTTGGGCGTTACGGACAGCCACAGGACAGCCAGCCGAGGTCTACGGGGAGACAGTTGCCACTTTCTTCATCGGGGGCCAACGTCTAGAGCACCGCGTTCTCGTGGCGAAAATAGACGAGGAAGTCATCTTCGGCATGGACTTGATGATCAAATACGGGATCAAGCTGGACATGTCAAGAGGTGTGATGACGCTGGGAGACGAAGAGGTCATCCTTCGGCAGGGAAAGGACCTCTATGCAGTAGTACTCTTACTAGAAGACACCACTTTACCTGCACGGAGTCAAATTCTGACGCATGGGACGATCAATGGACGACTACCGGAGGGTCAATGTCTTCTACTTGAACCAGGGAAGCACGAGGAGCAGGAAGTCGGACGCGGTGTTCTGGTTGCAAGGTCTCTCATCAAGGTCGGACATACCACCCCAATCCGACTGATGAATCTGAACAGCTTCCCGGTGACACTAAAGAGAGGAACACCAGTCGGAGAATGTACGGCCGCTACCTCAGTAGTCCGACAGCTACAACGCAACCCCCCCGAGCAACGAGGACTACCCGAAGAATTAAAAGGATTCGTGGAGGAATCATGCAGAGAACTTTCGCCTGAACAGAGCGAAATCGTGAAGAGATTGATTACCCGATGGCAGGACATTTTCGAGATCAGCTCAGGACCACGGGGTAGAACGGACATCGTCCAGCACAAAATTGACACCGGGGATACACAGCCCATCCGACAGATCCCGAGGAGGCTGCCGCTATCTAAAGGAAAGGATGCCGAGGAGATGATTAAGGATATGGCGAATGATGGTGTCATCGAGCCTTCGAGTAGCCCATGGATGTCTCCTGTCGTACTGGTGAAAAAGAAAGATGGGACGACAAGATTTGCGTAGATTACCGTCTTTTGAACAACGCCACGAAGAAGGACAGTTACCCACTCCCAAGGATTGACGACACGCTGGACACACTAGAGGGTTGCAAACTATTTTCTACCTTGGATCACCGCAGTGGATATTGGCAGGTTGGATTGGCACCGGAAGATAAGGAGAAGACGGCATTTTCAATCGGCACTGGCCTCTGGCAATTTACGGTAATGCCATTCGGGCTTTGCAATGCACCTGCAACGTTCGAGAGGCTGATGGAAAGCGTCTTAAGAGGCCTTTCTTGGGAGATATGCCTGGTTTACTTGGACGACATCATTGTACTGGGAAAATCCTTCACTCACCATCTGGAGAATCTGGAGCGGGTCTTCGAACGGCTGCGTGCAGCTAATCTAAAACTGAACCCGAAGAAGTGCAATCTCTTCCGAAGGCAAGTCAACTACCTGGGGCATGTTGTATCAGACAACGGAGTTGCTGTTGACCCAGAGAAGATTACAGCGATCACCAATTGGCCAGCACCTCGAGATAAGCACCAAGTGAGAAGTTTCCTCGGGCTCTGCACCTACTACAGGAGGTACGTGAAAGGATTCGCCAACATCGCAAAACCTCTTACCAGGCTCACTGAGGAAAAACGGACTTTCCTTTGGGATCGCGAGTGTCAGGCTTTATTTGAGGAGTTAAAGAAGAAATTGAGTAGTGCGCCTATTCTAAGCTATCCACGTCCCGAGGGCAAGTTCATTCTTGACACAGATGCCAGCAACACTGCTATTGGAAGCGTCCTTTCCCAACTCCAAGACGGGGAAGAAAAGGTTATTGGGTACTTCAGCAAAGCACTGTCAGCTCCAGAACGCAACTACTGTGTCACAAGGAAAGAGCTTCTGGCAGTGGTTAAGTCCATAGAGCACTTTCATAAATACCTGTATGGAAGAAGATTTCTACTGAGAACGGACCACGCAGCTCTAATGTGGCTGCTGCGATTCAAGTCACCGGAGGGACAAGTTGCACGGTGGATCGAGCGCCTTCAGGAATATGACTTCGAATCTGCTCATCGTTCTGGAACGAGTCACCGGAATGCGGATGCGCTCTCAAGGAGACCCTGTGACGGAAAATGCAAGCATTGTTCTCGACAAGAAGAAAAGCAAGCAACAGTGTTGCGGACTACGGTCGTTACCGACGGTTGGCAGGACACACAACTGGCAAAGGAACAGGACGAGGACCCGGACTTGAAACAAATAAGGGAATGGAAGCTATCAGGCCAAAGGAGACCAAGCTGGCAGGATGTTGCTCCAATGTCGAAAAATATAAAAACCTATTGGGCTCAATGGAACTCCATTCTACTGGACAAAGGTCTGCTGAAACGAGCATTGGAGAACACAGAGGGAGATCAGCGGAGACTACAGCTCATCGTACCAAAGATTAAAGTGCCCGAAGTACTGAGGGAATTACATGATGGAGCATCTGGTGGCCACCTTGGAGTTCACCGGACATTAGAAAAGGTTCGTGAACGCTTTTACTGGGCAAACCTCAAGGACGATGTGTTAGATTGGTGCCGGCGGTGTGCAACTTGTGCCGCCTCTAATGGACCGATAAGGAAAAAGAAGGCACCTATGAAGAAATACAACGTAGGAGCACCATTCGAGAGAATAGCGGTAGACATCGCTGGCCCTTTTCCTGTGACAGATAATGGCAACCGATACATTCTCGTGGCCATGGATTATTTTTCAAAGTGGGTGGAAGCTAACGCCCTTCCGAATCAGGAGGCCGCCACGGTTGCAGATGTTCTCGTGAAGCAGCTCGTCAGTCGGTTTGGGGTGCCCATGGAACTTCATGCTGACCAAGGAAGAAACTTTGAGTCGGCAGTCTTCACCAGGATGTGCGAGGCTCTAGGAATACGGAAGACCAGAACGACGCCTCTTCACCCTCAGTCCGATGGCATGGTAGAGCGCATGAACAGGACGATGGGTCGATATTTGGCCAAGGTAGTTTCTGACCATCAGCGAGACTGGGACCAATATCTTCATCTGTTCCTGCTAGCCTATCGTAGTTCAGTCAATGAAACGACAGGGCAGACCCCCGCCAATGTCGTGTTCGGTAGAGAACTACGCTTGCCTTGCGATCTGAAATTCGGTTTCAAGCCTGATGAGGAGGTCGCCGGAGAAGACTACGTCACGAACCTACGGAAGCGAATGAACACTATTCACGAGAAGGTTCGCACAAACATCCAGGGAGCAAGTGACAGAATGAAGGAGCGTTACGACATCAAGGCAGAGAAAGGTGGCTTCCAACCTGGAGACTTGGTCTGGCTACACGATCCTCGAAGAAGGCAAGGCTACTCACCGAAACTTCAAAACTCCTGGGACGGACCGTATGAGGTCATCAAGAGGATCAATGATGTCATCTATAGGATCAGGAAGCAGCCCAAAGGAAAACCCAAGGTAGTCCATTTCAACCGATTGGCTCCATACAAGGGAAACCATGGCCCTACAGAGGAACAGCAAGTGAGGAACCTCACCGACAAGGACCTAACTCCCCATCCTAAGGCGCCAGACTCCCTTAGGGTAACGCAGACAGTTTACAGAGACATATTCTCGTTACCGGTAGACTATGCTCTAGCACATTGTGTCGCCGAACATCTGAGGAATTCCCGGGGGATTGCGACGGTCTTCAGGAAGAAGTTCGCTGGAATTGAAGAGCTGGAACGCCAGGGACCAAGAGTTGGGAAGACTCTCCATCAAGAGCATGAAGGCCGGCACCTGTTTTACTTGGTTACCAAGAGTTCATCAGAGCAGAAGCCGACATACGACACACTGCGCCGGAGTCTTGACGACCTGCGGAGAAAGCTTCTGGAACTGCGTGTCACCAAGCTCGCCATCCCGAAGTTGGGTTGTGGATACGATGGCCTGGAGTGGAGGATTGTCAGGAACATTGTAGAAGAGACGTTCGCCAACTCTGGAGTCATCATAATGGTATGCACGTTCAACCCCTGGAAAGACAAAACACCTACATCGGAGGAAGATCAGCATCGCTCAGCTTCTGCAATCTGTGCTCTGGGGCAGAGCACGTCTAAGGAGGGGGTAGTGCTACGGTCAAGACAATGACGGGTGGACCACGCCTGGAGGGGCCTAGATGAGGCTAGAGACTTCTGGACCTGGACAGTCCTCGAAGTGCCTGGAAAGGCCCACCGCCTTACCTGCGCCCGGGTCTAGAAGATTCGGCAGTGGTACAAATAGCGGTCCCCTGAGCCTGGGTGAGTCAGTCTTAATCCGGCTCAACAAGCATCTGGGATGTATCAGTGAACAGTGACAGTGAACCGTTCGTGACAGTGTGACAGTGTAGTGAAACTGTGTGTCAGTATTGTGATAACCGGTCGGTGGGAAATTAGAAGACTGTAGTTTATATATAATTTATAGTTGTAAGTCTTAGAATAAGTCTAGCAGATTGTAAGTAGTTTATTCGTTAGGAATACCTCATTTTATATGTATACTGTTTAGTAGTTAAGCTAGTAATTCCATTATTATTGTTAATATAGTGGTTAGTAATCCCTTTGTATTTGTGTTTTCTGTATTTAATAAACATCTGTAATTTGTAAACTGGAGTAGTTCATTTCTCACACCCCGTAGCCCGTAACACTACTAAGGGGGCTGTTAAAAGGAACATTTCAGATGACATAAAAATGTACGCTCTACGTTTTATATAACTTGGGTTTTTAAAATGAAATAAAAAAGCTGGATGATTTAAAGAAGCGCTGCGTACTCATAACACTTTAAATAAAAATATAAAAATTAAATTAAAACATCATATGAGTTAGTCTAATACTAAATTAACAAATCTTATATTTTTATCTTCTATCTTATTGATATATAAAAGTTTTTAATATTATATTCTCATGGTTTGATTATTTTGATTTTTTTTTTTAAATTACTCATATAAAGTGGCAGATGCACACTGCGCACAAGAAGGCAAAGGTAAATAAGATAAAGATAAGTCCCCTTCATCTCACGCACAAGATGTTGCTCAAGATTTACGACTGGGTTGATACTGTTCAGCAAGATGAGACGTGTGATAGCCCATGTACCAAGTTACCATCTTCCAATTCCTGTGTCATCCTGCGGGTGCAACATGTGTCCCCCAGCTATTGCACAATAAGTGCTTCCTTTCCGGGGCACAAAGATGTCCTTCGCTTTTACATGTATTTAACAACTTTAGGCCATCAACCTTAAAAAAAACAAAGAAAAAAAAACCTGTACTATTAAAGTCTAAGGGTCTTCCACTCAGTGTGTAACAAGTATACGTACGGTTTCCAAACCAACGGCTACACAAACAGACCCACGACTTATGTACAAGAATAAATAGTTAACCAGCCGTATCTGGATTCAAACCTGGAATCTGTACACTAGTGGCCTATCGCTCTATATTGGGTTTAGGTTTTGAATGGGATGGAATGTTTTTTAAAACTTTATAAACTACCAATTCTTCACAACTTATGCTAAGTTAATTAAATGACTGTTTAATACTATCTATAAAAAAATCTGGTGCAGGCAACGCAGAATTGTCACTTATTTTAGATAAAACAATATTACAACATAAAATTATTACGTGCACAATCAGCTATGTTTGTGATCTATTCGTCATTTTACATCACGGCGTACAACTTTGTATATAAGAAAACATTTTTTTCTAACATAGTCATGTTTTCAATGGTATATCATACAATTATATTATTATTTTTGTTTGTTAAAAAAAAAAAATACCTAAAAATATGTTTCATCAATTTTTTTTTTTTTTTTTTTTTTTTTTTTGTTAACAGATCAAATGTATGTTATTTATGTACACTGATGTATGGATATTAATTAAAAAATTATACATGTGCTTGAAAATATAAATTTTTCTTAACACATGAGATTAGTTGTTTTGTTTTTTTTATTGATTTTTACAACTGTATAAACAATATATATATATATATATATATATATATATATATATATATATATATATATATATATATATATATATATAAGTAAAAGGGCTGAAATCACAAATGTGGCATAAAATAAACTTGTGAACAGGCTACCCAGTGGTAGCACTTCAATCATTCTTTTAGGTAACACTAATGATTATTTAATTAACAGGTCTCGGGGCCACCGTCGTTTCAGGCGCCTCGAATGATTATCAGGAAGAGATGGAGATGTGTGTTTGCGGACAAGCGGGTTTGAGTGGCCTGGTAGATTGGGATTAAAGGAGGTTTATCGAATTTGGGCTAAGTCTGCAACTAGTGGGATATTGGAGTCTCTATGCATGATTTTATTAGTAACAAAATAAGGAGCATTGAGAATTTTGGATTGCAAGGATTGGATCCGGGAGGAATTTGATGGTTTAGTAGAACCCCATAGCTCAATGCCATATATCCAAATTGGTCTAAGAATGGTTATATAAATCAGTTTTTTGTAGTAAATAGGCAGTTTTGATCGTTTGTGAAGTAAGTGTTGTATTATCTGCGAGCAGTTTCCTGTCCTTTATGTTTAGTATGAGGATAGAATAGTTTTTTTATATTTTGTTTTTATAATTCTTATTCGTCTTATTAGTTTTAGAGGGTGCATTAACTAAATAGAAAACTACTCAAATAATAAGTATCTACATATATATTTGTTTCAACTATAATAAAACTTTGTAGGCTTGAGAAATAAACGAAAAAAAAATCAAAATAGTAATAATAAATGTTTTTCGCTTAAAAGTGAACATTTAATATTTATGTCCTATAATGATCTAAGTGAAAGTTATCAGATGCGCTTGCAACGGCAAGGTATCATTATAAATTACTGGTCGTAATATAGTAAACTTCAACTAAACTGACATAGATTAAAAAAAAAGGGGCGATTATCATTTTCAGCTGTCTAACGATCCAACGAACTAAACTTTTCCATCAAGATTAAAGACCTTCCTGCCAGTTCACCAAGAAGATGAAATAATGATCTTGTAACTGGCGGATGAGCATTTAATTCTGAAGCTTCCATTGATAATCCTGAGTGACTCGGGAGGCTGAGCGGCGGGTGGCCAAAGGATGCACCCCGAGAACATAAATTCCCAATATAAAAAGCCAAGGACAGCGGCTCCCGCCCTCGGTCGGGGCCGGTGACCGCGCGCCTCCACGTGTGCTTTGGCGTCGTCCTCAGGATCTACCATCTTCAGGGGCAGGAAGAACGTCAAGTATAAATTGATCTTTAGTAGCTACAAATACCGCAAAATATTTCTTAATCCTTTTATTCAGGCATGCATCCTGGAGTATCCCTGTGTTTGAAAGCCAAATTCATGATCTTACATCAGAAATGTACTGGCCAAACTAATCCGTTGGCTCAACCCCTTTCAAGTTCCAACCATCCTTATAATCCTCCTCGTAGGTTAAACGTTCAGTGGTCAAAAGATCTCTGATTTATATGCAATGGCAATGTGCTGCTTATTTACTCATATCGTGAGTGTGCGTGGCTCTAGCGCCCTACCTCAGTCTCTACTGGCTCGCGAAAACATTGACGCGTCTGAATGAAAGGCGCTAGGATCTCATGGTAACATATTTTGACATCTACTGTCGGTCGGTTTTTGATTTGGAGTATTTATTTAATGAATCTTAAGCCTTTGCATACGGTTGTGCCCTCTCATTGGACATCACATTTTATTAGAGATTACGTAGGACCAACTTACACCACCGCATTTTTTTAATGTTATTAGAAAAGTATATTTTTCTGTAAAAATGTCCAAAAACCGATCAAATTATGATAAAAAAATCAAGATGCATGATAAATAAATGTGAACTGCACCTTCGCAGTAGAATTAGTGGAACTTTCTGATTCCATTTAATATTAAACCTGCATACCTTACTCTATTATCCATATAGGGAATTGCTTTAGAATTTTTCATATTGTATAAAACTATAAAAACTAAATTAGTAGTTTTATAGACCACTAATGCATATAAAACTTGTTAGGAAATATGGTTAGTACAATTACTTGAATACCTGATTAGTTAAATACACTACTTGTTACAAAAGTTTTACACATATCATCATGATTACAGTTTTCGCGTCAAATTATCGTCTAGTTACCAGTAGGCAGCGTGCAAAACGGTTCCGAATACGAATGGATATATATAGGTATGAATTTGGTCAAGGTTATTTTTTTCACCCTCCTTTGCATTTAATTATTTTATTTCTATTTACTTTGTTCATACGGTATGGATGGTTTCTTATAACTCCAAGTGCTCGCATTTTGAAAGCTGGAGCGGTAGCGAGTTCTATATAATTCTAGAAGCCCTTTACCTCTCCAGCACCTAATCGCGTGCAGTTTATATATACTTCGTTTATATGCCCCGCTAATATTTATAGCCTATAGTGTGGTAGATAGTATTATTTCTTAATAAATAAAATATATGAGAAAAACAAAGTATTAATGTATTAGTTACACATATAGTTCTCCACCCGTACCCAAGTATGTTCCAAAGTTTCATAACATTAATTTATTGCTTGATTTCTTAGTACAATGTTCATTATTTTTATACCAAAAAATCATCTTATATTACTCTTTGTTTATTACTGTTATCTATTAATATTTTATTACTGTTATCTATTAATATTTTATTACTGTTGTCTATTAATATTTTATTACTTTTATCTTATTATTGCTTATTTTTTACTCTTAAAATCAGCAAATGTGAAGATTTATGCAGGTAATATTGACATGTGAAGCATGAGGAAAGATCAGTACCCAAGTACACCGCAGCACGCCATCCTTGACTTGATCGACTAATAATTAACTCAAGAGATCTCCTATCTTTTTGTTGTCCGTGTAAGTTATTTCGTTCACTGTTGGAAAGTATAAGTTTGTGTAAGGTTTTGAAAGTAACTTACCAAGTAACATAGCCTGGATTGGATCCTGATGTTTTTCAATAATTGTGGTATCATCCCCGTATAAATCAATTGATGTGTTAGAGTGGATTGACATGTCATAAGCATATAGAATTTAATGTAAAGGCGCCAGTATTTTACTAAGACTGGTCAAATTGATGAAAACGTCAAGCCCTGCCGGACTGAGAAGAATCTGTTGAAGAGAAAAGATTGAATGATTAGGTAGTAAGTGTACGGTAATATGGTTTTCAATTCAAGTGCCAGACTCTATCAAAAGTCTGAGCGACATCTAAGAATACGCAGTTGCATAGAGTTTTTGCTGTAAAGTATTGCAACTCAGTCTGTTACACTTAGTAGTTAATATGTCGCTGTATGTAGTAAACGAAAGCTATTATTTTTGTTGTTATCTTATTTTTCATAGCCCTGATGATGGCCTTACATTTAGGCCGATACGTCGGCAAGAATATACTAAGTGTTTCTTATTACTAAGATATTTGTACTCTACACTCCACACATATTCCATCATAAGGTAATTTTACAAAAGTTTATATTAAACATAGCTTACTAAAATACTATATTCCTTTCCTTCCTTTCTTCCAGTGGCGCGACAGGCCGTGTAGGCCCTGGGCCTCGCGGTGTAAACTCCTGCGAGTTTACACTCACGCTTCACGATGCTATTTTTAGTGTAGGGTCATCACTCCCTACGACTAATTTTGTGAGTCTTTGTGACCCTTTGGCTGACGGGTCTCACATACCCGGGGGAGAGCTTGTGAGTGAATCCACATTTTTCTACATCTTTATAAAAGCCCTGCCGGGACTGGGGTTCGAACTCAGAACCTGTAGCATGAGAGACTAGCGCGCTAGCCACTCAGCCACGGACTAAAATACTATATTCAGTATATTTAATGTTTAAAGTAAAACACTCCGTTACCTAAGTTAATGATAGAACATTTCTCAGTACAGGGTAATACGGAAGCGTCGAAACTGAGAAGGGATTCTTAATCTGTAAATAATTGGCGTAGATATTAGCTCCTGCTCTTAATATAAGATGACTCCGTAGAAGATGAAAATCCAGGTGAAGACTTCTTAGAGGCCGTGGGCGGAGCGTTCGGTGGAGGGCTTAATGTGGGCTAATTTGGCTGCAGTCCCCGCTCGTGAGAAAGGATTGCTCGCTAACTGGAAGCTCTTAACATTATTCCCACGATCCCGCCTTTCGTAATTCTTATTATGAATTTTACGATCAGGTCCTTTCATCGGTGGCCTATGCGTCTATGTTTTAAAAAAGGGTTTTAGTTTCCCAGAAAGAGGCTTGACCCAAAATCCGATAATTAATAATCTAATTCAAATTATCATACATTTTTATTTAAGAAAAATAAGGCAGAGTTCCGGGCTGGAGTTCTGTTTAACGACCAGTTTCTCCCCATTATGCTTTTGCAACGTCCCCGCACTCAGCCTCCATAGGTTGAGAAAAAATTAATGGGATCTCCTGGAGTCTTGTTTACCCACTACTAATTGGACAGGCAGCCTGGCTCGCAGTCATAGAGACTATATTGTAAATAGTTTTTATTTAGTCGACATATAACAGTTAAGAGCCAGAATTAGACTTTTCT
Organism: Piezodorus guildinii; assembly: GCA_023052935.1. Classification (NCBI taxonomy): domain Eukaryota; kingdom Metazoa; phylum Arthropoda; class Insecta; order Hemiptera; family Pentatomidae; genus Piezodorus; species Piezodorus guildinii. The sequence continues at coordinate 39,350,075 of CM041292.1, read as the reverse complement.
AGAATCATTGAAGATAAGCCTAGAAATATACATAGAAGTAGAAAATGACTTTATTTTAGGATGGAGTCCCTCAGGAATAACCAATATATAATATATGTATGAAGTATATACAAACCTTATTTAATCATAATGTACAATGGTGATTGAAAAGAGAAAAAAATAGATGAAACAAATGAATAAAGAAACCTTCAGAAAGATAGTTTTGTCTAGGAAAATAAAAAAAATGTATTGATAAAAAAATTGTGACTTTGAGCAATAACAATTTTTCTTTATTCAAAATGTAATATCAATTATTTATATGTTACAAGCGTTATGTGACCTTATGGGATGATAGGAGTTAGTGGAAAAGTTGTGATTTGTATAAGGAAAGAGAAGCAGCATGGCGGGCGGATAAAATAACGATTTAAAAAAAAAATGACCATTCAACAAATATTATTGAGCGGAGTGAATAAAATCAAGTGCGCTCAACACACGAATGCCAATTATCTTACTTATTGAAATGAATTTTAAAACATTTAAATAAAGTAAAAAATAAATAAACAGTAAAAATGGACGTTAAGCCCTCCCGAAATATTTTAATGTAGATAAAATCAATATGAAATTGAGGCTCATTTAATTTTACATAAGTTGAATTAAAATTCTCAATATTTTCAAAACGTATTGCATAAACTGACACTTCTGACTCGTCATTTTTGTAGCTATAATATTACAGAGATATACAATACTTAAAGATGAAGTTTCAGAGTCGTACGATTTTGATCTCTCGCACTCAAAGAAATACCGGACTTCGGCAAAGTGGGACATACACAGCTTGTTTTTATTTTGTTATGTAGACGCAGAGAACTCTTATAAGTTTATTTCTATTGAAAACTGGAAATCAATATTATTTAAAGATAGTTGCACCTTCCCTTATTTTTCTTTTATACCGTGTGTCTCCTAAATTTATAGTAATATTTTGAGTATATTTCAGACCTTGGGAGGAAGAAAAAAGTTCGTATGACCTTAGTCTGATTTCCGACTGTAAGCAGGTAAAATAAAATTTTTAGATTTTTGCTGTTATTAATGACTTTTGTCAGAAAAACTCAAAAATGTATATTTTATGCTCACTAACAGAAAAGTAAGTGGTGATTGCAAATGAAAGGAAAGAAAATTATTGAAGAAGGTTTAAAAGTCGAACCTCCAAAATAGGAATGTAAGTGTCCCACAACCACAAGCAGAAAATTAAATTTTCCTAACAATATTCTGACATTTCAAGCAGCTGTTACTCTAAAAAAACTATTTAGTTTAATTAGCTTTAATACGGTGCAAAACAAACCTAACTTAATTGGCCAAGGATGCGAGGAGACAACACACATAAAAAAAAAAATAATAATAATAATAATAATAATAAAAAAAAAAAGCAAGCAAATATGTGTTTAATATGTATCTCATAAATGCCTAGTCATATTGTGGGGCAGATACTTGACCTCTAAGGACATAAAAACTGTTAATGTAACCCATAGTCTGCTTCTCAACGGTTAGGGAGGCAAATCAAATGTGGAGATTTTTGTGGTTATCTATGGGTTTCACCAGAAACAAGCTAAACATATCTACTTTATCAAGTAGATATCGGAACGAATATTCTTATAAATATTAAAATATAGTTTTATGCATGACCATGACAAAACTTTATTTAACTTCCCTGTTTGTTGGGTTCCACTTCTTAGCCTTTTGGGAATTTTTATCTTACTTCATTTGGTAGCAGCCATTTTTCAGTGCGTGCACATCGAGTAGGTATAATTATGTTTTAACAGTGAAAATCACAGATAACAGGAAAAAACTAAAAATTTTATTTTTCTCTTTGACGGTTGAGAATCGGAGTGTGGGTCATATGGCTTTGTTTTGTTTTTTGTTTTTTTTGACATCTGATATCAGCTCCCGCAATATGACTAGAGATTAATGGGCCACCCTGAAAATAGGTTAGTTGAAGTAGAATCAAAACTAACACCTCCAAATTCCTTTTGTCCATTTTCGGCACAGTTGATATGTTTTAATAGCTAGAGCTGTATAATCACAGCATGTTTTATACCGTCAAATTGCCATGTAATTCATAGGTGTGGAAATAAGGTTGCACCTTAGCGCAGTCTTCCCTAAATGGATCCTAGAAGCAATTATTGCATAGTTGGATATATAACAAATAATCCAGATAAGATTAGAGATGCCAGAGGCTGTGGTTAGAGGCCACACTGTGCCAGTCGTTAGCGCGGCTATTAGTGAGCCGTCCGGTGCATCGTGAGCCATTATGATTTATCGGAACTAAATGATGGGGCATCCAATCCATTGCATAACATTCCGGGGATTTAAGGATCTTCGTAGATGGACTCCTTGCGTTCTGACCCTTGACCCACTCATCTGTGGTCACTTACATCTTCCGTGGTTAGAAAATTGATATAACATCTTGGTAGCTTATTTGAGGAAGAAGTGGTTTCTTTTATTTGATAATGGAGAAAGAAAATTAAATAACATTAACTATCTTGAATGCACGATATGAATGAAACATGACCATAGACATACATGATAAAAGTGAAGCGTTGTCAAGATATTAGAGAATCCTTATTATATTTCACTTAATAGAACATCCATTTTTTTCAATAATACTTTTCTTCCTGGCTACCGCCCAGAAAGAGGCTTGAAGATGATGAAGACAAAGTCACTGTCCTCAAATATTTAAAAATAAGCCTGTACTATAACAGAATATAAAACGTCAGTCTATACTCCAATGACCCACAGGGGTACATAAATCATAAATAAATAAATATTTTTCATCTATAATATATTAGTTACATTATCAAACATTTTAACAACAGCCTCATCTTCAGCATATCCTGAAACCATTTTTAGTATCACATTATGGTTTATATTTACTAAATTTTATCATCTTTCCTATATAATTTATCAAAATATTTTTACATACCTTAAAATTTTAACTTATTAATATTATTCTCCATTTATATATAATCTTTAAAATCTTGCATTTTATTTATTTCACCACACATAATATCTATCACATTCCTACATTATATTGCTTGTAAAATTCTTAACCGATAATTTTTAATCCTACTTTACTCTTCATATTTTGTTGTTATCCTTCCTTCTTACAGTACTTCCACATTTATCTTTTTTTTTTTAAATCAACAAATTCTATCTATGTTTTTGTTCACTAGATTTATTTTTTCGAACCTGTCAGCAGTAATGTAACTACCAGCAAATGGGCTATATTAATAAATTAACATATCAACATATCAGCAAATTTTCTGTTCAGGTTTTTTTTTTTTTTTTTTTTACCTATGTATGTTTCTCTAGATTTTTCTTTACTTAATTAAAGTCCAGTTTTTTTTTGTTTTATCAGACTAGTAATAAGCCTATTGTTATTTGATTAGGGCCATTTGAAGGGTACATAATTTTGGTTAACTCTTTTAAGTAGACAATAAATTTTTCAACAACAATTTTTATTGAGTAAAATTACAATCAGTCCCAATTTGGACATCATAGTAGTGCTGAATGATATCATACATACTACATTCATACAATATTTACACGGCATAAAATTACAATAAAATGTATACACAATAATGAGACAATAAATTAAGAACTTAAATTCGACAAATAAAATAAAAAAGTATTTATTTATTTTATTTAAACCAGACAATAAACGTTTAAGAAATAGAAAATGTACTCACGATATAAATGTAATAATAATATATCTATATAAAAGGATAATAATATTATAAATAAATAAACAAAACTTCTTCCATGACTTTATTCACATCATATTTTTTGTTGAGAGAAGAAATTATCCGTTCTGCAGCTATTGAGTATTTACGTTTATATCAGTATTTCGCCCGAAATTCCACCTCTTATTGATTATAAACATGTTATTATCAGTTCTTGACGATTTGAATTTCTTATGTGTTCGTCGACTGTTGTAAGATGTAAAAGTTTTTTATAGTTTGGTACTCTGGTGCATTCTTGTTATTTTTATGAATCGTAATATTTTTTACTTTAGCATTTAATGTTGTTATTTTTAACTGTACTCTATGACCATTAAATTAATAAAGTCATTTATTGCATAAAACATTAACATACTTATTGATTAATAATGTATACGTATAATATACTCGTACATGAAACATATCTTGATTCTTGGATGTCCTGATACAACAGATTCCTTCCGTAAAACTGAACATTTATTTCTGTCTTTCCTAATATAATTCATCGTGCTGCTCAAATTAAAATTTTTCTTTACTTTTTTTGACAGCCAACTTGGATTGTTGTTTTTTTTTTTTTTTTTAAGTTGGCGTCCTGGTTCGATCATCATTTATAAATATCTAAGCAGAAGTTGCCTTTCGTTACCTCTCTGAGAAACCAATATTCCCTTGTCGTCCCTTGGTGTTTCTTCTTGCCAGTTCCTTTGTCGTACGAATAGTGAACGATATGACCTAGCATTAATAAACGAATTCTTCTACATATTGTGAAACTATTCCGCTGATATTATCTCTTCTTTTGTGCTGTTAGCCATACCTATTAAATGACAATATGTTTAATTAAATATGTGTATTTATTTAATTCCAGAATATATTAATTCTTCAACAATTGGTAAATGTGTGTCAATATGTAAGGTTTTAATGAAGTAATTCAATATTATTATCTAGTTTTATGAACCTCATATTATTTTATTTTTTAATTATTTACTTTTATTTATTTATCTTTATTTATTATTATTTTTTTTTTTAGACTAAAATCGATTTTAATTTTATACTTTATATTATTGAACTAAACCTAGTATTATTTTTGTATATTCATTAATTTTCTTTCTTTCTTTAGTTTTTATTATAATTTACGTTATATTATCAAATTGTTTTTATTAGTTAATTTTTAGGAATAATTATAAATTTATAATCGCTATGGGTGTATTTTGTACGAGACTATACCCCCAATTTCCCATTGTTACGAGTTGTAATAATTATTCTTTTATATTGAAAAAAAAAACATGTCTGGCTCAAGCAGCCGATCCGGAAATAAATAAATTAATTTAAATATTTTCTTGTGAGTCTTGTGTTGCGTTTTGACTGACATATTGTCCCTGTTTGGTCATTCAGTTTAAGATACATCAAAGATTGAGTACATTGTACTTTTGATAGATGTGGGTTTTCATCGATGTAAACTTAATGGTAGTTAATTTTCCTTATACTAAGCCCTTACATATTTCGATATTCCTGATGGAATCGGATTTTTCATTGCTTACACTATTGGTGATATTTATTATATAGATACAAACTCAGATTCTCATGCTTTATGAAACTTGTTGTTGGCAGCATATCTTATAAATAACTTAATTTACTACAAATTACAACTTAATTGATAATAAATTAATGCTAAAATAATTATAAAAAAACAAATTTAAAAAGGTGGAAATTAACAAGTAACTAAGAAAATAGGGGTTGAAAGATACATTCAATTTAAATTATTTTGAGAAATGAGCCAATTGCTACCTTTTAATGTTTTTGTTTGAATTTTTTCTTTAATGAAAATAAAACAAACAATAAATTCTAGATTTGATCTAGAACAATATGGAATAAAATGAATGTTTTGAAAATTTACTAATTGTAAAATTTGTTTATGAATGAGATTTTTTAAAGCTATTAGAATAATATCTGTTTTCACTTTTGTCCTCATTGTAATATTAAAAAATTGAAAACTTAAGATTTACTTATTGAAAGATTCCTATTACAATTTACATTTCAAGGTACAAAAATAAAAGATATGTTCTCAAATCAACTTTCAAAAACCTTTCGCACTAATGCAACAAATTAAGGTGGTATTGGTAAGCTCTTTCTCATGGCTGACGTGCCATTTTTAGTCAATTATTTAGGAGGGTAATTGACGATAAGCATCGTATTTTCTTGACAAGCATGATTCAATAAAAAAATTAATAACAGTTAAAATAATACATTTCCTTATAAAGAGATTTGAAGCTGAAAGTCGACAAGGTTACAAATATTTTCAATGGCGAAGTTACATATTCCATTAGATAATAAAGTTGATACACGATTATATTTTGAAGAATCTATTGATTCAGTAAATCTTAATAATAAACTTATAACAATATCAGTTACAGTTCTGGATTTTTTTTTTGTTATTGAAGCCGTAAAACAGTTTGGGCTATAAATGCCTTACTATGAGTTTTAAGTATTTATTTGTTATTTTTGAAATAAATATAAAAATTATAATGAAATGTACTCTCAGGAGATTACACTCACGTTTCTCGGTGTATTTTATAGGGTAGGATCATCACTTAACACGCCTAATTTTGTGTGTGGCCACGAGTTGGCTTACGGGTCTCATATACCCGGGGGGGGGAGGCTTTGAGTGAATCCCCTTATATTAAATGCTTAAAAAAATCCTTCCGGGCCTGGAATTCGAACTCACAACCTTTAGCGCGGGAGACTAGCGCGCTAGCCACTCAGCCATGGGCTCCCCTAATTAAAAATATAGATTATCATTAAGTCTTATATTAGCTGATGTTGCTTAAATTTAGTGTTGTACCATAAATTTAATTGAATATGAATAACAATAAATAGAAAAAACGCCAGCCTAAATGTAAGGAAAAGCTTAATAATAGAATTACTTAAAGTCATCTCTATTTTTTTTTTCTTTTAGTTTTGAGTTATTGCATTTTTTTTTAAATGTAGTTCAGGTTGTATTTTAAGATCTTTCTTTAATATTTCTTATTATAATAACCAATCATTCTATAAAGGAATAAGTGGCCATTATTCTTGCTTGTTTAATAATAATAATAATTATTGAAAGGTTCACGTCCCTGAAGGAAGATACCAAATAAATTTTTTTTTTTTTTTTTTTTTTTTTTTTTATTTATCGAGCAATATTACAATCTGTCCAATTCAGGACATACCAAATAAATAAAAATAAAAAAATCTTTCTTAGATTGCCTATTGGAAGTCGCTTTTATTTATTTATTTTGACTTTAACATAACTTTTTATGTCTGATCAGAATAAGTAATTATAATTTTGTTAGTATGAGAATATAGTAGATCTTCTTCTTCCCATGGCGCAACAGACCGTGTAGGCCCTGGGTCTTGTGGTATAATCTCCTGAGAGATTACACTCACGTTTCTCGATGCATTTTATAGTGTAGGGTCATCACTCACTACACCTAATTTTGTAAGTGGCCACTATTTGGCTGACGGGTCTCGCATACCCGGGGGAGAGGCTGCGAGTGAATCCCCATTTAATTAAATTTGTTATAAAAGCTCCGCCGGGACTTGGATTCGAACTCACAACCTTAAGCATAAGAGGCTACCTCCATAGCCACTCAGCCACGGGCTCCCCTTAGAATATAGTAGATAGTCAAGTACAATATAACGAACACACCTTTTTCATAATTTTTGAATGATTTATATTTGGAAAGTATAATAATATAATCAAATAAAACTGTTTACTAATGCACCAGTGAAAGAACTACACAAAATAACACATATCTAAATAAGTGAAGGTAAAATTGAAAAGTTAATGATAATGCATTATAAAGGTAGCATTCCAATATCTAACTTAAGATTGAAGGTTCACTGGAGAAATCTATTTTTTTCAATCTTCTATCACAAATATGTAGGTAATAAATAATAGGTTGATAATATGTCTACAAAGATTAGAATATTGAGGTCTTTATAAATAATCTCACTGATGACAAAATAAGGAGTATTTACGTTTTTTTACATAGTTGGATTGGCATGGGATAGTTCAGTTAATAGGCCAATCCTATATGTTTAGCTAGGACGTTTCTCAGAAATTATTTTTTTCAAAATGTAGGAAGAAAATAAATATTTAGAATAATTATTACTTGCTATTTTGAAGTACATAATATAAATTAATTAACAAACATATGTATACAATTTCATCCTCTTGAGACACTTGTGGGATAAATCCACTCTTTAATGAAGCGAAGGCGGATGCTACAATAGCAAGCAGTTACATAAAAGAGATTGGGGCGAACTTTAACCCTTGGTATCACGCAAATCCATCTACCAATAAATGTGGCGAAATTTCGGTCGTAGGCGGACAATTATAAGTCGATGGTATTTACGGAGGAAAAGGACGAATTAAGACATTGTATCCTTTATCGTTTGGAAGAGCACGGAGGAGACTATTTATTACCAGGACATCTTAGTCGGTCGGAGAAAGGATATTCTCTGATTCATGGCCGGTGGGCTGGGTGCCGATCTCCGTTTGGACATCCTAAGATCATCCCATTCTTGCACGTTTTTCCGGTTGCAGAAGATTTTCGATCAAGGGCGAGATAGCTGTTTCAAGATTCTTAACATCGGATGCTATTTCTAAAATCTTGAAAAATTATAGACATGCACAAATCCAACATCCGTATTTTTACACAAATAAACTGTATATTAAGAGTAGGGATATTTCAAAGGAAATATCAATATGTCTCTTATTTTAGCTAAATATCTTGATTACTTTAAATCAAGGAATATTTGACTCCTGCCTCAGTGTTAATAATATAAAACTATCTGAAAAAGCTATACTTATATCTCCAGTTTGAGAAATAGTTTGCTTTAGTTTCCTCGTCAAGACTTTTAGATTATACTAAAGAGACAAGGATTCGTTTTTACTAATTTTGGTTTAATGCACAAAAACAAAAAAATTTTATGTTTAAAATTATGTCATGTCATTTGTTGTTGTTTTTTTGTGCTGAAGGGTCCAATATTTGTAAAGCATGAAATTAAACTTTTTCATGATTTTATAGTGCCCAAAAGCCTCAGATTTTATGCATGCTACTTACCAATTAAATTTTACTGTTAAGTGGTATTTCCAAGCAGAGTTAATGGTACTTTTAGCCTAATTTAGTTTTGAAAAAGGAACGGAAAAAAAACTTTGAAAAGCTGACGGCTTATGATTTTCCTCTTATCGCTGTAGCGATTAACCCTAAAATTTGCCTCCAATGTCGGTTTAGTTGCAAATAAATAAAAATGAAACCCTATAAAGTGTAATATTAGGTTAATCACATGGAGCAATGTGTTGCAGGAAATCATAATCGATCGTTTAATGGAGCTCCACAGCTTTACCTCATTGGACAAAAAAAACATGATAATAACTTTTCAAGTAAATCTCAACCAAATAATTTAGTAGTCGTAATCTACAAGCTGATTCTTGACTTTCCAGAAGGAACCAAAAAAAAAAAAAAAAAAAAAAATCAAAATCGAGCTAGCTTTAGGGTAGTCGCATGTGACATGTAACATTAACACTTGGATTATTAAAATTGTTTATATAGTACAATTATTTTTTTTAGATCCGGGGGAAGAGTAAAGGCAATGGACTAATTATATCTTATATATGAGACGCATGAATGTGATTTAAAGTTGGCTCAATAACAGTACTACTGATATTTTCGATACATTTGAGTGTTTATTTCGAACTTAAATTCGTTTAAAAAAGGTTCTTTAAAGAATCTGAGTAGCACATCTACTTATGATATTAAGTTTACATTAAAACCGAGGCTAAAAATCATGAGAGGAGACGAACCACCTTCGGTATATGCTACAAGTAAAAAATTTGTTATTTTGTATAGATCGAAACTTTGTTATGTTTTGAGTAGATTATTTTGGAGAAATGTGGAAAACTACCGAAATTACTATTTGTACATTCTCTAATACAAATTCGGCCTCAAATATGAAACCGATATCTCGCCTAACAATACCCAGTCCAATTGTTTAACGATAAATGATCTCCATAAGAGACGCAACATGTAAGTTGTTCTGTTAGCGATAGATTGCTACACAAACTGCTCATTTGTATTGTCGTTTAAAAATTACTAAGCAATCGAAGTTCCGTACTGAAATGCGTTAATCATTATCTAACTAAGCCCATGCCAATATGAGAGACGAACGGTTTTGGGAAATAACATCAAAATCTTTTTGGTCAGCTCTGAAAATTTGAAAATAAAGGATGGTTAATGTATCCTTAATTTATCCTAAACTTATTATTATTATTTATTTTATTTTTTTTTATCAACAACTCCTAATAAGTGTTTTGAGAACTTTGCTATATAATGATAATCATTTCTAGCCTTAAGCTTTGTCCTTACCATAGTGCCAAGTCCTATTATATCATAATTTTGTCTCAATGAAGAGTAAAAACGACTTATTATATAAAGGTGGCTAGCCGCGTTTGGGAGCTTCTTTTGCAAGATAATTAGCTGCCCTCGATCCTTAAGTGCCCTTTCACCAAGTTCGTTCTAAAGAATATAACCTTAATTTCTGGTGGTGCCATACTAGGTTACTCTTTTTTAGTTTTAGGTAGTCATTTATGCATAGATTACTAAATGGCCACAAAAAGTATAATGTATAGTATCTTCTTTGACACGCATATGTCTCTTGGATAAGCGTACTTTTATTTGGTAACGATTTTTTTTTTTTCTTTAAAAATGTTACACGTATGACACGCTCTTTCAATGTTTCTCGCATTAAAAATTGGACCAAACTTTCCGGATCAGAAATTTAGTGGAAAATATTTTTTTTTATAGTCGCTAGTACCTGCCGTTTAGGAGCTGTATTGGTTTGTATGATTTTTATTTGATTTTTTTTTAATTTTTTATTTATTTATTTATTTTTAATGAGTTTAAATAAAATTATTTAATATATTATTTATTTATTTCTATTCCTTGTATGCATCATCAAAAGAAAATCACTACATTATAGATAGACATATATATCATATATATTTTTCCTAGGTGAGGAAAAATATTAAAACCATTTTTTAAAGAAATATATTTCTTTATCAATTATAATGCTCTTCATCCTTTTTTTATTTTATAAATGTTGCATATTTCGATGGAAAATTTAAAATAATTATTATAATTTATAAAATAATAATAAATATGTTCATAATGTTAACTTTCGTTGCATTGTTATGAACATGTTATTTCTAAAATCAAAAATCAATTTCCTTATTTAAACAGAATGTAATATAAAAAGTTTATATGTATAGATACCTCAGGAATACATATATAAATATATTAATGAGAATAATACTTCGATTTTAGGGAATCTGCTAACCCATAAATCAAATAATATTTTTTGTTTCACAGTCTGAAAGTCATACTATTTATAAAAAACAAATGAAGTTCATAATGTAAAATTTTCTGAGTATAATTCCTCATTAATTTTATCCAAAATATAAAGTGAAACTAGTATTTTGTTCTATTTACTTATTTTTCTTTAACTTAAAGGTTATGAATTTTATTAGCGAACACCCTTTGTTTGGGGATGGTCCCGAGACAAATAAATATTAGTATTATTATTATATTGTAACTATAAAAACTTCTTAAAATAGCGATCAAAGCGATTCCACGATTTTTTAAACAATACGTATACTCGACCCTAAATCCTTCAGTCCATTGAATACGTATTTATTGAAAGTTTTAAAAATGGCAATTAAAATAAATTCTAATATATCCCGTTATATTACCTTTAGCCTTTGTTCCGCATACACCTTTGGACAGCTTTGGTTCTTTGGACGCCTATTTGAAAACCTTACTAACTTGATAACTTCACACTAGACTTAAACGACTAAAAACTGCTTGAAGATACCCACCACTGCAATATCTATATTACAAACACTTAAAATGTCTTATCTACAATACAAAACTAACTTATATTACTACCATCAAGCTTACATGTATTCTACATAATTGGATGAAGCTAGGGGGATCCACCAAACCATCTAATCCCTGCAGCATCCAAACTTTGCAATCCGATATCCCAGATAAATCCTGAACGATCTTTAATTTATCACCAGTTCAGCCATCCACAAAAACCTGAATATCACATTAGGTGCAGACACAACCCGAAATGAATATAGCTCCTTTAATTCCAATCCTCCAGCTGCGTAAATCAACTTGTTCGTAAACTCTATCTTTCATCTATTTCTAATACTCTCCCGAAGGGCAATACGGTAAAAAGAGAATGACTTCGTGACCTATAATAAGTTCTACTAATTGGCAGTTTCTTTATACGACGCCCATAATTGTAATTTAGCACGTTTGCTTGTCGCATTCTTTTCTATATACAGTTGTTAATATGGACAATATATTTAAAAAAAACTCATTGTCACCCAACATCATTTACTCTTCCAGAAATTAAAATATTGAGATGAATGTTTTAATATGTATATTTTTTTTTAAATAAGAGAAAAAAAAACGATTCAAATTATAATAACTGAATCTTTGTATTTTAAATGGAAGTCTGTGATAATGAGACCTACCTTTTAAATGAATATATAATATTTAAAAAATACTAAATGGAAGAATTCTGGAGTGCATTATTTCGGCTTGATTTTCCGATTAGATAATTCAAGTATCGAATATGTATCACAAAACATAAACTCATGATATCATGATTTCTATTAGTATATATAAGACTGTTTTGATACAAATATTGTAATATTGAATAAAGGAAACAGTCTGTATTGTAACGCCTTCTAATGATAAATAGGCAGACCCGCATAGCTTAGCTGCTCTTCGTATTAGATCTATCTAAGGAAATATTGAAGAGCATATTTATTCTCCAACTTCACCTATTTTCGTATTTTTACGTATTAATTCTCTTAATATACAAGTCTTTTTCCAGTTATTTACGTAAAATCTTCTTTCTTTTTATTTAGTGTTGAAAAAGTAATTAGATTGATTTGAAAAAATAACAGAAAATTATAGTGGGAAAAACTGTTAATATGAATATAGTTTGTATATGATTAATTGCCATCAATAGGGGTACTCACTACGTTTGCTATAGCATGCTATTTGTGCTATTGTGCTAAACCCATCAATTTTATACAGGAAATAATTGTAGAATCTCGACGGGTTTAGCAAAATAACATAAATAGCATGCTATAGCAAACGTAGTGAGTACCCCTAATATGCATCCTTTGCTAAGCTTCATTTTGTTTAAGATTTTCTATAATTATTGAGCGTTAACGATAAAAAAATGACTGGAAAAATAGGTATCACTATTCTATAGATGGTATTATTATAAGTTAGAGTATAAAGAAACCATTCAAGTTTCCTGTTCCTTGTCAATATTGAATATTTAGGTTAGTTATTTTAACAAAGATTGGCTTGGGAGCATTAAATTAAATAAAGCTCAAATTCATTCGATTGGTCTGATGTGAATCACAGTAAACAATATATATGCATTTAATTATATAGCTGAAATTATTTTTAATTAGACATGTGATAGTAAGAGGGATAATTTGAAATATGGAAAAAATTAAAAAACAATTCTTAAGTAAATATAACCGTATCCTCGAGTGAGAAGTAAAATAATGTGAGTTTATTTCTATTTTAATGGACTTCAAAATTCCAATATAACAGACATTGCATTAAAATGAAAACAAAATATAATCTATAGAAAATGTTTTAGAAAATCCAAATAATCATTTCATCGTTTTTAGCCTAGCTTTTATTTACTTTTTCAAAAATATTTGACGTTTCCTACAAAATTTATAATAAATTTTGTCGACTTGATATTTGTTAAATACTTGATGCTGTATGCCTCTGGAAAAATATATCTTGTCAAAACCCAAGAAATATTTATGTTTTGGGGATTTTCTAAGCAATAAAAAAAGTTTTTTATTATTGTGCCCATTCATATGTTTTATTTATACTACTAATGATATGTTGTACCATTCAAATGACATAAAATGGAAATAAACAAGGTAAGCTATGAAATACTTTGTTTCTCCTAGAATAAATAAGTATTCCATGTATTTTTAATTAAAATATAATTAATAATTATAAATCTTCGGACGGATCAGTATAGATGTCAATGGAATAACAAACTATAAATCTGAAATGAAACCATAAATAAAATTAGTAAGGAAAAATATTATAACTAAATTTATTGGGCATTATCATGAACATTTATAAATTGCCGTGGCGGGAGCTGGCCGTTACAGAAGAAGCCTAACCAGTTCCAAAGCCATTTGTAGGCTGGATAGGGACAACCTAATAGTGAAGTTTATTAATTAGTAGAATTACGGAATTACTAATTTCATTCACTCTTCATTATTATCAAAAATTATTTTATAAATTGTAATTTTTCAACCATTCTTATAGATGTAATTTAATTAATTATAACTTAATATTTATATAATTCTACAGGCCATTATTTTATTTTTAATAACAGTAATTGAACGATTCCAGCTAAATTAATTAGTATTGGGTTGTTTCACATGAAATGTCCGTTTTTAAAATACATGAAGGATTTTGCAGGTCTCTGTTGTTTTCTTCCGAATGTTTATATTTAAAGTAAACAGTTACTAATCCTCTACCTTTGTATTATAAACATTAGCTTCCCAATCAATTACCTACTCTTTAGTATGCCTCCAAATATGAACATGAAAACACGCGATTTTCGAGTAATATTGTTGTACGAGTTTAAACTCGGCCATTCAGCACCTGAGGCCGCTAGAAATATTTGCAAGGCGTTTAGGGAAGGGAGTGTTAATGAACGGACCATTCGCCGTTGGTTTGCTAAGTTTTCAGCTATGGATACCGTCTTGGAAAACTTGCCCCGAGGAAGACCTCCTTCCGTAATAGACAACGATGTCCTCAAACATACAGTAGAAGGGAACTCCTACCAAACAGTTAAGGACTCTCAGCACAACTAAATGCAAGTGCATCTACCGTTTCCAGACATTTAAAGTGTATTAGGAAAGTAAAAAAGCTCGATACATGGGCACCTCATGATCTCACTGAGCGGTAGCAAGACCCCATGTTTCAAAACATACCGTGCAAAAATTGAAAGAACTGGGCAACGAAGTTCTTCCGCACCCACCATATTCTCCCGACTTGTCTCCAACAGATTACCACCTGTTCAGGACTTTAGACAACTTCGTCAATGGAAAACTTTTTGAAAACGATGATCAAGTGAAAAATGCGTTTTCAGATTTTGTTTCACTTCAAAGCTCAGTTTTTCAGTTCGAGGATAAAAAAGTTGGTGTCACTTTGGGAAAAATGTGTAGAAAAAGAAGGTTAATACTTTGAATAAAATTATCTAGTTTTTATATCGTATTTTTAATAAAAATCCTTTATCTTGAAAACGAACATTTCATGTGACACAACTCAATAACTTATTCTATTACCTTGAAGCCGTAACCTGAATGGGGTTTAAATCTATTTATTATTTTTTTTTTCTTTCTAATTAACTCAAATCACGATGTTCGGAAATAAATTTGGGTTATCGTTTCGACGGTATTTTTAGATAAGATGATTGGTGATATAGACACTAGTCAACCAGTCATAAGTTTTTCCAAATGATTTTAAATCTAATAAACAAATTTTGGATTATCTTAATATTTGATGTATTTTATTTTTATAGTATTTAAGGCTCCATAATGATTTTACTCGCTGTATCGTTGTTAACTTAAAATGTAACGATCTTGATTTATAATTCACTATATAATCTTCTAAACACTGGTAAAAAAACAGGTAGATATATAAGTTTAACTAATTCGATGACTAACATAAGAAGTAATGAGCAAACTTTTTTTTTCCGATATTTTTGTTTTTAAACGCAAGAACAGCAATATGGATGTATTATACAGCATTGGAAAGCTTAAGATTTTAGAAAAAATATTATTTCGGAAAAAAAAATGTAAAAGTTAATAGAAAGTGATGAAAAGCGGATTAAACTGCCTGTTTGTTAAATATATAACAATATAATATATTGAGGATGTGCAGTCAACTGTAGAAACTATTATAGTTGGAAATAATCATAAGTCAGTCTTTTTTTAAATATTTTAATGTTGGTGACGTTTCGGCTCAAGCTTGTGAGCTATCATCAGACATTACTGAGCCATGTCCAAGCATGAACTCTGCATTATGCTTTATGCTTGGACATGGCTCAGTAATTGTCATACAATAATGGTCTTGTGACCCTGATGATGGCTCACAACCTTGAGCCGAAACGTCGGCAAAATTAAAATATAAAAAAAAAAGACTCACTCCGGATTATTTCGGCCCTGGGCCTCGTGGTGTAATCTTGGTGTAAACTTCTCTACTTATGATTGAGAGTGTGTGGCTCTAGCGCCCTCACTCAGTCTCCACTGACTAGATTGGTGACGCGGCTGACTGAGAGGCGCTGTGATCTCCTGACATTGTGCCTCAGCATCCATTTCTGGATGCAGAGGTTCGATTCGGAGTTCCCAGGGGCAGTATGTAAATATTGTATATAGGTATGAATGTGGCCAAGATTATAATTTTTTTTTTTATTTCTTTTTTTTTTTTCATTTGTTATTGAGGTATTTTATTTTTTGTTTGTTTTACTTTGTACATATGGAATGAATGACTTCTTTTATCTCTAATACTTATTGCCCAAGATAGTGGCAGATTGTATTACTTCTCAATAAAGCAATATTTTCTAAAAAAAAAAAAAAAAAATTTGTGAGTGGCCGGCCACCATTTGGCTAACGGGTCTCACATACCCGTAGGAGAGTCTGTGAATGAATCCCCATTTAATTACATTATTATAAAAGCCCCGTTGGAACTGGGATTCGAACTCACAACTTTAGCATGAGAGACTAGCGCGCTAGTTACTCAGCAACGGACTCCCCGATTATTTCCACCTATAATAATATAATGAATTATTTCCTTAAACAAATATTTCTATCGAAAGTCAACGTAATTTATTCTTTAACATTTTTTTCATATACGTATATTTTAACATTATTTAAAAATACTTGCATGGATTTTGGCAACGTAGGTATGTGAATGTCATTGCGCTCACCAGACTTTTTTTCTTTTTTTTTTTGTTGACCCATTTGTTGGTTGTCACTTTACAGCTTACTGGTGCGAATTAGTTAATTGAAGTGAAAAAAAGAATAAATCGTAGGAAAAAGATGTTAATTGGAATAATAATGTATAAGGTTAATTAATTCGATAAATAACTTAAGGAGTAAAGAGCAAAAATATTTTCTTGATAAATTGTTTGTGTTTTTCAACATAAGAGCAGCAATATTGATGCATATACGTTGGAAAGCTTACGATTCTAGAAAAAATATGACCTTGAAAAAAAAAAATGTAATAGTTAATAGAGGATGATGAAAAGCGGACTAAACTAACCGATTGCTATACACATATATATATATATATATATATATATATATATATATATATATATAGAAGATTATTTACTAAAACAAATGTTTTCATTTAATGTCAACGTAATTTATTCCCTTTTTTCATATACGTATCATTCAACTGTATTTAAAAATACTTGCATTGATTTTGGTTACGTAGGTAAGTGAAAGTCGTGTGTTGCGCGCACCAGATTTTTTTTTTTATTATTCAATTCATTTGAAGGATGTTGCTTTACTTCTTACAGGTTCGAATTTGTTAATAAAGGTGAAAGAAAGGAACTTCTGGTTGGAAAAATATGTTAATTGGAACTAATTTACTGTAAAAAAAAAAGAAGAAAATTAAACGATTCATAGGTTATTAAGTTATAATGATCAGTAATGGTGTGATGGTACCATATCTGAGAGGGATCCTACAGAGGAGATTCCTAAGATAATGAGCCTGCCAGGATTCCAGAGGCAAGGTCACCTCCAAGAGTGGGATGCCCGCTGCTTTCGTATTTTGCAACGGTTAGCCGGATGCGCAAGCAACTACTAATATACGCCAACGTTCTTAACTGGCTATTAAAAAACTATGGCAGAGCGGCTGATGATATTCCACTTTTACCTGAGGGAGATGTTCCTCCGGACAGAGTAGACACTCGCTGGCCCTGACGCAAGAGGTTTCCCAACCAGCCTTCAGGGTCAAGTTGAACCTAAGATTTATGTAAGAGCTGTTGACGGCGGGCATCGGCTTCTCTGTAAAGATAGCCTTGTTAATAGCTGCCTGAGCATTTCTGTATAATAATAACCTCGTCTCTATTAGGCACCTGTATAGTTTATCATATATTTCTTAACTGAGATGTTACAATTACTATATAAGTGGTGTCAATTAGAACTGAATAATATATTGTATTATCAGAGTCGGTCAAATCGACTAATTTTAGAATCCATTCAGAAAGAGATTTTTTATTTTATTTTTTTCTCTTCATATCTATATTCACGCCTGTCAGAAGCTATCTGACAATCAGCAAATGTGCTGTACCAATGTGAGATAAGACATGGTAAGCATGGGAAAGGAAAGTTCCCATCAGCACCCCTTCCAGGCTTTGATTTAGTGGAAAAGGCTTCCCTTTAGCATTCTTCTGACTGGCATTTCAGCTATTGACATGTTAATCAATCTATTGTCGTATCCGTTAAATTTACTGTAAAACGAGAATATAGTATTCGTATACGTGTATGTTGGTCAACTGTTGGTTGTAGTAAATCAGTATGTAGGGTTTTGTTGTTTACGTACCAAGGAGCTGTCGTAATGAGTCTTAAAATTTTGGATTGTAATGATTGCAGTTTTTGTATATGATATTTTGCTGAACCATAAATCTGTGAAGCGTAAGTCCATACTGGCTTAAGTAGGTATGTGTATGTATTCAGTTACTGTATAATTTTTAATTTTGAGGATTTAGATGAAAGAGAGTATAGTACATTCAATCGGTGGTTGACAGTCTGTCATTTCATCTTGACATGTGGGCCCCAATTTATCCCTCGATCGATTTTCAGTCCTAGGTAATGTAATGTACTGAGTTGGTCTGAGGGAATTTGGTTGTCGTCGATAAAAAAATGGTGGGTAAATTTTTTGTCGTAGTATGAACGTTAGGTGTTTTGATTTGTCGTGATTTAAACGAATTTTCCAAAGAGTTTACCAATTTAGTAGTTACACTAAGTGATTTTGTAGAGTGAGCCTCATCACCTCATTATAGATTCTTAGAAGATAATTATATATTATAGAGATATCTGATCTCCTTAAAATGCATACGTGCTGAAAATGAAAAAGATTCAAAATCTAAGCTTTTAAGAAGAGCTAACAAAAGGAGCTACGAAAAAAAAATGTACCAAACTAGCCATTATATATTCAAAAGAATTATGTGCCTGGGATGTTACAGCATCTATTTCACCAAAATCAAAATAACAGAACTGGCACTGTATATGATTGCATTTACACCCTTTTTAAAATTTTCCCTATAACAGCAATGAATTTATTTATTGATGCAAAAGTAATCGGAATATAATTCTATGTAAGTGTCTCTCTAATAATGAAGTAACTCTTACCTACTTACTTCCCCCCTCTGGGAAGGCAGTATTTGTTCCGTAAGTTTTAACTATAACAATAATGTGTTCACTAATAAATCGAACAGCTACTGCGAATAAATAATAAGATAATAAAACATAACACTTGTTAAAGGAAGGATTACAAAACTATTGTAACATCAAAACTATTATAACATCAAAACTAACCAAAAAAAGCCAACATAAACACATTCTATGCACAAGACTAAGAAATATAAAGTGAATAAAATGTGCAAACATTAAATAAGTATGTACTTATTTACAGATCAAATAGAAATTGATAGATGGATGATATTTTTTAACGATTTAAAAAATATATAATTAATAATGAATAGTCTAGGGAAAATAAACTAAAAAAATAATATTAAATATAAATTTATTTGATATTATCATGAGCATATAAATATATATGATGGTCTTGTAGATGCTATTGAATCCCAAAAGAAATCAGACTAATTCTGAAGCCATTTCTAAACTGAATAGAATTAAAATGAACGTCGAATTAGTTTTATTATCAAATTATTTGTACTCGTCGTAGAAATATTTTTTTGATTCGGATCAAATAATTCAAAAAATGTAATTATTGATGTATCAACTTACAGATAGTCCATTCTTTGGTGCATCATAAATTTCAGTCCTATAAATCATACTCTTCCTTGTCTAAGGTTGTAATTCTTACTAATTAATTGTTAAATCATTTATTCCTATCTCTAAATATTAATTAATTTAAAGCAGTTAATTAGTTTCACTTCTTCACCTATAACGATCTATTTCACAACATGTGAGCCAAGGTAAATTTACAACCTACCTCTCGAGTATTTTATTATTATCATTTTTTACATAACCTTCTTTTTGCAATAAAATTCAATTTGGCTAAATATTAGGGATTTAGGATTTCATTCTCACCTTGTATTTAATAATAATAATATAGATAAATATACATAAGAAATATAATAATAAAATAAATTGACAAATGAAAACTTAAATAACACAAAGATAGCACGAGGTAAAATTAATTGAATTATATATTTTTAAAGAAAATTAAATAAAACACATCATATTCAAAAATATATACTACACGTGGGTGTTGACACAACCTCAGATAACCCTGAGCTATCATAGTGTTCAAAGCAGAGAGCGAAGCAGAAGTCAAAGAAATCCCAGCGCCACTTGTAATGTAATGTAAAACCAATGTACAACAATTAAAGACTGGTTGATCTTTAAAGTTTCTTTCTGTAGCAGCTAAATAAATCTAACTAGATAGCTCCTAGGTGTTCAAATTTAGAATGAAATAGAACATTAGTACTTATTAAAGCCGTTAGGGACCAACAAGTCACAGATATATAGGTATAAATATACATGTATAAAGACAGACAAAATTAAATTTTCTTATAAAAAAATATCAATAAACTCCATGGTACATTAACTAACATACTCTAACTCTATCTCTAACTATCTTACATACTACTTCATAAGCCAAGTGTTGACGAACAGATTCGGACACACTACAAATGTTTTTACGACAAATAACAAGGACATATAAATACATCAGTAAAAGGTATCACCATTAACATAACAACCGTAGAAGGCTGAAAAGAAGCTGGATGAGAGACCTAGCATAAATCAAATACTTAACTTCATAAATCATGACTATGATGTCACATTATTAAGTATTTAGCTAGTTAATTCACTGGTTGTCTACCTATTGCAGGTGTGAATTTTTTTTTCTTTTTTTTCACTTAATATTTTATTTACACCTGTAAAAAAAATTACAATCAGCAAATGTGCTAAAATCTAAGTAAACATGGCGTGGTTAGGCATGAGGGAGACAGCACCCAGTGGTGCATCCTCCTGACATTAAGCAGAACTATATTTTTAGGTCAGGAGATCCCTCATCCAACTCCTTTTCAGCCTACGCCGAGTTATGGATGGTATGTCGGTTGTAGCCATGTTTTGCACAAGTTTGTTTATGTGTCCATTTAGTTTGTCGTGAAATCGTTTGTAAGTCGATCGAATGTGGTTTGTTGTAGTAAGAATACGTAAGTCAGTATGAAGGGTATCGTTTGAAACATATAGTGGTGAGTTCGTTGCCAGTCTTAAAAATTGCGATTGAAATGTTTTTATTTTTCGTATGTGTGTCTTTTTAGCAGGTCCGTATATTTGGCAAGCGTAAGTCCATATTGGTTTTAATAAATAAGTGTATACGTTAAGTTTCTGTCTGATAGGTAATTTAGAATGTCTATGAAGTATCGAATACAATAGTCTCAGTCGAAAATTTAAAGTTTTACGTTTAGTCTTGACGTGTGGGCTCCATGTCAACCTTTTGTCAAAAATAAGTCCTAAGTACGTTACTGTGTTTGATTGTGGTATCTGGTGATTGTCTGTGTAAACTGGAGGGCAGGTTCCATGTCTAAGTGTAAATGTAACATGTAGTGATTTGTCGTGGTTAATCTTTAATTTCCATTTCCTACACCAGTTTTGCACATTGTCTAAGTGATGTTGTAAAGTCATACTGGCCTGTGTAGGGTCTGTGTTTTTAGTAATAATTGCAGTGTCGTCGGCATAAGTCGCAGTTAGGATGTTTTCGTTTGTCGGTAAGTCATATGTGTATATTAAGTACAGAAGTGGGGCCAGGATAGAACCTTGGGGAACTCCTGCAGAGACTGGTTTGACTGATGAGGTCTCGGAACCCTGTCGGACAGAAAAGTAGCGGTCATAGAGAAAATATTGTAAAACTAGATAATAAGTGCTTGGAAGTATGGGTTTTAGTTTAAAAAGAAGACCCTGGTGCCACACCCTATCAAAAGCTTGAGTAACATCCAAAAATGCCCCAGAAGAGTATTGTTTTAGTTCAAGTGCAGTGGAAATAAAGTCCGTTACTCTGCGTAGCTGTTGTGTTGTGGAGTGAAAAGAGCGAAATCCGAATTGATGGTCTGGTAATATGTTGTGGTCAGCCAGTATGTTAATAATGCGTCCGTACAATAATTTTTCAAATATTTTTGAGCATACTCGAAGAAGGCTAATTGGTCTGTAGGAATCAGGTCTGTATTTGTCTTTGTTAGGTTTGTGTATCATTGAAATCGTAGAATATTTCCATTGAATGGGGAATTTGGTCGTCCTGAGTATAGCATTGTATAATGTAGTAAGAAATACTAAAGCTTTTCTGGGGATTTTTTGAAGCACCTCAGCAGTGATAAGGTCGTAACCAGGAGTCTTTCTTTTCGGAATTTTCATAATCTGTCTAGATACCTCGGAAGGAGTAAAGGATTTTGGTGGAAGAGACATGGGAAGAGGAGAGTCCAAGAATTTCTGTACATAATTTTCGTGTTGTATGTCGGTTAAGTCTGTGTGAGGTTGAAAAACACTTGAAAGATAGTCAACGAAGATTTCAGATTTGTCTTTATCCGACACGGCCCAAGAACCATCATAGTTTCTCAATGGGGCAGAAACTTCTCGATGTTTCAGAATTCGTTTGGTATGTCGCCAAAGGCTGTTGTCGTCGGTTGCCAGGTTTTCCAGATATTTGTCAAAGTTAGTTTGTTTGAATTTTCGTATTTCTGTTTTAAGTTCATTGTTAAGTTTGTTGAAGATTCGTCTGTCTGAAGGAAGTCTGTTAATTTGCCATTGTTTCCGTGATCGTCTCTTGGCTCGGATTAGGTCCCTGATATATTGAGGGTAGGATGGCGAAGTTATTCCTGGCCTTCTTTTTTTTTGTTGTGAGGACCATGCAGCTTCTTGAACGGTTGAAGTGAAGAATTCAACTGCATCTTCTAAGTCTTTTTCAGTTTTTAGTGCTTTAGGGACAGTGAGCTGTGCATTAATATGCTTATTGAATAGATCCCAATCCACGATTCCGTAGGTAAGCGACTGTCTTCTTTCCGCAAAGAATTTCTCCACCCCAAACATCAGGTTCACCGGTAAATGATCTGAGCCAAGGTCTGTTTCAGTTGTAACTGTAATCGGTAGAGTCGTTAAATCTTTGGCTACAAATATGTCAAGTACGTCAGGTTTTTTGTGACAAGAATTTGGTAAGTAAGTCGGTTTGTCAGGTGAAAATACGTTCAATGATAAGTGGTCAATAGCAGATTTGAGTTTTCTGCCCCTTGGTGTACACAAACGAGAAACCCCAAGCTTTGTGTTTTGCATTGAAGTCACCTCCTGCCAGGAATGTTCTACCAAAGGAGTTAAATAGTTCAATAAACATTTGGTCGGTAATGATATATTTAGGAGGGCAGTAAATAGAAGCTAGTGTTATGTTTTTGTATTTAGTCTGTAACTGTATTCCTGTTATTTGTATCTGAGCCGTTGAGTCTACGTGTATAGGGTAATGTTTTAGGGTCGATTTTATTAATATAGCTGTCCCTCCGTGTGCAGTATTGTCGGGATGGTCCGTTCTGTATAAATGATAATTAGGTATAGAAACTTTGTTGCGTGATGTGAGATGAGTTTCTGTCAAAAGTACAATGTCGATACGTTTTTGATGAAGATAAATTTCCAGTTCAGTCTTATGTCGAAGTAGTCCGTTAGTATTCCAAAGGAGGATTGACAGGGAGCCAACAGTTAAAGAACTAATGTCCAACTAACTACTGTCTTCCCTCATACCTGATCTTAGATGCGGCTGAGGCTGAGCTTCCACGTTGGGCCGAGGGCAGTTTGGGCGTTCCATTCTGGGGTTTACACCGACAGGTTCCAGAGGCTGATGTTGAAGAACGTTCGGCAGGGCTGGAAAATGTCCTAGATCCGGAGGAGGTGGGGCAGCTACCGGTGTAGGGCGGTAACTCTGGGTCCTCTGAGCTCGCAGTTTCTTGAGGGCCTGGCATCCTTTGTAATTGGCGGGGTGTGCCCCTCCGCAGTTTGCGCATTTGGCCGGCGTCTCCCTAGTTTTGATGCATGCAGCGCTTTCATGGGCCTCTCCGCATCGTACGCAGCGTGGTTGGTGATTACAGTACGTTTTTGTATGGGCAAATCCCCTGGCATCTGAAGCACTGAGGTATTTCCCTCTTTTTTCGAATTTCTTCTACTTTTATCCTTGTATAATAAATGTAGTTTAATTCAAATATTTTTTCATTGAATGTATTTTTAGAAATGTCGACAAAGAAAATTTGTAGTGGCAGTTTGGTTCTGGCTGAGATAGCATTCGTAATGTTTACAGCTTCATAGCCCTTAGCTTTCAGTTCTTCACTTATTATTGATGTTGGTGTTGATGGGTGAAGTCCTTTAATAACTACTCTTGGGTTTTTGTCTTCCGACAGTTGATACGTATGGTAGTCGGCATTTACCTTTTTTAAGCAGCGAACAGCTGTTCTGTAGGAGTCTGGGGTAGCTGGGTATACAATTAAATTTCTGGCTGTTGATTTGATACTAAAGTAACTAGAACCTATATCTTTTTTTAAAAACGCAATCAATGATTCGATATTCAGTATTCCTTTTAGGAATATAGGTGGTGGCTTAACTTTGTTATTTTCTATTGAGTTTGATTGTTTCTCGGATTCTCCTGCAGTCATATTTAAAAGAGGGTCAAATCTGTTGCTGGTTTCTATTGTATTTGATTTCTTTATGTATAGCCTAGGATCTGCTGACGATGATGGTCTTTTTCGTCCTGTAATCACCTCCCACTCGTTATTTTCTTCTGGCATAGTTGAAGAGCCTGCCTCTTGTAGGTCCATATTGGTTACATTTTCAGACGCCATTGCTCTCTTTGCTTCTATTTACTTACCAGATCGCACGAAAAACAATGTTTTGAAACAATATTTACACAGGCACACAATGTTTTTACAGTTTTAAACTTATTAAATTAGATAAATTAATGGTTAAAAAAAACTAACCTTGCACACTTCACATTTTTTCCAATTTGTTAGTTGTTACTCACTTATATATCCTTAAACTTACTGTAACTTTTTAAACTAGACTAATAACTTGTCCGTTTGAGCTAGTAGTCACTCTTAAATACAGTTTATAAACATGAATAAATCGCATTTATAATAGAGAGAATTAGAGCACATGCTTATCACTACACGGTCACCATGGCGATCTCCAGGTGTGAATTTGAATTCAAATTTTGACATATCTTATTGATCCATGGATTTTGTAATATTATAATTTAAATACATCCGAGAATATTAGGTTAAATAGGAGGATAGGTTGAATAAATATGTTTTTTATTTTTATTCATTTCACGTCAGTTTATGCTACTGTTGCTGATCGGATGATGCTACAGTGTGTGTCCTAATTTTTGTTTTCTATCCAAGCTTAATTAGCACATGGACCTTTAACGAGTACCTGATATCTCGCAGGCTAGGGCCTACCATTTTACGTCTCCTCCGAAGAACGGCATAAGCAAGAATTTGTTACTCCTTAAAAAAAAAAATAACCTAGGGCCATTAATGATGTTTACGTACTCATTAATCGAAAACTATTAAATTGAAGATCTAGTTGTATGATAAATATTAGGAAAAAATAATGATCATCACCCATTTAGAAAAAAATGGACTATTGACTGTACTATAAATGAATTATTATTTGGATCATTAATAGATTATTGACTTTACTATTTATGGACTTTTACCTGTACCAGGCAGTAAATTCTCTTAGCAAGTTAGCAGGCTAATTGATTTATTTTTATAAAGTTCCCTAGCACCACTACATTCGTTAATTAAACTAATTAATATGCCAGAAACAAAATAATTCAGTTATTATTTTCTTCCAAATTTACTTTTCCATAATTAATTATTAATAACTTATTTTTATAAGAAGTAATAATAGACGACGATGTGTGTTCATATTTATATGTCTACTAGTTCGCCAATAAGGTAAGACCCGAATCAAAGAATACAATACAGAGGATATTTAGAAAAACAAAAAGAATATGTCCTGACTGAAACGGTGAAACTTAGATACGAAATAGCCTTCAAACTAATGGGTATAGTAAGCCCGCATAACTGTCCAGTATTGCAAGAACTGGATTATAGCCCCTTTCTTGTTGGATGACTGAAACCATTTACTTCTTTTTATTTTCCTGATTTTAAGAAATGGATTCCAAACAAAAGTATTGACGAACTATATTATTATACTAATTGATAATTTTATGACTAAGTTTATTTACTTTAATATCTCACCATGTCTTGTTATTCCATAAACATAATAGAAGGTAGTAATATTTATTCTGTCAACTACACTGTTCGCTCAGAATGTAAAAACAAGCGTTAAGGTGGATGAGTTGACGATTGATATGTAATGTAAAGTGATAAATGATTTTCAAGGCTTTATTCATATTCCTCTTCTGAAGAATAACTGACAAGGCATTTTATTTCTCTTTTGTTTTTATCTGCATATTTTTTATTCGTCCCTGTCAAAAGCAATAAGCGAATGTGCTATTTAACCATATCCAGCGGTCATGATAGACATGGAGAAGTAAAATGCCCAGCAGCACCCCTCCTAATGTAGCAAAGGAGGTCTCTCATCCAGCTTTTTTTCACCAATCTTCTACCAAGCATTTCAGTTAATGAATTTCAGTTTATAAGTCTTGTCCGTGTAGTTTGCCATAAAAACGCAAATAGAGAGTTCGTATGTGGTCATCAACTGTTATTTACTTACTCAGGTCCTGTCGTTATGAGTCTTACAATTTTTTATTAAAAATATTGTAGTTTTTTTGTGTGATTCTTCATTGCTGAACCAGAAATCTGTGAGGCGTAAGTCCATATGGGCTTAGGTAGGTTTGTAAAGGAATCCAGTTACTGTCTAATTTTGCGTTTTGATGACGTGGATAGAAAAGAATTTAGTACTTTCACTCGCTGGTTGAGAGTCTTTATTTTTATCTTGACATGTAGGCCTCAAATCATCCTTCAGGCTAGTATTAGTCCTTGGTAACGTGCAGAGTTATTCTGAGGAATTCAGTTGTCGCAGATTAAAATTGGTAGGAAAGGTTTTTGTCGAAGTGTAAACGTTACACGTTTTGACTTTTCACGAATGAATCGGATTTTCCAACAAGAGTAACTACCGAATTCTAAGAAGCATTAATTGATTTTGTACTGTCAGGGATGCCAGTATCGTCAGCGTAAGTAGCAATCAATGAAATGTTCTCACCTCTGTAGCTTAAAAGATTCTTCAGTGATTAGGATCTTCAATTGTTTTCTCGTTTTAGAAAGAAGAATAGTAGTATGCACATATTATTATTTTTATTAGTGATCATATCAGGTGATGTTAACAATATATATATATATATATATATATATATATATATATATATATATATATATATATATATATATATATATATATATATATATATATTGATTGGATGGATAACTAAACGAGATTAACAGAGGTTCCAACAATGTACATACATGGGATCCTCGTACTAGATTGAAACGACAGGAAACTGCTCGTACAGAATTACATCAACACTTACTCAACAAACGCTCAAAACTTCCTATTTACTAAAAAAACTCATTAATGTAACAATTTCAAGCCTATTTGGACCTCGGCATTGAGCTATGGGGGTCTACTAAACCATCGAATTCCTCTCGCATCCAATCCTTGCAATCCTCAATGCTCCTTAAAATCACCTATAAACACCTAAATATCCCATTTGTAGAAGACTTGGCCCTATATAGATATACCTCTTTTCATTCCAAACTCCCTGCCCATTCAAACCCGCTTATCCGAGACCTCTCCTCTTTCCTATATCTATTCCCGCCAATCCACCGAGGCGTCTTTAAAGAAGATGTCCAAGAGACCTCCTACCATAAATTAGGCATTGGAGTGCGACTAATGGATAGTTTCTTCACAGGACTACCATGTGTTCCAAATTTATATTAATCCTATTTGCTTGTTTTATTGATTTAATAGAGGTGTAAAATTCTTTGAATAAAAAACAAAACAATTTACTTGCTGGAAAACTGTACATTTTGTAAGGACCTTAAATGTCTTCCTCCTCCCGGACAATTTTACTATCCCAAGTCCTTCTTAAGGAGCAATACCTAATAGAAGTGACATTAATATTCATGGCATCGAATACTTTTCGAAAGCGAAGCATATTTACTGCATAGCCAGTCAGAGCCGAGTTGGAATAAAGCCTTTCGAAAATCAACCTCAAATTTCTAAAGTGACCGGCCTTCAGCGGAATTCCCTTAGAAATAGTAAAAAGAAAATAAATACAACCCGACTTAAAAACGACATTTTAAAATATATTGTCTCCTTGCTATTCAACTTACAATTATTGTTATAATGGTTCAGGCAACATCATAGATTCAGTAAATGAAGAAGCATTTAATAGCACTAAGATGTTGTAATGTTTGTAGTCTTATATTATATGTTAATGTGTTGAGTAATCACAACCTATTTATTACCACTAAAGGACATTAACGGGTACAGTAAGTAACTGAACTCCTCGTTAAGTCGTTCTAGACAAACGATAGCCGGAACATTCGTTATAATTAGCTATTATAAAGCTAGAGTCTCATCAAGAGTTCTTTTTAATACTTTATAAAAAAAATATATTTAATAGCTTGTGATTAATGGAACAATTAACTAATCATGACAGCCTGGTTCTGCTGCAGGGAATTTTCTCAGCTTAGCGCTTCGATCCAGCTCCCACTACTCCATCAATATATTTGATGAGGCTGAGAGAAAAGCTCTGGGATCTCAGGAGTCATTTTTTTTCAGTGTTTTTTCCTTTGTTTTGCTCATTATTCTTTTATTCGCTGTTAATTTTTTACTTTCACTTACCTATATACGAAATATATAGTAAGGGAAATTATTGCGATCGTGAAAATTTTTGAATTCCATCACTTCATACATTTTGAAATGATATTAACCTAGACGAAAATTTAACGCTTTACTATGAATAACGCTGATTCAACTGTAGCATCGTTTAGTAATGAATGTTAATTCTTTTAGACTAGATGCTTAAATTATCTATTTAAATCTTAGGCTTAAATCACTCATTTACGTCACTGTTATAACAAAGAAATGAGTGACCACCTTTTGTTCAGGAAATTTAGTACGGTTATACCCTGATGTTAATGACCAAGTTTGAAGAATATATATATTGGGTAATATATATATAAGGGAAATACATAAAGGATTTTGCAGGTCTCTGTTATTTTCTTCCAAATGTTTACATATTTAAAGTAAACAGTTACTAATCCTCTTCCTTTGTATTATAAACATTAGCTTCCCAATCAATTACCCACTTTTTAGTATACCTCCAAATATGAACATGGAAACAGGCGATTTTCGAGTAATATTTTTGTACGAGTTTAAACTCAGCCATTAAGCAGCTGAGGTCGCTAGAAATATTTGCAAGGCGTTTGGGGAAGGGAGTGTTAATGAACAGACCATTCGCCGTTTGTTTGCTAGGTTTTCAGCTGGGGATACCGACATGGAAAACTTGCCCCGAGGAAGACCTCCGTCCGTAATAGACAACGATGTCCTCAAACATATAGTAGAAGGGAACTCCTACCAAAGAGTTAAAGGACTCTCAGCACAACTAACTGCAAGTGCAACTACCGTTTCCAGACTTTTAAAGTGTATAGGGAAAGTAAAAAAGCTCGATACATTTGTACCTCATGATCTCACTGAACGGCAGCATGACCCCATGTTTCAAAACATACCGTACAAGAATAGAAAGAACTGGGTACGAAGTTCTTCCGCACCCACCATATTCTCCCCACTTGTCTCCAACAGATTACCACCTGTTCAGAAATTTAGACAACTTCGTCAAAGGAAAACTTTTTGAAAATGATGATCAAGTGAAAAGTGAGTTTTCAGATTTTGTTTCACTTCAAAAATCAGAGTTTTTCAGTTCGGGGATAAAAAAGTTGGTGTGACGTTGGGAAAAATGTGTAGAAAAAGAAGGTAAATACTTGGAACAAAATTATCTTGTTTTCATATCGTATTTTTAATAAAAATCCTTTACCTTGAAAACGGACATTTAATGTGACACAACCCAATATATATATATATATATATATATATATATTTTTTTTTGATCATTCATTTTTACATCCACACCTGTCGCTCAGCCAGTGACAATAAGCGGATTTGATAACAATTGATATAAAGGGCATGTGAGGCATGAGGGAGGTCGATACCCATTGGCATCTACTCCTAACTTGAATTTTAATAGAGTTTACTTAAGGAGATCTCTTAGGCAGCTTCCGGTAATACTTAAAACCGATGTTTATTTATGTAACGTTGCTTTATGCTACTATGGCTTATCGGACGATGCTCGGATGGGAGCCCTAAACTTTGCCTATCCAGATTTAATTAGGATTGGGATCTTTAACGAGTACTTGACATCGCACAGCCTCAGCACCACCTTTTTACGTCTTCTCCGAATGACGACATAACAAAGGATTTGTTACTCTTATTAAAAAAATTCCTAGGTTCGCCTGCGGGTTTGAACACATGACCTTTGGCATATAAGGCTGTTATGCTATACATTATGCTACAGGTGATAACAAAACTTAATGCTATAACTTTTAATTATTACTAATAAATAATTAAATAAATGATACAGGTTTAAATTGCGAAACAGTTAAAATAAAATAAGTAACCATTTGTTATAATTTTAAATTTCAAGCTTATCATTGAACCTTCATTGGATAGGAAATTGAATATCCTTATAACTTTACTAATCGCCCTGGAATCTTGATACGTTGAAATGTATTCCACATTCCTTTCACCTTTCCAAGTAGAAGGAACAGTTATATGAAATTTGAGATACTGTTGATTTAAACATTTTAATTTGAGAATTTAAAAGCTTGAATGCCACTAAATTATCTCTATTCATCTCTGGAAGTATTTTTGTTTTGCGTTTCGAAGTTATATTACTCTAAAATATTTATTAATCAAAACTTAAAAGTTTATATAATATTTTGTTGAATATTCTGACATTTGAGATTGTGCAGGGAAAGATTATAAAGGTAATTTTGGGTATGGATAAAAGACCCCCATCAATTAATATATACATATATTAATATATGTAATTTCTGCAAAAAAATTATACATGGTCTCAAGTATGAAGAAGCTGTATTTTAGACGGGATGATCTAGTCGGGAAGATTGACCACAGTTTTTCCACAAGACTAAAAAATTACTATAGCTTAGTTGTGCCAAGACCAAAACATACCTAGACTATAATCGTAGAGCCGTTTAGCAATAGACGTGGATTAAAATCACATGTTCGTCGTTGGGAAATATGTAAACACCTTGTTTTCGCAGAAAAAATTGTAAAGCCGGTCGTTAATGACCATTATTCTATTTTATTTAGCGCCTCTTGGAGCTTCCATTCGATGTATGGCAAAGATTTGCTTCGTATCATAATGACTATTTCGTCAGCGAAAAGTAGGCACTTCACAGAAGGCCGAATTGTGGACGTTATTCCGTTAATAGCTAAAAGGAAAAGTGTCGCACTAAGAGGAGATCCTTGTGGAGTGCCACCTTCCATCCGATAGTCCGAGGAAAAGTTATTTCCTACCGGGACGCAGAATTCTCTATCCGTCAAAAAATTCTTAATGTATGTCAACGTACATCCTATTCATGTACCCCTTAGAATTTTTTGAACCCTTTCTCTTTTCTTGTAATTGTTTTTTTTTTGTAGATGTCCTTCACTGTTTCTTATATTTTTTTTTTTTTTTTGTATTAATTAGGTATTATATAATTCAATTTTGTATTTGCATGCCTTAATTTTAAATATTGTATATAGGTATATGTATTCCTTATAGCTTTTTAGCTTAGCCAATTATTGTTTCATACTGAGTACTGTGTTACTGTTACATTATATTATACCAATTATTATTATAGAAGAGTAATTTTAATTATGAATGTATTATTCGGAACAATTTCTTCTTTTTATTTATATATTTTTTTACCATAACATATATAAACTATGATTATAACACTGTTACGTTTCGAGGTAATCCTTATGCCTCATCTTCAGATCTTTAAACATCATTTCCTTATGTCCACTTAAAATAGTTTTCAGTTCCACATTTAATGTTCTTCTTGCTCTTTTCATATAGTGTTCCATTTCCATATTAATATTATTTTATATCAATTATTATTATAGAAGATATTTATATTTTTTAACTATTATATTTGTTCGATAAATATTAGGCCGTTTTACAAAAGAAATTCTTGGATATATATATTTTTAAAACAATTTATTTAATCCAGTCATCGCGACGTTTCAGCCTCTAGGGCCATTATCAAGCTTCATGGTGAGAAAAACTACTATATTGTTTCTTACTGTGTAGTGTGTTACTGTTTATTTATAAAAAATTGTATTGTATCTAACTGTGTACTGTGTTACTGTTTGTTATTGTACTTTTATTGAATTCCCGCAGGTAAACTTCTTTTCCCACACACGGGCTCGCCTTAGTGGGATAGTGACTTCTACTTACACAGTAAAATATCATTATTTCGATTTAAATAAAGAAGTTAATACATAAATAAATGGCTCTTGACCTATAAAGCACCTCCTACTGCTATGGAGGGAATATCTACACGAGACATTTTCATTCCATTAGTTACTTTCGAATTTGTTATTTTATTGTGCTGAGATAAACATACATTATTTATTCTAATGTCTACACATTGCATTCTAGTATCGCTACATGTTTAATAAGAGCTGTTCTTTAAATAAGGAGTACTCTGGAGGCTGTATTGCGAAGAATACCGCATGACCCCTGACCTCTGAGGCAAGCCAGTTCTAGAAGCCCCAGCCCTGAGGTACCTCCTATCTAGGTCCTATATACAGCAGCCTATCTCTGTCTTACGATACTCCCGGCCTAATTGCAGATTTTTATGACTGGCATTATTTTTATAGCCGTCGCAGTAAACAGATAATAGAATATGGCGAATAATAAAAGCATACAGACCATATCCTATAACACAAAACACATCAGTCCTCTGCAGTATCATGTTCAGAGATGGGCTAATTACTATTTAAAAATCTGGTGCGCTCAACACACTCCTTTCTTTGTCATCTTCCATGTTCAAATCAATTCAATGATTTTTAAATACATTTAGGTATAAACTGGTGAAGATTTTTTTTTTTTTTTCAGAAACAATTCGTTATTGAGTAATATTACAATCAGTCCACTTTAGGACATTTTTTTTTGTTGTAATTATTGAGAAGTATTACAATTTGTTACATAATGAACAGTCGTAATAGTGATGTAGTAAACATTCATACAATATGTACAGAAAATAATGATAAAGTGAAATTACATAAATCGGAAATAAATAAACTTAGGACATAAGGTAAAGAATTAAAAACATTTAGTTTCAATAGAAACATGTGTTTTAGTCAATAATCTATTTAATATCTGTGGCGGTCGTGAAAAACTGGATAACCCGAGTTATACACGTAAAAAAAAGGAGTTAACTCGACGTATCGCTCACTCAGACCGTCTCCCACGTCGTGTTTAATTGGCTAAAGAAATTTCTTAGAGGAAGAAATTTCAGGTGTAAAGAAAGCTGTATGTTAATTACATTATTTTGGATATTACGTAAAGTTTAAGTCGCTCATCTGTAAAATGAAAGATTTTGACTGAACCACTTATCCACGACCACACAGAAATATTATATTATCTATTACAATCAGTTAGTTTTACCGGCTTTTCATCACTCTCCTTTAACTTTTACTATTTCGTTTATAAGATCATATTTTTTTCTAAAACATTATAGCTTTCCAATGGTATATTATACATCTATATTACTGTTTTTATGTTCCAAAACACAAAAATTGCATAAACAAATATTTTTGCTCTTTAGTTGGATATCGATACTTGTATATTTTATTCGTTGGCGATCAACAAAATTAAAGGTACTTCGTAAAGAATTTAAAATATCGCCATTTGAGCCCTGTCATACTATTTAAATCAGAATGAAACCTAAATTAGTTTAAAACCCATAAAATATTAAGTCGATACAGAGAGTTTAATCAAAATCTTTTCTTCTTTTTTCTTTTTTAATATTAGTGAGGTTTTTCATTGTTTTCCTGAATGCTCCTCTAGCAAGACTGTCTGCAACTCTTATGTTAAGGTTGTTTGATTCTTCTCCCATGCATTTATTGTAAACAATATTTGTATCGATATTTTTGTTTACTCTTTTTTCCTTTATGCTTTTCGTGTACCCATAGAGCATCAACCTTCTAATTCTTATCACAGCTTCCAGGTATTTAATTTTTCTATAGATTTCTTCGTTAAATCTTTGCCTCCTTTCGTTTTACAGGGACTATAGATAATAATAAATTATTATAAAATAAATTAGTTTTAACATCTATTTATACTTTTAGGAGATTTCTGAACACCTCTTGATTTTTTTAGTAAATTATTATTTTGTTTTTGACAATATTTATTTAGCATCGGGAAAAATGACTCGTTATATACTTTTTAAACCGAATTCTCATATAATATACCATTACATATTGTATTGTGATCACGAACATTCCCGGATTCGAATTATCTTTTGTATGTAAATCTAAAAAACGAGGGACCCAAAAGGTATGCGTTACTAAGTATTACGGGGATTAGGTACGGATAAAAAAGAAGATAGAATAGGCTTACATTTTTTTTTTCTGTTCATAGCCTGATAGCTTCCTGGTTTTATCATAAAGAAAATTGACATTTTTGTCTTATGTCTTTCACTCGTCACTTCCTCAATAAACTAAAGCGTTTAAGAAATTAATTGATATATTAAAGCTGTAGTTTTGATGATAGATGAGGCTTTTAATGCCATGTAAGGTAGTAGCAAATCATTGAGAACCATGATGTCAGTGTTAATAGCTACCAAAAGCTACTTAAAAGGTACGGGGACATTTAGCAAACGGTTAAACGGTCATATATTGGCGCATTCCATTTGACTGCTGACCTTACAAGGATGAAAACGTACATTTTCTTCTTAATAAACCTAATGGCTTTCGAAAAATCAATTGGATCTTAATAACACTAAATTATTTTCAGTACAACAGCAAGTTACCAAGCGAATTTCCAAATTGTACTTAATGAAATTTTAACAAAATTGATATTAAGACATACTTGTATACTAATCTTTCAGTTTCAAAGAAATTCGTCATCCGATTTCATCATAAGAACATCCACAACTTTTTAAAATACCCTTGATAATCCCAGTTCTTCTCAAAAAGTATAATATTTTATTCCGAAACACTTCCCTTGATGATCTAATAGCAGGTTATTAATATAGTGAAAAAAATATTGATTTTAGATCAAATAAATTAGTTCAATAACTAATTGATAAAGAACCGTTTGAAAATCAA
Source organism: Piezodorus guildinii (assembly GCA_023052935.1). Lineage (NCBI taxonomy): Eukaryota > Metazoa > Arthropoda > Insecta > Hemiptera > Pentatomidae > Piezodorus > Piezodorus guildinii. The sequence goes on along the minus strand of CM041292.1, from coordinate 39,314,489 downwards.
CGTCTTTATTTATTTATTTTTTTTATTCGTATATATTACAATTTGTCATAATAGACAATAATAATAGTGCTACAGGATCTCATTCATACAATATTTACAATATAAAAATAAGGAAAGTCAAATTACATAAAATAAAATCAAAATAAATAAACGTATACAATAACAACATTTATAGGCAAAATAAATACAAATAAATGAAGTTAACAAATAAATAAACAAAACATATCACATTCATACCTATGTACATTATTTACAATCAGCTCGGGAACCCCAGACAGTTCTTGTCCCCCCACTTGTGGAAGGACAAGCAGAGTCCAAAGGATCCCAGCGCCTCCCTCTCAGCCGCATCACTGGTGAGAGCCAGCGGAAGCTAAGTGAGGGCGCCACAGCCAAAATCACACTACACATGAGAGGAGAATCTGACCAGTGTCAGAACTCCAGAATAGATGTTTACAATATGTCTCGGGGCCACTGCCGTTTCAACCTTCTCGGAGGATTGCATGGATGAGTGGAGTTGGATAGAGATTGTGCTAGAGGATTAGGATGATGAATGAGGTTCTGGTGAAATTTGGAAAATTTAGATGGAATCAGGACGGAAATTACAGGTCGTGGTGTAAGGTATAGTTAGAGACATAATAAGGAGCATTTACTATTGTTCGGAGGACTTTGGATTGAAAGGATTGAATGCGTTTGATGTTAGAACGTTTGGCTGTCCCCCACAGTTCAATTCCGTAGGTCCACATTGGCTTCAGTATGACGTCTTTATTAAAATCAACCATTGTACTCATGTAAAATTCAATTATCAATTTAATAAACTGAAAAAATAACTTACTAACCCTTAATAAGACGTGATAAAACGATTAATGGTAATAAAAGCATATCAAATAAATCAATTGAAAATCTGATCTAAATTTAGTGAAAACTACTAAAAACCCGAGGAGGCAAATTTCATTGAAATAATAACCATTTCAAATTTCATCTAATTAAATAATTCCTTCCATTCACTTTCCCATATATATGATAAATATTAGTGTAACCATTAGAATCGCAAAACAAATTCGAATTCGAGTTTTCAGATGAAATTAAATTTTAGGGTCCTCTGAGTCCAAATGGCCAAGTTCCGCTAAAATATAGCTACATAGAAATGAATATTGACATTTTCGAAGCTTGTATGACCGAGATGTAATAGTGAGTAGTTTTTTTTTTCAACGAAATCGGTGGATCAGCCACTTAATACCTGCATTTTGCAACTTTTTTAGGATTTTCTCAAAAATAGCTATGACTGTTTCGATCAGTCGCACTACAATGAAGAAACAATTAATACGCTTTAACACCATGTAGGTTTAATTACGATTTAAGTTATGTAGTTTAATCTTCTTCTAAACTACCTTTAATTAAGTAGATCCGAAGAAATTAATTATTTCATCTATTTATTATTGATGAAGTAAAAGTAAGTATTAATGTTGAACGCGTTCGATAACAAAATAAAGATGAAAAGTGTAAAAAAATTTATTTATTTATTTATTTTTTTTTGTTTTTTTCCCCAAATATAAGATATGGTAACATATATGCGTAATATGACAACTTTCATTTACGTTGGCTGCTATAATTAATTTAAGAACTAGTAAATAATTGTATATATCGTGTGAATGTAGTATGAATGTTGTACGTTATCACTATTAAAAATGTCCTGAGTTGAACAGATTGTAATATTGCTCAATAAAGAATTGTTTCTCATTAAATAAATTTTAAAAAAAAATTATGTTAATTTAAATAGAAAGAGTATTCAGTTTCGTTCAAATTATGATTTAGTTTAAATAATATTACTATATTAAATAGTTTCCTACAGTAATCATTAACATATTTATGCCCTATTTGTCACTTAACATTACTTTTTAGATCTTTTTGTATGAGATATATATTTTTTAACTGTATTTCTCTTTCTAACGGTATGTTATACGTCTACATTATTGTTGTTGATATCTAAAAAATCAAAATTGCACTAACAAATATTTTTGCTCTTTTATCCGTTAAACTTGTATGTTAATGCTAATAACATGATGTTAGGATGAGTGACGTTAAAACAAAGAAAGGATGGGCTAACGTAGACTCGATCCCGTGTCGAAATCAGCTGGTCTTTGAGCACTTATATAACTAAATAAAATATAGAACTGAAAAGACAGAAAGTAAATAAAAGTTTAATCTTTAAAACGAGGAAAATTTACAATTAAATTAACGTCATTCGATTTATAAAAAAAATATAAAAATTCTTCAATAAAAAAAAATTGTAAAAATTAATTAAAAAATTAGGTTAGTGGGTCAGTAATAAAAGAAAGTACACAAAAAATAAATGAATATAATGAGGAAAAAAATGATCAACTATAATTATCTGTCCTTGAATTCTTCAACTGTGGTCCAGATTATAACTCAGCTTTCGCACGACGGGTTGGAGACTCTCTATGGAAGGACGGTGATCTTCAGGAAGACAACGAAACGACATCCCAATCTAGAAATTAGTTGAAGGCTCCAGTCGAAAAACAAGTACTTCCAGCTAGCTGGATCGAACGGTACTGACTTGAGGGCAGTGGAGGGCACTCTTATCTGGTTAATCCCTACACTATTCAATAGTACTACATACGTAAACCAACAAACAAAATATTTTCCTCATTGATAGACTATTTTTAATTTAATTTAATTTTTTTATTCTAAACAAAAATATAAAGGCAAAAAAAAATAATAATGTTTAGGCTCGAACACATGATATGATTATATTTAAGAATGTACAATAGATACTTAAGAAGAAGAAGACATAAGAAATTATTAAACAAAACTTAAGCCTTGTCAAACTATTTTAATCAGAATGAAAATTAAATCTCATATTAAAGCGTTATAACTTTTACATAGATGTACGGTATAAAGTAGCAATTTCGATCGGCCTATTTTATTGGAAAAGTTGAAACATTTTTTTTTTTTCAGTGGCGCGACAGGCCGCGCAGGCCATGGCCTTGCCGTGTAATCTCTTTTTCGATGCAATTTGTAGTGTAGGGTCATCACTCCCTATGCCTAATTTTGTGAGTGGCCACCATTTGGCTGACGGATCTCACATTCCCGGGGGTGAGGCTGTGAGTGAATCCCCATTTAATTACACCGTTATAAAAGCCCCGCCGGGGCTGGGGATTCGAACTCACAACCTGTAGTATGAGAGGCTAGCCAAGCCACAAGCCACTTAGCCACGGTCTCCCCTTTATAGATAGTATTAAATAGTAAAATTTAGGGTGTATACTTGTTTCAATAGTCATATGAAATTTGAGTTTCGTATGCCTTTTCGTTTCGGTGCTGGACTGGACCACACTCACGGAGACACAACTTTTTGCTGAACTTGGTTATTTGGACTCAGGGAACCCGAAAACGTGTATGTCCGTTAAAAACTAGAAATTTGAAATTTTCACGATCGTAATAATTTCCATTAATATATACTTCATTAATATATAATATATACATAGATAATTGAAAGTAAAAAGACAGTTTGATATTTATTTATAATGTATCAGATATGCTATTAACTTTAAGCAAAGTTAACAGAATATAAAAAGATAAATAGGTGATCCTGCTGTTCAGGGATGGAAGGATGGTGATTATATTTATAGAAAAAAATGCAGATATTGAGAAGAAGAAACTGAATCTATGATCAAAGTTGTTTAATTGCTTAACAGGGATCACTTGTAGATGGGAGGTTAGCATGACGCCCGTCCTCCTATGCCAAAGGTCACGGGTTCAAACCCGCTGGTGGTCCGAGGATTTTTTAATGGGAGTAAAAAATCCTTAGTTATGCCGTCCTTCGGAGGGGACGTTAAAAGATGGTCAGGTACTCGATAAAGATCCCTAGCCCAATAAAACCTGGATAGGCAAAATTTAGGACTCCCACTGTAGTATCGTCCGATTAGCCATAGAACCATAAAGTGACGTTAAATAAATGAACAACAATACACAATAATCGCTTAACAAGAAGAACAGTTAATTGATGCACTAAAGTGTGAAATTTAATAGAAAAAAACAACAAAAAACTATTTATTACCACGTTTAAATAGAAAATGACATTCGAAGGAAAAATCCCATTCCTTCCTTTCACTACTTTATTAAAATTCTTTGATTAAAAGTATCGTAATATATTACGCAAAAAAACTTCTTATTACTAGCATTCATTTAAGATTGTTTTTATTGTTAACAAATAGAAGGGATTAACTTTTATTAAAAGCGAGATTTAATTTTAATCAAATATGTATTTTAGTCACATCTAGCAATATAAAGTCCCTCATCACCACGTATTACTAGTTTTATACCATTAACATGGCATGCGTCTTCCTAAACAATGTTGTTTATTCATTATTTTTTTTTTTTAGCTGACGTGACATATTGTGTAATTCGCTTTGTATAATCTGCATTGAATCCACTAACGTTTCTAGGTGAAATTTTATAGTGTAAGGTCATCACTCCCTTCGCCTACTTTTGTGAGTGGCCACCAGTTAGCTGACGGGTTCTACATAATAGGAGGAGAGACTGTGGGTTAATCCCCATTTAATTATGTATATAAGTCTCGCCGGAACTGGGATTCGAACTCACTACCTTTGGCGTTAAGAGACTAGCGCGCTAGCCACTTAGCCACGCTCTCCTCTGTTTATTCATTTAACGTCAATTACTGCTGCTAAGGCTAATCGGGCGAATTGTTGGATTCCTAAATTTTTCTTATCAAAGTTTAATTAGGATGGAGACCTTTAACAAACCATTTTAACCATAATTTTACGTCCCCTTCGAAGGACTGTATAACTAAGGAATTTTTCACCCCTATTAAAAAATCGTAGGGCCATCTGCCAGTTTTGAACATGCGACCTTAGGTATATGAAACTGTTATGCTAGTCACTACCCTATCGTAGACCCTCTCTTAAACAATTTAAGTAATAAAATGTGTTTTTGTTTTGCACAGATTGATAGCTAAATTATAGAACTATTTTATACATGATGTTGACTGATCTCAAGGTCTGAATTTTGGACAATGTTGACGTTTTGGACTGTCACCCTAGTATATAATGACATTTAATTACTTTGCAATGTACGCTGAATATCATAATATTAATTTTTTTAAAAATATTAATCTAAATAATATTATTTAAATTCATTAAGTGATTCGATGATAATTCTTTTGTCACTGTTACATATGTTGTATCTTATTGAGAAAGAATATACTATCAATTAAAAATAAAATTGAACTAAAGCTTATTAATATATGTATTTTATATCTAATAAATTCTAGAAACTTTTGTTTCACTTCATTAAATTAAAAAAAAAAAAAAAAAAAAAAAAAAAAAAAAAAAAATATATATATATATATATATATATATATATATATATATATATTAAGGAAAAATATTGTAACAGTAAACATTTTGATTTATACATAAACTTTACAAACAAGTTTTTCAAAAAACTAAAATTACCTGTTTTCGGTAGTTATGTGCCTTGAATGTAGTTGTATCCAAGAGGGGCGTCTTTACTAAAAATGATTTTCTCAAAATATGGCATCGATTTTATCATTTTCTTGAAAACAGCTCGAACAATTCGGATTATAAGTAACTAATAGAGATATATTTTCTCAGGTTTCGAACCAATGTACGACATAAAAAAAAATTATTTAACATACCCTTGAAATTTTAAAGATTTTATAACAATACAAAAATATCTGAATTATAAAATCATTGAAAGAAATGTTTGAAAGTATATAAACATTAATTCACAAAACCTTTGATGTTTGTGTGCATATACACGGTACTTTGGCTTATAACTGGATATGTACCTTATATATAAATATATTTATGTTTGAAGAAAGCGAAGTGATAGTAATAGTAAAAATACAGAAATTTTTAAAAGTTGTTTATTTACAATTCTTGCAACATATGTACAAATATATTAAAATCATGGCCTCAATGGTATAGTCGTACTGGTAACACAACTCAGTGAAGTATGTAAATCGTATACATGATAAATAAATTATTGAGCGTCGCTTATTTACCGGGTTTAGGGTATGAGTATCCTGTGGATGGAGAGAAGCTTGTGCCTGGCCTGGCGGGTGTTCCGTATGATGTAGATGGTCTGTAGCCTGGGGCTGGGCGGCCTGGAGCTGGGAAACCTGAAGCGCCTGGGTATCCTGCACTTCCTGGAGCACCTGGAGCGCCTGGGTAACCTGCACCTCCTGGAGCACCTGGATAACCTGCACCTCCTGGAGCGCCTGGATAACCTGCACCTCCTGGAGCACCTGGATAACCTGCACCTCCTGGAGCACCTGGGTATCCTGCACCTCCTGGAGCACCTGGGTATCCTGCACCTCCTGGAGCACCTGGGTATCCTGCACCTCCTGGAGCACCTGGGTATCCTGCACTTCCTGGAGCACCTGGGTATCCTGCACCTCCTGGAGCGCCATAGCCTGGGGCTGGGCGGCTAGGTCCAGTGGGGTATGAGGGACCACGAGCACCTGGAGCACCATAGCCTGGAGCAGGGGCACCTGCACCTTCACCCTTGTAGGATCCGTCATCAAAGATACCGGCGGCTTCGTCAGCAGCGTTTTGAGCAAGAGCCTTCTGGATTTCTTCTGGGATTGGTGGTGGAGTTGGGAGGTGAGCTCCTTGTGGAATGAAACCGTTCTCGTCAGCAGTGTAAGAAATCTGGATGGGTTGTCCTTCAGGAGATGTGTAAGAGAATCCACCCTGTGCAATGGTTCCAGAGTCTGGTCCAGGTACGCTTCCACTTTCTTGGGCTTGGATGCCATTGCCGGTTTCATAGCTAAAAATATTCATTTAATTATAATAAAAAAAAAGTATTATACTACTGTAATTCTAGTGATAGTGTTAACCTCACCTGTAAGAGTATGTTCCATCTCCCAAGTTTGGTTGGTTGGTCTGAGAAATGATTGGGATGATGGGTCCAGCTGGAGCTGATGGACCTCCGGTGTATGATGGACCGGCTCCTGGGCCAGCAGGGAATCCTTGATAACCGGGAGCTCCTTGGTAACCTGGTGCTCCTCCTGGTCCTCTTGGGAAACCTGGTGCGCCGGGGAAGCCTGGACCTCCTGGTGCTCCTGGGTAACCTGGTGCACCGGGGAATCCAGGTGCTCCTCCAGTTCCTGGAGCTCCTGGATAACCTGGTGCTCCGGGGAAGCCTGGTGCTCCTCCTGTTCCGGGTGCTCCGGGGAATCCTGGTCTTCCACTTGGTCCTCTTGGGAAAGCTGGTGCTCCGGGGACTCCAGGTACTCCGTAATTTGTTGATGGTCTACGAGGGCCTGGAGCTGGAAGGGTAGAAAGATTATAATAGTCGTCTATTAGATGTAAATGAATGCCAGTTGCTCAAATGTTGCCATACATGAATGGATATGAGATAGAATGTTGGCCCAGATTGCAATACTGCTTTCAATGAAAAAGTCAACTTAATCTCTTATGAATGAAGCTTGTACTCATAATAGTTTCTTTTTAAAGAGTTTACTGAAGAACTCATTATATCAAGAAATCCGAGAGCATGTCGTGATAAACCCAAGGCTATTGGTAGAAGAAGATGGGATATACAGCAATAGCTAAGCCAATGAGGAATGTTTCTATTTTAGGTCATCTAGAAAATGACACTAACATAAGAAGCGCGGATGATCAGTTTTCGCAAGAATCGTGGCCTAGGCTAATAACCTCACTTAGATAACACGCCACTTAGGACACGACTGCAATGACCTATTTGACCTCCCACAATCCTCAGCTTGCATTATATGGAATCTTAACGTTTTTTTTTTTGTTTTTGTTTTTTTTTTGTTCACTTTTGATTTTAGGAATGAATATCATCTCGAAGTTTATAGCTAACGAAAATGTTAGGATTTTAAGAGTTGTGGTGGTAAACCTCTGGTAAGCTGTAAAAACTTTTAAGTTATTATAAAAATAATCCTTTTGATCTGCACTTCTGTAGATCTAAGTAGGTGAAAAATTACGCTATCAATGATAATAAAGTCTAGTGTTAGCAAGTCTTTAAATAAAGAAGAATTATTAATGATTATTTTCTAAATATTCCTAAATGTATTTCAGAGCATTGTAATGTGCTGTGACTCTTACGTAACCTAGAATGCAATTTTCTCTCGCAAACTAGGACCTGTACAAAAACAGTGAGAAAATATTTTCTCTGTGAGAAATTACTCATACTCGTGAATTACTCATTAGTGATCTGCGTGAGACTCACCGGGGAAGGAAGGCCCAGCGCCGGGAGGTGTTATCAAACCTGGTCCTCCTGAGCCTGGAGCGCCCGCTGGTGGCAGGTAAGTGTTGTCGAGGCGGGCTCCGCTGCACAACGCAGCGCAAGCCGCCACCGCCACTAACGCCAGCTGAAAATACAATTAAAAATAAATACAACACTAAAATCTATGAAATTTTCCTCAAGTTAGATGATGTAGTAAACTTTTGAATCATGGTTGCTTACTTTGAAGTATGAGTTGTGCCTTAAGGTTTTCGAGAATAAGGTGCTAAATAATATTTGGTCCAAAGAAAAATGAGACCACAGGGGTATTTAGAAGGTTACACAACGCGGAATTAAAGCTTGTAATCTGTTAATATTATTCAGTTTATACCATCGTGGTGATTCAAATGATCGTGTAAAGTTGTTATGATCAGTGAGAATCGAATTCCGAAAGAGATAGTATACACTGAAAGTCTGTCTCACAAAAAGAAGACAGTAAAAAAAATTATTTTTCGAATAATCACCACAAAGTTTATTATCCTGAAAATAGAGAAAAACAAAAACGTCCCTTAGCACTCCCAAAAGGGTCATGGTTTCAGTGCAAGGTCTTATTGGGAGGTGATTTACTATGATTTTTTATTGAAAATAATGCATAGTCAATCTATAATCTAAACAAACATACTCCACTGTTAATATACTGAGAAACTTTAATTTCTTGATTCTAAGGACCTTGTGAGAGCTTCATAAAAAAATACTAATATCAGTCAGTATAAGACAGAATTTAATTACAAAATGATATTTTTATTAACGATAACTATGAATAATTAAAATAGCAACCCAATAAACTGAAGAAAGCAGTAATTTTAGCACATATATGAGACTTGAAATTTGCTGTCCGACCACATAATGATAAAATTTCAGATATATATGTGTGGATATACTTACAAATATGTTTTAAAGAAAGGAAAATTACCAATGCCAATGAATGCATATCTAGGAAATCAATATAAAAGATAATTGAAAATTATCTACTTAAACTTTAAAATTATTTTTAGTTAAAAGACAGGTTCTGTATTCTTTCGAGTACACTTTCATGGGCTTTGGGGCCATCTGCCATCTCATTCATCTCGGGGCGAATTAACATTCCGTCCACGGGCGATACCCCTAAGGAGGAAGGAGTAAACCATGCAGATTGAGCGATAGCGGGTGAAAGGTCGGAGGACATCTCCGACAGTTGTGTAACAGTATTTTTTTCCAGGTCTTTGCTCGTACGGGCTCATTGCTCAAGAAGCGAATTCCATATCTTAGAGCTAATGAGGAAAGTTGAGAGAAAAAAACCTAACAAAACGGATTTATGAAAATAAGATCTCTTGATAGGACAAAGAAAATCGAATATGCATTACGAATTCCAGTTAATGATTGAGTTTTAATAATTACTAGTTCAAGTGCAAGTGCCGTACTTAGACGAAAACCTGAGAAAATCAGCTTTTGCATTAATTAAAAAAATCTACTTTAACTGCTGTGCATCATGAAGCATAAATTATTTTTATGCTCTGTGATAAATATTTTGCAAGTAAATGTTGTGCTGACGTTTGGGCCTGATTTGTGTGCCTTTATCAGGGTTTACTCTTAAGATGTTAAGTCAAGTTGGGTAAAGTGAGTATCTCAGGTCTTTTTTTGTAATGGCCAATGAATGTTTAAAACAAAAGCTTGGTGGTTTTCATCAAGGTTACACTCCCAGAACGATCGGAATTAACTTAAGGATTCTTTTTGAAACAGGAGCTGTAATATTCTTTGTCAGTTTTAAAGGGAAAAAATTAAAGGGATCTGTTATGAGCGAATGTTTGACATTTAATTTTACGTTGATATTGTAATTTTAATCAAATTATCTAGGATTTTTTTATAATTCATAGACGATGAGAATATGTAAATCTTTGAAAAAAGTGGCAATTATAGTTAGTTTTATTAGGTGAAAATTTGTTGATGCATCCCAGGAATATAACTGTTTCAAATATAAAATCATATGTTAGCGCGACTTTTCGTATTGCAAAACTTGATTATTTGACTCAGACCTCAGTTATTGATATCTTCGGATTAATTTTCCCTCACGGTATTATTATACATGTTGCATCGTCACCTTAAAAACGATTTTTGTACTGATGATCCTTACTAACGCAAGGTTAACATTCATACATTGAGTAATAGACATGTAATGATTTGCAAAAATGCATCTAAATATAATTAAAGCTTTTCATAGATATGAAAAAATAAATAATCGATTATTACACAATTAAATCAAACAATACTGGAGCGAAGATTAATGAGAATAAGTCAAAACCAATTTTTAAAGCAAGAACTATTTTTTCCCCTTTAAAATAAAACCGGATACCGATCGTTGTATGCAAACCTAATGATTACTTAGGTAGATAGTTCACTTGATCATCTGAACGTGAGGAACCTGTCAGTTTCCCATTTTCTTTTTTATTTTAATCTGTACTTCAAGGATATAACTAGTTAACTTGAGGTTTTGGTGGCCCGTGTAAGATCGTACGAGGAAGGCGCAGTGTGCCAGCAAGGTCCCGCAATACATCCTGCTTTGTCACTCATTGTAACTTATAGTATTTACTGTCATGGTATTAATGAATACATGATACTTAAACGATCTTATGAATACTGTACTTACTCATGTCTCTCTCAGTGAGTACTTTAGTATTAATACAATAAGCATAATCATGAGTGAATAAAAATATAAGAAAATAAACGAATCCCAAAGAAAGAAATATTTTCAAAAAAACTTAGTAAGTGTGAAATATTCAAAATTAAATAAATAAATCAAAAATAAAATTCGCACCCTTCAAAATAAGGGTTAAAACTCAAAATTAGGAGTAGGTAGAATTATAAAAACTGATAAAATAATTCAAAAATGAAATTTAGAATACTTGTTTTTCGATTAGACGTTTTTAAAAAAAAATAAAGATAGACCTTTACAACTCTAAAAAGGTATGAATTTCTACCAAAAATGACAGTTATTCCATGTATTTTTTTGGAAAAATTGAGAACGCATCATTCTATGTGAGAAATGAATTACTTGTAAATAAAGGACTTAAAATTGCTAAAAAAATATCAGATATTATATCAGGATGTATTAAAATTTCAACGACAAAATGACTTATATGAACCCTTAGATGAATCTATACGATTTTTGGGGCGGTAGTCTAGAGATTTCCTAGTATGAGCGCTTTGTCTGATCGTCTTTGATAATTCGAAATTCTTTTTCGCAAATTACAAAAAAAAATTGCCATAACAAATTTTAAATTTATAAATAGATCGGAGATTTTAAAATAAATTAGTCAAAATTTAGAGATTAATTATAAAGTAAATATTACTTAATTTTATTTAAAGAACTCGCTTAATGCAAAAGTTAAAACATGAAAAATAAATAGTTTTTCCCACTTTGATAATTTATTTTTAAAAAATAAAAGTTTAATGTATATTTAACATTCAAACCTCTTGATTAAACAAACTGATATTAAATTTAAAATATTTTACAAATTAAAATTCGTATCTGTCCTTTAAGAATTTACCATGAATATAAATATGCTCGTATATATATATATATATATATATATATATATATATATATATATATATATATATATATATATATATATATATATATATATGGTTTTGTTTGGGATCGTACAAAAGAATTTCCGTTTCGAGCTTTTCTATTTCTTTTTTTTTTTTTTTAATTTAAATTATAGTGAAGACTACGCGAAAATTCGGCTTTGGGAGGATATCCCTGAATTTGGGGATGATAAAATGCTGCTATACTCACATGGATCATGTTGATTCCTTGGATGTTGATGTTACTGTGAAGGAGAAGGGAATGATGCTGTAGCATTGGCAATGCAGACTATTTATAGGGCGCAGAGCTGGGGTGCGCGGCCTGGAGGGGGGAGCTCCCTCTTTGCGTCATCCCCCGCATGAGTATCCCCTCGCCGGTGATGTCAGTTTTTTACAGAAGAACTTCCCTAAAAATAATAATAATAATAATGAATTTCATGAATTATTAAATAAAATAATTTCAAATTAATTAGACATCGATGTTGATTGTCCAGCGATCGAAATGTTGAAATCACATTCAAGAGAGATCCACTTTATTGAAAAAAATGGTGCTGCCCTACTTAATTGGCAATTAATTAATTAATTAATTAAATTACACAGCTAACTTTACTTTTTCCTTGATGGACAAATTTAATATAAATATCTTAACATGCAGTACACATACAAATAGATTTTTTTTCCTTTAACAATTTTTTTTCTTTTAACATTTTTTCTTAAATTATTTTTCTTATTTTATTCCTTTTTTTTTCTTCTTTTCCTTATCTCTCATATTAATTCAAATATATATATATATATATAAAAAAAAAAAAAAAAAAAAAAAAAAAAAAAAAAAAAAAAAAAAAAAAAAAAAAAAAAAAAAAAACCTGTACCACTACAACCCATGAAGGGTCTTGGGCTCAGTACATATAGAGATTCGTACTGTTTCTAGGCCAACGGCAGTGCAATGAGGTGATTAGGCCTTAATCGCGCTCAGCCGCCAGGTTTTTCCCCAATTAATTTGGGTACCCACTTTATAGAGGCTGGGTATGCCCCAGGAGGGTCTCCATACCCTAGGGTCGCCCCCCGACTGAATTAACAGAATAAATAATATTCTGCCACAGCCGGGATTCGAACCCAGGACCCGGAGCACAGCAGATTAGTGCTCTATCCTTTAGACCACGCCGCTTCCCATATATATATATATATATATATATATATATATATATATATATATATATATATATATATATATATATATATATATATGTATTTTTTTTTAAATATGTGTTTTTCTCCAAATTATTTCACAGTTGCTAAAACGATTTCACACTGTGTGACGGGATTTAGTTAATCCATTTAATGTTACTTTATACTAATGTGGCTAATCTGGAGATGCTACAATAAGAATCCTAAATTTTTGTCAGTTTTAATTAGTAAAGGGAATTCAAATTAGTATTCTCATGCTCAAGGAACCCCAAATTATTTCTCCCCCAAAGAACAACATAACCGAGGGTTATTTACTCCATTTAAAAAGTTTTAAGACATCTGTTGATACAGTGTTAGAAATTTGCGACGAAAGAGGACTGTTCTTCTAGCTACAACACGACAGGTGACCCCATGGGATTTCGTCACTGTTATGACCCTATTTACATAATGCAACATATCTGTAATATGTTCACAATGAATATTACAATAATTTTTTTTTTTGTGTGTGTGTTTTTAAGTATTCATTTGCAAAATTTTATCATTATAGGATGTAGGGAGAGTATGATTTATAATAAACAAACAAAAAACCAAACAGAGGGTGTGACAATAAAACATTAATATGAAAGAATTTTTAATATATTGCATGATAAATTAACTTAGTAATAATTTAATGATAAAACAAAATATATATATTGTATATGAAACGATTGTAAATCGTACCATTAGGAAATTAACTGATAAGCAACTATACAAGTATTCCCACACAGGTTTCAATTTTTTATCTCATTATTTATAGTAGTATTAATACAATTTATAATATATTAAATATAATTTGAATAAAAAATTAAAGAATTGAGTAAAACATAATTTTAGTTAGAGAACATTCAAAAATTAAATGTATTATTTTTATTATAAAAATGTACTTGTAATTAATTTGATGTAAAATTAAATTTTTGATTTGTTTTTCCTAGCTTACCAGAATTACATTTCCTCCTCTTTGAGTTAACATTATTTCTTGATCTCAGTGAAATTTTACGAAATAGTTAAAATTTGATAAGAAACTTTGATAAGTTGTCACATACCATACTAAAATAAGATGCATAAAATCGAGGTATTTATTGTTCTTCAGTGCTGTATAGGATTGTTCCGGAGGTTATTTATTTAAAGTAAATAAAGTAAAATAGAACAAAATATTTCGTTAACTAAAAGTTTATTAAAACCAATTTTTTATCTTTTAATTTCTCCACTCTAAGAAATAGATATAATAAGTTTTAGTCCCGATAATAAAAAGAGCTTGATTAGGGATCTCCTTATTCTAATGCTATCTTCATTCATCTCGAATTGTTAGATCTGTTACCTGTTATATGTTAGTATGTCTATAAATTATCAAGAAAATTTAATGACTTCAGTATATTTTAGACGACAACATTCCAGATGTTTATTGCTTTTGTTAACGATTTATTTCATGTGTATTAGTACATAATATGTTTTATAGCTAAACTATCTGTTTATTTTGTTGTTCGTTTTGAGTCATCATCAGTAACCTTGACCCATCTATCGATGAGAAATAGATCCTGTAAAAGTAATTGTTTAAAATCCATCACTATCCAATTTCATAAATCATAATAACTGAGGACTGATTTTTCCTTATAATTTCAAAATGTTTGTATTTAGTTATGAAATATTCAGAAACCGAAAAAAAAAATCTGGTGAGGGCAACGAAAGTCTGGAAAGTCGTGTTTCACTTACCTCCGTTTTGAAGATCGATTAAAGAATTTTCAAATACAGTTAGAGATAAAAATTAGTGAAACTGTTAAAGAATTAATTAAATTGAATTTATATAGAAACATATAAAACACATGTTTCTCTAATTTTCAAATACAGTAAGAGATAAAAATCTGGTGCGGGCAACACACGACTTTCACTTTAAATTTAATTTATATAAAAACATGTGTTTTATTAAAAAATCTATTATATTATCATCTAAAATAATCAGTTAGTTTTATCTCCTTTTCATCGCTCTCTATTAACTTGAGATTAATTAAAAGCTTGAGTATTAGATAATATTTTTTCTAAAATCTTTAGCTTTCCAACGGTATATCATACATGAATATTACTCTCTTATGTTCCAAAAACAAAATTGCATTAAAAAAATATTTTTTCTGTTTTTGCAATACTTTCCCTTACTATATATAGTAAGTGAAAGTAAAAATTAGTGAAACTATTAAAGAATTAATTAAATTGAATTTATACAGAAACATGCGTTTTATTAAAAGATCAATTATATTATCATCTAAAATAATCAGTTAGTTTAATCGGCTTTTCATCACTCTTTATTAATTTTTATAAGCTTGTGTATCAGACAATTTTTTTTTTTCTAAAATCTTTAGCTTTCCAACGGTATACTACACATTTATATTATTGTTGTTATGTTCAAAAACAAAAAAATATATTAAAAAAATATAATTTCACCTTTTTCTTTAGTTGGGTATCTCATTCATTTAATTTAAATATTTACCTGTTTTTCATCAGTGGTAACAAGATAAAATAGTTATTTTTATAGAATCAACAACACCTAAAGTACCTTTGGTGAAGAAGAAAATTTAAAATATCGGCATTTAATCCCTAGCAAACTATTTCAATCAGATTAAAACCTACATGATATTAAAGCTATCAAATTTGCCATCGATGTAGCGAGTTTAATTAAAATCGTCGAAACCGCTTTTGAGAAAATCATAAAAAGGTGCAAAATGCTTGGTATAAAGTGGAACTTCTGATAAGTCGATTTTAATGAAAACGTTTTTGTAACATTTCGGGCGTATAGTTGTCTTAAATAAGAAATTTCAATTTCATAGGACTTTTCGTTTCCGCCCAGGAGTTACTACACACGGGGACATACACAGACCTTTTTGCGGGACTTGGTTATTTGGACCCTGGAGATCCTAAAACAGCCGAGATCACTTCTATCCGCCAGATTTTTGCACCAATTTAGGTACCTACTTTGTAGATGCTCGGTCAGCCGGAGAATTATCTCCATACCCTACGGTGACCCTTCCTCTCCTCGGCCGAAATAACAGACTATATAAGTATATATTACATATACATATATACATAGTAGGTAAGCTAAATAAGTTGCAAGTTATTGAAGGATATGAATAAAGACGGCAAGAGCGTATATGTACTACATTGTTGCCTATAATACTTTCCATTAATATATAATTTATTTTAAAATAAATATTTTCTTTGAACCTCAATATTTTATTTTTGTCTATGTCTGAAATACATTACTAACTGAGAGGTAAGAAAAATCGTTTTGATAAATAGTTTTTTTATTTATAGATGCAACATCATCCTATATAATTTCTTAAAGAATGTTATTATAATTTTATAATTTCATAATCAATAATCAAAAGGGAGCGGCGTGGTCTCGTGGATAGAGCACTAGTCTGCTGTGCTCCGGGTCCTGGGTTCGAATCTCGACTGTGGCAGAATATTATTTATTCTGTTAATTCAGTCGGGGGGCGACCCTAGGGTATGGAGACCCTCCTGGGGCAGACCCAGCCTCTATAAAGTGGGTACCCAAATTAATTGGGGAAAAACCTGGCGGCTGAGCGTGATTAAGACCTAATCACCTCATTGCACTGCCGTTGACCTAGAAACAGTACGAATCTCTATATGTACTGAGCCCAAGTCCCTTCATGGGTTGTAGTGGTACAGGTTTTTTTTTTTTTTTTTTTTTTTTTTTTTTTTTTTTTTTTTTTTTTTTTTTTTTTTTTTTTTTTTTTTTGAATTATTTTCTACACGAAACTGTTGTTTAATTTAGCAGATGTTTTTAAATAATAATTGGTTAGTCTAAGGATTGTTATCGAATTATTTTTTTAGAATAGAAACAATTCTTTATTGAGCAATATTACAATCTGTCTAATTTAGGACATTTTTAATAGTGATGAAGTACAACATTCATACTACATTCACACGATATATACAAAACAATAAATTTATATAATAATAATCGAATTATAATATATTATTATAATAAAGAAGTTGGAATATAAGGATTGAAAAGGCAAGCCAACAAATGGATCAACTTTTCAATAAATATCACAAATTCTAATACCTCGCATGCCAGAAATTTATGATTGAGGTATTTTATTCTACAATCATATTTTATTTTAAAATAATAAACCAAAAAGGTATTCCACATTTTTTATTATATTTCGCGGGAATCCACAGATAATTGTTGTTGGCATTTACGGAGTTATGACATCATTTTTTTTTTTAAGCATTCCACATTCCTAGTAATATTTTACTTTTATATGTTAGTAATAAACAAGGAATTCAATAGTCATAATTGTAGTCAACGATTAGCCGATTATCCAAGAGGTTAGCCAATCTATAGATCTATTGAACAAGCACCGATATTTATCATTTTTCTTTTCCTTTAAATAGAATTTGTTAAATTAAACCAATTTCTTAGTTTACTTTAAAAAAAAAAGAAAATCCTGTACCTCTACTATCCATGAAGGGACTTGGGCTCATTACATATATTTGTACAGTATGTAGGCCAACGGTCGTGCAATGAGGATAATAGGCCGAGATCATGATCGGCCGCCAGGTTTTTTCCCAGTAATGGGTACCCAATTTATAGGGACTGGTTGTGCCCAAGGAGGGTCTCATTGCCCTAGGGTCGGCACTCGAAGAAATAACAGAATTACTAATTCTGCCACAGCCGGAAGTAAAACTTGTTAACTGTAGAACAGCAGACTAGTGGTCTGTCCACTATACCAAACCGCTCCGTTAGTCTACCATAATATCTTTAAAACGCATAATAATATAGACACACAGAACATTTTGTGGGACTTGGTTATTTGGACTCAGGGGACCCTAAAACGTGTATTTCCGTTGAAAACTGGAATTCGAAAATTTTCACGATCGCAATACTTTTCCTTACCATATATTTCATTTATAGGTAAGTGAAAGTAAAAATGATGGAAAAGACCTTACATTTTGTTGGAAATAAAACATAACCAACATGTAAATCCAAGGGTATGTTTATGAAAATATCAAATAACTTTCGAACAATGAGATTGGGACTTGTATATTAGGATAATTCTCAACCCAATAAAAGACTTGTGATATTGATTAATCATGAAATTTAGAGAAATTAAAAAGTGCAACAATTAGCGTGGCTAAAGGAAATGAAAGCTAAAGGCGAAAGGAAAATGCAATAAGAAATGTCACATTTAAGAATTAGTTAATGGAAATACTCTCAGGAGACTGTAAAAATGATGGAAATGAAGACCTTACATCTTAATGGAAATGAAACATAACCAACATGCAAATCCAAGGGTATGTTTTTGAAAAGGCCTACAACCCTCCATCTCAATATTTGAAGGTTAGTATATAAAAGCTATTCATTTGATTTTGTACTAACGCATGAAAGAGTATCACCAAAACTTAAGGATGTCATTTGAGAAAGGTCATTAACAGCTAAGTATTCAAATGGAGCAAAAATCAACTTGTTTGGTTAGAGACTAGAATCTATTACTGTCAGTTTGTATTCCAGATGAATTTTTTTTATTTTTTTAATAATATATTTTATTGTTTTTTTTCCAACTGTATATACAAATAAAATATGTAAAATGGCTGAATTATAATAAAAGGCATAAATAATCATGTAAAGAATCTACCCAGTAGTACTGATAGTACTTCAAAGTTAATTTTATGAGCAGGTCTCGAGGCCACCGTCTTTTCAGGCGCCTCGGAGGATTACCGGGAATAGATGT